>OY728135.1:1870535772-1871033272 GCA_963277665.1 Viscum album
TATTAACTATATAATATAAAAATACAAAGTGACATGGTAAATATCAATCTAGTTAACTAAGAGTTAAAACTAAAAGATAAGATTAATATAATAAAAAAAACCTGTCTAAAATCTATTGGTTGATAGGATATAGAACCATCCCCACCTTATCTTCGAAATAAATCAATTTCGAGATATTAATAACAAAATATTACTTTATTATAAAATAATATTTTAAGTTTTCTTAAGGTTCCCATCTCCCCCCTTATAAAAATGGAACCCCTTACCTCTTCTCTTCACACACTTTTGAGACATGAAGCTCTTCCAACCCCTACCAATTTATCTTCTACACATCCCTAGAAACATTCTAGAGGTTCTGGTCTTCTCAAAAGACCAACTCTACTTCCTTAAGAGAAGGATTAATGGAGGTGTGCCGAAGAAGTGGTAATCTCTTCTTCCAATTTTCTCAAGTTTCGTTCTTCTTATACTTCTTCTTATTTAGTTGTCTCATTAAAAATATAAAAATAATTATTAATTATATAATGATATGTTATTATAAATATGAAATATCCTTATTTCACCATCTATCCATCCTATGGAAAACGAAATCACTGCGCGTCCGTACGTACGGAATACCGTCTCCACGCCATGGTGTAATCTGTTTTTGACCACCACCATAATTGGATGGGTATAATGGTGTAAATAAATAACTATATATGATTATTTTAAAGTTATATTTATTCTTAAATATTATACATACACTTTAATAAAATACCATGATCATGGGAATGATATCATAGCTCATGCGTACGGACGAACTACCCTCTCCACGACGTGATGAGATTCATTCTCCCTAATAACCATTAATGAATGATTATAAAGTATATATAATGAATAATAATGAAATATGTGACATAATAATGATACTTGATTTATGTATATATATATTTATCACATCTACTTAATTCTATTCAATTCAATAAAGAAACAAAAACAGCGTTCATGCGTACGTACGACCTACCGTCTCCATGAATGGTGTATTTCATTCCATTTATCGATCTATCATATATATATTATTCATGATGAATATATATTATATATAAATCATTTTTTTACACTCTATAATAATGTAAATCAGTATATAAGTAATAATATCAAGAACAATAAGTCTAAACACGTATGATAAATGAATGGATTTTACCCAAAATGATGTATTAACATGGAATTTACAAAAGAACTGGTAATATAAAGTCATAAGTGAACCATATATGATATCATAACAATTAATTTGACTCTGTAATAATTAGAGGACATTATTTAAATCATCATACAAGAGGTTCGGATATATAATAATCATATCAGACGTAAGGTAAGGGATAACGATTCCAATCTCGTTATTATCCGAGATTGTTTATTCGTAAGTATTTACTTGGGTTATTGTTATCATCCATGTCCATGTTTCCTAAAAATGGTTTCATGAATGTTTAAATTCCTTATTAACAATTTTAAACTTTTACTACATGGTATGTAAGGAATATTTCATTTTTTACTATATGAGGTACGTTTTGACTTTTCCGAAAAAAGTATGAGGAGAATGTTTTTTATAACTTATACGGTGTGAATGGATTTTTACTGTTTCATGACACCTCATTTTCATGAAACTTCCTATACAAGTTTTCATGATTATTTTCAAGAAAACCCATTTTCTTTTAAAATTGAATGGAATTTTTTGAAAATAAAATGATTTTGAAGAAGAAAGGATATTTTGTTCAAGATTTCTTTTCATGTGTTTTAGCAAAACCATTTTCCATCTAAGATGACATTATTTCATATGTATATGTTTCAAGTATAATGTCTCTATTATTTTCATGGCTCGATTTTTCTTATGATGAAATGATATCCATTTCTTTTATATGGATTATTTTATGATGGGATGATGTTTATGAAACCCAATTAATTTGTTGGGTTATTATGATTGATGTATGTTTATTTTGTGGCACACGTAAGAATGATTTCAATATGATATGGGTGGGACCTATATCTCCCTCCAATTCATTGGGTAAAGATTTATATCTCATGAGATAGACATAGCTGGAATGGTAAGTTAATCTGGTTCAGTAATATAGGACTAGAATGAGGAGTGAACTCGATTCAGAAAGGGGCTTTGTCCACTAAGATGGTCTTGGCAGCAATGCCTTGGCTACTATGGAAATCATATCATGTTCTTAATGGTTACCACAATCACATCTTATATTCCCATGTTATTTTATCATGATTGATGTTCCATTTTGATATATGCCTTACGTACTACCAGGATTTATTTCACAACTCAAGATTTTGCTGTTTAAACTTTATTTTCATGTTTTGAAGTTCAAATGTATATAGTTTGTTTTATTTTCTCCATGCTTACCCTTACTGAGCACTTGAGCTCACCCGTTATTTGTTATCTTTTCCCCAGGATATAAAGCAAGGTTTTAGGTAAGAAAAAAAATGGAATGATCTTTATGGGAGATTTGGATGATCTTTCACCACGATTAGAAGATTACATTCTGAGTTTCCAAAGACACTAAACTATTAAGGTCCTTTAGTGCTTGTTTTTCTTATATATTAAGTATTCCACTAAAGTAATGTATTTTCCATGTACATCAAGATTTTGGTCTCTACATTTTCTTTGTATTTTTTGAACCTCATCTCTATGACCATAGATCTTAACTGGATACACCTTCAATTAAATAAAATTATAGAATGGTAAAACATATCAATTTAATACATGTGAGTGGTTTGGTATGTATATCCTCAATTGGGATACAAATAACACATCTAGTTCATTAAATTGGTTTGTTTGGTGTTCTAATAAATTATCCAACACTCCAATGTGATCTGGGATCTCGAATGAGATAATAAATCATGGGATTATATTTCCTTTATTCCCAAACCTGGAGACATAAATCCAAGGTGGGATATAATTGAACAATTTACCACTGACCCAATTCTACAGGTGTCCTTGGAAATTTTCTATAATATATTTTATATAGACTTTGCGATGATTTCATATTATGTTTATTGGGTTCATCCTTCATCGTCAAAATTGGGAAAAGAAAAGGTAACATCATCTTTTTCTCTCTAACAACATCCCAACATGTTGGAGTCTCACACAACATTCTACGACGATCTTAATAAGGATCAATTTTAATTATAGAATGTAAATTATTGTTATATGATAACTCCACATGAGGGGTTAATCCCAACATCCTTAAAATTCCATTAAACATGATTTTAATATATATTTTATTGTTTTAGTGGTTTTTAAAGACAAACCATAAATATAAGGGTCATATGTAGTGCTAATACTTAGTTGTGTATAAAATTCTTGTTTAAGTATTATCTAACACCATATGGTATGACCCAAATTGTTGTCTGATACAATGGAGAGGGGAACTCTGTGAACCCTAACAATATCCCTTATGAATATCGTGGAGATTTGGTAAAGAGATAAATTTCCGATGATATCAATAAAAGTTTCTAATATAGTAAGGTGATCGACAACAACCAAGATGAAATTATTGTATTTTTGGGTCAAGGGGATTCTTTTGATTTAATTCATGGTTCTTTTTAAAATTTATATTTTGGTGTGTGTAATAGTTTCGTCATACCCTTAATCTTATGTTTAATTGAATAATATTCTAAAAATTTTTATCATAATGATAAAAATTAAATGATCACCCAATTTATGTTATCACATCCTAATTTTTTTTTAAAATATATTCCTCATAGTTTTACTTATAGGAATAGAGAAGGATGATCTATGTACATCATGAATATGGTACCACATCTATTATAGTTTGTATTGGACACATATATTTTTTTAATAGATTACAGCACCATATTGTGAAATGTATAACTCCAAAATATTTTATACCTTATTCTTTTTCCCCAGAACATCATTGTTATCCTAGACTATACACTCAAGAATGAATATTTGAGAAGTCATTTTATCACGTATAAAGATGATTCTTTTATTATTCCCATTTACATCCTTCATGTGTCCATGGAGGACACATTTTCTTCATCCCATAATGGTAATGGATTGAAAAATAGTTATCCTTTATCAGATAAAACCACCTATATTGGTTCATATTGAGTGATTTGTGTGAATAGTTAATTAGAGATATATGAAATATATATATATCCCACAGATATAATTTCACCAAATCTTTATTCCATATTTTATTTTAAACAATTATAGATCATGTGATGGGTAGTTTTGTTTATGGATCAATAATATTAAGGATGAATGATCTATTACATTTTCCTCATGCATGAGAAAAAACACAATAATTTTTAAGATCCATTACTATAGATCACAAATGATTCCCCAAATGTGATTAATATGAGAACAATGGAAACGACTACTTTTATTATCACCTCCATAAACTTTTATTCATATTAATCATTCTAGAAAATTGTCATCCCATCCATGTTATCTTGTTAGTGGTATTTTAAAATTTGATATGGTTTATAAAATTGACCATAGTATCTAGCTAATTTGGGGAAACTATGGGTCTCAATCTTAGAGTTTTTTATGGTACATCAATTTGTTCCATATAATTTTAAACCATAACCATATAAATGATTTTGGGTGATTACATTCCCTATGAATACTAATATCTACATCCAAACGTAACAATAAAAAAACTTTTAATTCAACTTATCTTTCTACATGATCATTGATAAAACATAAAAATGATCCCCATATTCCTATATGATTTAATGGAAAATAATAATATCATCAATATATAATACATAACATTATTATAGGTAGTCTATAAAGAAAATATTAAATATGTCCATGAATATTTTTGGAGCATTGGTGTGTCCAAATTAAAGCACAATGAACTCATAGTACCCATACCTTGTATAAAAATCAGTCCTAGGGATACCCTCATTCGTAATATTTTCTTAATACTACTTCAACTAAATATCCACCATTAAAAAGTTCATAAATCTACATAGTTTTAAAAACATGTCACCATTGTATGGTAAATGACAATTTTTATTTATGGTGTTTTTTGGTATCTCAGGATAATCACTACAATGATGCATTGAACTATCTTTCTTGTTGATATAGAGGACCGGTGTAATCTATGGTGAAGCACATTGGTGTTTAATCCCTTTATCCAAATTCATTGGTTACAGATTATTTGGCTCATCAAGATTAAAATTTCCCATTCTATATGGTTTCATTGATATTGCTTATAAAATAGGTATATTTATGATCAAGAAATCAACCTCTAGTTTAGGATGAGTACTAGATTAACCATTGTGAAACACATCAGTGATTTCACATACATTGGGAATACCAGTGAGGAAGATCACTTACATTGAATCTGTTATTATAAAAAGGTACAATTAATAGTACAATAATAATATCAATTCATGATTTGATTATACTAATGGATATTTATTAACATTTGAGAAGTTGTATAGAATCAGAGGGAGATTTACAGTATAGAAGGTCATTTCCATATCTCATAAATTTTAGTTCACCGTAAATAATTAATTCTTATCCATTCCTAGAATAGAATCAAATGAAAATAAACGGTGTATTTAAAGTGATTTTAGGAAAAATCAGACCATGGATTTTTATAAGATAGTTTTTTCATACATGGGATGAAATTATTTCCTCATTGTATTTATTCAATGATATATTAACTTCAATTATTTTCAGTGATTTTTGACTAGATTTACTAATAATTAGTGAAATGAAGGAATGAGTTGATAATAATCAAATTTTACATTATATAACCTTGAATGAAAAACTATTGAATTTGTGACCAATATATTATCGATAATGACCATATATTTTGGGATGGAATTTTCTCCCTTTCTCTCTTGGACATGGGGGTATATGTTGTCAGTTTTTATTAATAATGGCAGGATCATTGAATTGACTCACATAGTACTCATATTCCTTTCATTTGAATCATTGGACCATAGGATGAGGGTTGATTATATAATTCCATTGATCCATCACAGTGGTGAAATTATTCCTAATTATTCTATTAATAGTAACCCTTTCTTCCCACATATAAATAATTTCATTTTACACTTCATGAAATTTCATTGAGTCATCATCCTACAATTTTTACTTGTTTTATTCTGATCTATCATTCCACCACCACAATAATTTCCAATTCAATTACATGAATTGAATTAAATTGTCTACTTCTTCTCTCTGAATTCAAAATTAAATTGTGATTCATCGATATCCATTATATTTTTTTGGAAAAATCATCCAATTTTATCATATAAATCACATTTAAAACTCGCTATATTTTTGGAATTATCTTTCACCCACCAACTAATTCATCAACATTTGATTTACATTTTTTGAAAAATCTACATTTATATCAGGAAATAATTTGAAAAATTTACACTAACATTCTAATGTAAAAATATTCATTTTTCTTGAAAAAATAGAAATCCACCATTATATTATGTTTGTGGGTTTGATGAAAAAAATTATTGAAAACAATTTTTTGCATATTTATCCACTCCATCTATTTAATATCATCATTAGGTTTTCTATTTTTTATCATGATCTTCTACTGATCATATTATTCTATTATATGATTGAGTACAAGTAATAAATTATCATATTTTATCAATTAACGACAGAAAAAGATCTTTTAACTGTAGATGATACATTTTCCATGATTAAGGTATCAAAAGACCAATAGAATTTTTGAGGCTATTACTGAATAAAGGTCTCAATTTAATTATTATACTTAGTAGGGGGATGTGGGTTCCCACATAATATATGTTTTGGTCGAAAACATTGTTTAATTCATAATGTATTTTCTTGATTTTCACAACTCCTACTATAATGGGGTTGGGTATCTCATTTATGAATCCAACATGTTGCTCACCACACTTGTTATTAACTTGATTCAACTTATTTCAATAAATTGAATATATTAGTATAAATTCATGGATGATTATTTTTAAAATTATTAAATACATAAATAGGAAACCATGAATAATAAACAGATGACACATTAATGAAATATATTCCATACACTTTGATTTTTTAGTTCTTTAATAAAATTTATACATGATCAACTTCAAAAGATAATGTTTAATGTGAATTTTTCTCCCCTTATCAATGGTTCATATGGATATTTAACATGTAGAAAATAATATCCCCTTATAGGGTCCATGTAGTTGTATGGAATGACTAATTGTTTAGGCAATTAATGATGATCAAGTCCAACTCAATGACCTATTTTTGGGGTTATTACCCCCAGGTACAACAATATGAGATCCAAATCCACTTGTACTACCCATACATGGATTTATTTTCATAGAAACCACATACCTGTTAAATTACCAAAATTTAGAGTTGTTATCCTATATTTAGTATTATGAATAGGGATTTCATAAGAAGTTTCTAATTCCAATCCACAAAAATAACTAGACTTTCCTTTGATTACAGCTATAGAAAACCATAACATTCAGACACATTATTTTATGATTTAATGAATAATTATACACTTAATATAACCCTAAAAATTCACGTGGAATAATTTCATTGGGAAATTATGTATATAGAATTTTATCATGAAAACTAAATAAAGAAATATAAACTAAAACTGAATAACATACCATTAAATTTCATTTATTTTAATAATATATAAGAGGTAATGTGGGGATGTATGGAAGAAGGGGGTGTGATATAAATCCATGTATATTAATAATAAAATATAATATCAAAAAATAAATTTGAGTTAGTATGAATTTACAAGAAACATAAGATGTGTAAGACTGATAAATATTAATATCTATTCATGATATAAGATGATCAAATAAAGGCATCACAAGAATAGGGAAACAAAAAAACATGACATTATAAGAATATGTTCAGATTAAATATAATGAAAAAATAATATATTGTTATTATGGGAAACTTACATGATCCATATATCGAATCTATGAGTTCAAAAATTTACCAAATTCATTGGAGGGTATTATAATTGTGGTTATAGTTTTCACATGCATATCATTTACATGCATAAGTGTGCCACATCGATCAGACAATATAGAGATATATTTCCTCACTTTGAAACCAATGAAAAAGTATTCTTGGATTTATGAATGTATGTAAAAAATCATTCAATTATATGTACATGAAAGTGAATTCCATTTAATTGAAATGGGGATGGGTATTCACCAAAAGAATGATTGGAAAGAAAAATCATAGGATAATTTCAACATTATAATCAGAGTATATAATGATTCATGAAAGCATAAAAAGAGATTTATTGTATTTTATTATCATATGTAAATAATAATTAATGTAATAGTTTTGTGTAAATATATATAATAATATAAAAAACTAGGGGAAACTATGTATAATATACTGAATAATCATGAATAAAAATAACGGGATAAGGATCCCTTACCATTATCGGATGATTATAATAGACTTGTCAGAGACTGTAAATTTATTATGGTAATATTTGGAGGTATATCGGGAGGATATTTTAGAATAATAATATGATTCATGGTTTTTTAAGGAGAAGGATTTTGTTTTTGTTTTTGTTTTTATAGAAAATGTTAGTATATTTCATTACTAATTTCTAAACATAAAGTAAACGTATCCCAAGGTTTTTCTGATTATTTTGACCAAATATGAGTGGATTCAATTAATTTTTAAGGATAATATACGAAATAATTAATATAATAAACATGGAGATGTGGAAGGGTGTCATGGTTATAATTTATTTATTTTTAGACCATAAAATATAATTTAGATTATGTAGGATTCCTTATGTGTTTATAAAATTTATCAAAAACCATTAAAAACACAATATTTTTAAATTAAAAATTAATTTTCATAATGGAAACTATTTAATGTATTTATTAAATATATGTTTTTAATTTTTTGATATTATAATACATATCATATATTAATACTATATTACGTTTTTAACAATAAATAAATAAATTTCAACCTAAAAATATGAAAAATTCATTATTGGATAAATTTCACATATTGATTGAAAATATAATATTAATTTAATTATAATAATTCACTAAATATTTCTATATCGTATTTTAAATGAAGATTCATTATTTATTGAAAAAAGTGATTTTTTATAATGTATGTTTCTTAACCCATATTAAAATTACACTTCTCATCATTTAATTAAATTATCATTAATCTATGATAAATAATTTTTAATAATAATTTTTTATTAGGATATCATTTATTTATAATTTTCTTTATATTATTGCAAAGAATTTGTTTAGAGAAAATATATTTACCAACAAGACTATCTGCATTACATCATGTTGAAATATTGTTTTCTTAATAATTATTTAATCATTATAATCTTATAGTAGTAGATAAATTAATTCATGATTTTTTTAAAATAAAAAAATTTCCTATTGTTATATCATGATACAAAACCCATTATTATACTGATACATTCTATAATGGTTAGGTGTGTGATATTTGGATTACTTTGGGTGGTTTGATGAACACTGCTGAGGACATGATCCCAATGAGCTTTAATATCTCTCAAAAAAGGAGTTTCTCGTGAGTAAGATGTTGAATATCTTCTTGGTATTGGGTGAAGGAAAACGATATAAGTTTATCTCTATCAGAAACAATGATAAATGTGATTTATATGGTATGATCCCACTAGTGGAGGCCATCACATCCTTTTCTATGTTAATTATATTAATCAAAATACTATATATTTAAATATATATATATTATTATAGGGTCACTATTTAATGATTATACTATCTATGGTTATGATTTTAAAGAATATTCTAATTATGATGGATTATACCATAGAGTGGTTCATAATTACACATTTAGTGATTATGATTTCTAAAATTTCATTTGATAATATGGAATTTATTCATTTAAAATTTTAATTTAATTATAAAATGTTTGGGTTGTTATAGAGACATCCCATTATTAATTTTATTTTGATATTACAAAATTGTTACCCATTTTTACTTATAAAAGGGGCTCTCATATCCTCACATCACCTCACACCAAAATACATTTTATTAATCCAAAAATTTACCAAACATACATATAAAATCAAATAAAACACTTATGGGGATTTTAGTATTCTCTTATGATAAAACCTATATGGTTTATCTACCTTCATAACAGTGATAATACAGTAAGTGAGGTATATATTAAGAACATATAATTCTGATTTATGATTACTTATTTGAATTTTTACCCTCATATATTTAGTTTCTAAATAATAAAATTATAATGTGACTATTATTATTTTTCTATAATGAAATTATATTAAGTTTAGATTAATTAACAATCCCCAAATTTTCCATTAAGATAAATACAAATATGAATCATGCATTTTACTGACAACCACATCCATGATAAACCTTTTACCATTTTCTTTATCCACCATAAAATGATTTTCTTAATAGGTTACATTAAATTTATTTATTATATATATGACATAATTATTTATTATTAATCAATAATACATATTACTTTTTTATCACATTCTATGGAAAATAAAACCACCTTCTAATGGTACGTGTGGACTACCACCCCCATGGAATGATAAATTTCATAATTTCATTTCATCACTACCTTATATATACAGTTAATATAATGGGTTTTATGGATTATTATGATTACTATTATATGAGTAAGGATCTATTAATATAAATTGAATATAATATTATCAATATTAATGCTAAAAATAATTTTTAACATAATTTTCTTAAATAAGGATATTCACAAGAAAAAGAACAATTAATTAATATATTTTAATACTATAATATGAATTAATTAAAAAATGAATATAAAAAAAGATAGATATTTATATTAATTAAAAGATACATTGCATAATTATTTAACTAGTTTCATGATATTTCTAATAAATCAGTTCATAATTAACCATTAAACATGGTATGTTATTTTTTGATCAGATTAACAAAGATCTTGACTTGTGACATAGAATTATATCATTGTTAAATTTGAAAACCTAATATATGGTATAATTTGACTTCAATCAGTAATTATTAAAAAAAATTCTTATGTATGGGATACATAAAAATATAACTCATCAATTAAGAAAACATTGTATGTAAGATAAAAATTACCAATAACAATCATTATACATTTTATGTTGTAGGAAAAAGTCTGTTTTAATGAATGAAAGGATATTGAAATATCATAAATCATTATAAATAATAACATATTGTAATATTATATGTTTATAATATATCAAATTCCTAAACACACCAAACACTAACATTGTACCTCAGAAACTAGTATAAAAAATTAGTATTTCAATCACTAAATTTGGGAAAATAATAAAAAGCAACTAATATATAATTGTGAAATGAATAAAAATTCATATTATAAATAGTTATATATATAAATATTCTGATTTTAAATTTAATCAGTAGACATGATTTAATTATTCATTAGGTATTTTGTAATTTTAAAATGAATCAGGACCCTAGTAAGGGTTTTTCATCTAAAATTTTACACATTGATACATGTTTCATGTTTAGAATATAATTTATTTTATGTTTTGTATATGATAAATATTTGAGATATCATATGATGATTTTTTTTAATAATTTTATTCTCTTTTAAATTTCAATCCAATAATATAAAAATCAAAATTATATGGTCCTATAGATTTAGAAAACAAGTTTCTGGATTCTTATAGTATATTAGTTATTCTACAATTTAATATTTTCACATTGAGTTCACCATTTTTGTTTTCATTCCATTATTTTGGAACAATTATTTATTCTATGTGGGGGTCAAATTTGGTTTCAAAATAAATCAAATTTGGCCTACTATTTCATTACAAGTTGAAACTCCCAATGCCTCCCACATCAATAATAACGTATAAACATGATTTTCAAATGTTGAAAATTATATAGATTTTCGGACCCAATCAACACTTATAAACACACATTTTTCTAGTGGATTGAAGGTACAGGTTGTCCCAATCTTTTTGGTGCAATTATTTCCTGCTTTGGGACTTTCATATAGACTTATTACAAGTTCATGAATCTCATCAAGACCTAAATATTGCAATGGTTACCCAAATAATATTATTTGTTGTTAAATTATTCATCATGTAGACGGGGTTAAATTAATTATATCATATATATGATTCCTAAACTCTCCTTCCTTATTCAATTATTTATTATTAATGGGAAAATGATGGTATTTTTTGTCCATATATCCAGGTATAGTGGAGTTTATATCCATCTAGGGTGGTGTTTGGTGCTTCAAGGAATGAATATAACATTCAAAATGTCTCCTACATATCCTATTAATAAATGGAAAAAATACAATCAGTTTAATTTATGTCCAAGCCATTCAATTTAATGTCATGAGTAAATAAATTATATGATGGTACCTATTGATCAATTATGGAGCTCGAACATTTTGATGAAATCCTATATATCCTTCTTATAATGTGAATATGAGTCATTATATATTAGTATTACCACTATCTTCTTATGGGATAGAATCGATGATGTGAAATAATATGGATTTACCAATAATTTAATAATAATTATATTCTTTTGGTACATACATTGGGTTTGATATCCATTTATGTAGGAATTTATATCATTATCACTAAACATGAATTATATACTAAGGATTCTGTAATTGGGGGAATTTTATGATTCTATTTATCTGTGCAATCAACATACCCAATCCAATATAATTCATGATCTATGTGAGAAATAGGGTATATAATATATTCAGACACACCTCGTATAGATATGAGAAATATACAGTAGGCCTTACCTGATATTGTATTCAATATGGAGTTCAAGCCTTAGTATGGAATTTTATGTTTCTTGTTTATTTAAAGTGTAATGGCTTGGATTTTCCAGAGTTTATTTTCAAAAAATTTCATAGAAAGATACAAGACTAGGCACTTAGAATACATAAAATTTTGTGGCCAAATGTACCCAGAGTGGTTCAATGAATTTGTTTTTCTTTTAATATCGTACATGAGTGATTTTCCTAAAAAAGTAGAGAAACTCTTAAAAGAGGGACCATATCATAAATCTGAGGGAACCCTTTCATTTAGGATGGTGGGTTTACGCTAGGATCAACATAACATTAGTCAGCATAGGTCATTAGTGAGAAAACTTGAAAATGAAAAAATAGTAAAAAATTAATTAAATAAAATTATTTTATTTTAAAATATTAAATACTATTGAATGGTGACTCATTTTTGAAATATAATACAACCACTGAGTTCGTAATGTTACAATTTAATTAGGTGGAGACTAACATCGACCGGTGTAGATCAACTGCGAAAGGTTATATTTGAACATTTTAGAACAGAATAAAATAAACATAAAAAATATTGGTTTCTTTCTTTGTGATGTTAAGAAAAGACACAAAATCAATGAAAATCAGTCACTTTGCAATGCTAAAATGAATAGATTTAGTAACACTGAATGTGTGTACTAATGATATGCGTTTAATGCTGAGATGTGTCTTTCTTCATTAACTGTCAGTAGGGATGTTGGATTAGATTAATTATCATTTCCTATGAGCACTGGAGAAAAGACATGGTGATTTCCTCTTGTTGTCAATTGATTGAGGAAAATGAAAAAAGGACTGAGGATATAGGATCAATGAGATAACATATAGTGATGACTCTTAATGGACCGCTAACAATGATTGATCATCGACATCGACCGATCAAAACTCCAAGTAGGGGGATTATTTTCTATGTGATTTTAATCATGTTATTTCATTCAAATGAATAACATGGATGAACCCTCTAATATATTGATCAACGGGTCGATCGTTCTTGTGGGATGATTTTTCAAGTGCAGCATTGGATTTTGGAATTATCCACACTTAGAGATGATGTTGTTTTTCCCGTTTTTCTTCAATTCTAATGTGGATGGATTGAAGCTAAACCGAAAAAGGACCAGATCCATCCTCATTGGGTGCTCTTGTGCTTCAAATATTCCCCTATTTTCATTCTCCTCATTCCTCATTGGGTGCAATGATCTGAAGCTGGATATGGGAAAATTGTCATGTGAGGGGGCTCCAACCATTCCAAGTGGAGAGTGGCGGGATGAGGCCCCCAGAGGGGTGAATGTGGTGGATGTGGCGTTGGCCCCGCAACATGGATGGTCCAGGCCAATGGACACCACCATGGTGGTCCGAAATGGTGGTAACCAATGGTATAATGAGACTACACTATCAGGAGAACCTACGGTTGGGGGTTGTGGGTGATGGTGATGGAGGACGCCAGCATGGCGGACAATGGTGGTAGGATTCCGCGGTAAGGTGGACACATGTGGCGAAAGGAGTCATGGCCATGGTAGTCCATAGCAGTGCGGACTAGTGATGTGGAATGTCACCAGATCACCCAACCAGCAAGCAGTTATGTTGACCTTGTGGAGGATGAGTATCCAGCTAGTCGTTTGGCCACATTTGTGAGGTGGGACGCGGAATTCGTTGCGCCTTGGTGGACCGAACATGCCTACATCAGGCGGGATGAGCTGGTGTTGGCGAGAAAGGACAAGCAGAGTTTTACAGGTTGACCATGTAGGTCAGGTTAGACTCAGTGGGGAAAGTTAGCTGACCCTATGTCGGATCGGTCTGATTGGTTCAGACTAGACCTAGACCCTTCCGACCACAATTCTCATAATGTCACATAACATTCAAACAATAATTCTTTTTGAGGACCCATTTATGGAATTGGGACAATCTCAAAAAGGTAGTACATTTTAGATTGATTTGTGGGTTATTATTGAGGAACTATGTAGGTTAAAATCTCCCCCTTGTTTCTTTCCTTGATGGTTTGTTATGAAATTACGTCAAAATCACTGAGAAATAATCATTTCAAGAGGATATATTATATGATATATTTGTCGAATCTTTTTCGGTACTAGTGTGATACTCTATAAACCTTGATGAATTTTCATGGGTATTGACCTGGGATCTATGCATTAAGAATTAATTCTCCATCTAGTGGGTTGTATTGGTAGGGTTCAAAATATTTTCTAAAGAGTGTCCCTCACGTTACAAGCTACCTCGGTAGGGTTTATGGTGTTATCTATGAATAATTCCTTACATTGTGGGATTATATAGACTTGTATCTTAGTATTCGCTACAGGGAATATCACATCATTATGTCACGAATTTGACCATTATTCTCTATTTGGGTGGGGTCCAAATTAGTGTGTCCTATTGTAGGAGTCCCCGATAACTTCATAGCTCGAAAATCATGTTCTCCTAGATCGAATGTTCTGTGAGAAGAATCATGTGACCTTGGGTTGGCTATGATGTAGAGAGCACATATATTTGTGAGAGAGGATGTCTCATAGAAACGTAGTGACATATGGAGACAAGATTTTAAATCAGATTCTTTTTTCAACTTGTTCTACATGTTTACTTTCAGATATACTGAGGAGTGAGATCTCTCGAAATCAGGAATTCTACGAGTGGAATCATATGGGTGGTAGTGGATGAGACATTACATCATGGAATCTTTTATAAGATTACATATATTCTCGGGTTATATGTGTTGTTGACATATAATTATTATGAGTTGACTGTACCATCTTAGTGGTGTTCCCTTTGTGATCCATTACATTATGTTTTGGGGTTCCCTACTAAGTATTTTTTACTCACCCCTACAGGCATCACCCACACGTGTCATGTCTTGTGCAGATGATTGATAGTTGTGACGCAGTCCTCAGTTGGCCAGAGATAGGTGGTTCTTTAGGGTGACCCAACAGACATGGTACGCTTTAGAAAAATTCGCAAGCCTTATTGTACATGCCCTTTATGTACAATTTTCTATTGATGAGATCTAGGATCGTGTACCTTTATGTTTCAGTTGGGCTTGTATTTTGGTCCATTTACATTTCACTCTTGTACTGTTACACAAATTTGTTGTCTTAGTGGGATTCATTCATGTTTAATTTGTAACGACCTAATGTTTTGTCAATATTAATTACCTTATTATAATTATATCATATAATCTCATGAAATCACAACAAAATGAAATAAATAGTATTATCTGAACATTATTCATAATATTGTCAATTCTGTTATTGGAATTTCAAAAATCTAATATATACTATTTCGATCAGAATGATGTCTGGAGTCCGATAAGACACAATTTATATTTTTTGAATAGTAACATACACTTATGAATTGTAACTTACCCTTATGAATAGTAGTATGACCGTTATGAAAATATTATCCTGAAAAAAGAATAGTACCCTCAACAATTGAATGTATAAATGAAATATAGGTATCTTATAAGTGATTATATGACCATAGTAAAAGTATTAGTATATATTGATTTCATAAATAATTATTTATTATTAATTAGTTAAATTAATATAAAATTGATTTTTCTAAAAGGATTTCATAAATTAATAGTTTTATGTATTCTGGATTTAGGATACTTAAATAAGGCCTTATTTAATTTTAGAATGAATTATAATTTCACATATAGTATTTAAATATGTATTTTTTATGCAACTGATTTGTTTATACATTTTCATATATATTATTGAAAATAAAATCATTTTTAGCAAATATCTGTTGTTACAGGAACATATTATTTGATTTTGGTGATTTTGTTTACATTCATGAGCATTCTGGCTAAAATAGACAAATCAAGGGATGTTTGTGGAAATGTTGATACTACACGGTGTGTACTTTTTATACACTCCGTGTACATCAAGATAGGGACACAGATCGAAGGAGGGAGTACACGCCCATGTCACCAGGAAGAAGCTACACGCTGTGTGAGCCGGAGTTACATGCCGTGTACTACATTCTAAAAGTATTTGGTTGCCAAATTTTGACACAACACGCTGTGTATGGCGGCGCTACATGCAGTGTACACTCAACTATCAGGAGATGCCATGTTCAAAAGTCAAAGACGGCGTGTTAGGCCACCTACCAGTGGAGAAATTGGTGCCGAAGCGCGTTGATGAAAGTACACGGCGTGTACTTTCTATACTGGTTGTGTACATTATTTTTCTATAAAAATTGGTCATGGCCTTCGGAATATGGGAGTTAAAAACCATTGGAGGAGAGAAGAAGTTCTACTGCCACTGTTCCCAAGCCACTGTTGTTCCATTTTTCCACCGTTCCACCTACCGACACCACTCCTCATAGCCTGCACGATGAATTTATCAGATATCGAGTGCGTAATTCCTATTATGCTATCCATGTGTAACTAAACCCATTGTGTTAGGGATGTGGATGATGAATGATTGTATTATGTTGTATTAATTTAGATAGTTGTGTTCGTTATTCTTAATTTTTCTTACTCCCCTTAAATCATTGCTGAATATTACTGAGAATTCTGAGCCGGACCAAAGGATGATTTCTCAGCGATATGAAAGAAGAGTAACAGTGAAAGCATTCATGACCATTGAATAGGTTTCACCGATTCATATATGGTCTGAACCAAATTTAGAATTGAGAAACAATGACTACCGGACCAAGGAGTCAATTTCATCAATTCCAAACAAGAGGTACCGGACTAAGGAAATCTTGTGATAAAAGGAAATCTATAATGTTGAATTATCATGAACAACACAACCATTTAAGAAATACGCATAAGAACTCCTTAACCACCACAGCCCCAATACACTTTTTCTTTCTGTTAAAACACATTTAAATCACTTGTTGTTTCTTATAAATTGTTAATCATTTTCTTAAAGAAAACAAAATAGTTTCACTCAATCCAAACCAACAAATCCACTCTAAATTCTGCATGTTTCACTAAATTAATTATAAACTCAACTGAACCAATGCACTACCAAAGTTCCCTGTGGATCGACCCCGCACTTCAACTATACTAAGATTTAATGAGTGGGTAATATCAATTGGGGGAACTGATAACATATTTTCGGTGAAACAACCAACCCAAATTTTACTACCGTTTCTGAGGAGACTTTGTTTTAGTGCTACAATTTATGTTGTGTTAATAATTGATTAAGTTAAAATAAAAATAAAAAACACTCAAAAATTTCAATTCTAATCCCTTTTCAATTTTATCTTTTATTTTCCCTTTTATGCCTGGTATTTTTTTGTGGGTGTGCAGGACTTAAGGTGCATGAATAAACTTCCCACTCTATCCAGAAGCGCCAAGTCAACGGAACTTGTTCCGCTTGATCCGAAAGTCGAACGTACACTACTTCGTCATCAACGTGCACTGAAGGAAACACAAAAACAACAACCCTCTACCAGGGAAACCACGGAAGAGGGAGAACCAGCCGTTAATGCTACAGATGAGCATCAGTACCCGGATCATCAGCCTCCCACTGGTGGTCTACCGGAGCAGGCTCCTGGAGGCCTTGAGGAATTCCTCCCAAGGAATTTCCAACAGCAGCCACAGCAACCTCCTCCGGCGTATGGCCAACTACAACAACCGCAACAACTCTTCCCACAACCATATTTTTTCCCTCCAGAGAAGTAGTATCTGCAACCTCCACCCCCTCAGCAGCCACCTCTACGTCGTACTCTTATGAAGTACAAACTTCCTTCAATCCACGGAGCTGATACGGGCATCGTGCGTCCTCCGGTCCAGGCCCATCACTTCGAGATCAAGCCAGCTATCATGCAGCTGATCCAGAACACTTTCCAATTTGGAAGCCTACCCAGTGAAGACCTGAACGCCCATCTCTCCAACTTTTTATAGATCTGCTACACATTTAATTGTCATGGTGTGTCTGAGGAAACCATCTATCTTCACCTATTTCCTGTTTCTCTAAGGGACAAGGAGAAATACTGGATCAAGGGGCTTCCACAACGATCTATCCTCACCTGGGAGGAGCTAGCCCAGGCGTTCCTAACCAAATACATACCACCATCAAAGACGGTGACGCTACGTAACGAGATCCAAAACATCAAGCAGTACGACACTGAGTTGTTGTACGAGTCCTGGGAATGCTTCAAAGAGATATTATGAAAATTCACCCACCACGGACTCCCACTCTGGATGCAAGTCCAGAACATCTACGGAGCACTTACAACAAATACCAAGTCTATGGTGGATGCTGATGCTGGAGGTACGGTGATGCAGAAATACCCCGAGGAGCTATTCGAACTACTGGAAGATATTTCATCCAAAAGCTTTCAGTGGCACTCCGAGCGGGGAAATCAAAAGTGAGGTATGCACAGTATTGATGCTACTACTATGTTATCTGCTCAGTTGGACGCTATGTCTAAGAAAATTGCTGCATTGAATCTCAAAGGAGCATCTCAAGATCATGCGGAGAACCATCCAGCATAGGGCGACTGTGGTGATAACCACATCATGGGAGAATGTCTGGGTTCGACTGGAGGCCCTTCGATGAGCGAGGTGAGTTATGTCGCCCAAAATCGAGGGCCCAACCAGTTCCAGCAGTACCAGAACCTGGCATGGAGAGATCAACAGAACATAGGATGGGGCCAACAACAGCAGAATACATTGCCTCAGCGACCGCCTAGCTACAACAAACCTCCATACAAGAACCAATACCAAAGGCCGCAAGAACACCAACAGGGTCCTTATCAACAACAAAGGTATCATAACCCTCGCCCACAGTAGAAACGATAGCCACCTCCTCCACCGGCTCAACGACCACCTCAGTAGGAGAACACCTCATTATTAGAGGATCTAATGACTAAATTCATATCTACTGTTTAGACTCGGTTCCAAAATCAAGAAGCTTTGGTTCGAGGCCTAGTGAATCGGATTGGCTATCTGGAAAACCAACTCTCAGGAAGGAAACCCAGTACACTATCGGGAAACACAGAGAAGAACCCGATAGAGGATTCCCAAGCAATCATGCTCCGAATTGTAAAAGAGATCCAACATAACCAATCAACACAGCTAGGTGCATCCACCCCCACTATTGATGAAAAAGGTACAAATACTGACCCATCCTCATCCAAAATCCCACAGAAGGAGGTTTCCCAGAATAAAGGGATGGAGGTTGTCAAACCATTTGACCCTTCCGTACCCTATCCGGAGAGATTAAAGTAGAGGAAGTTGGACCACCAGTTCAAAAAATTCTTGGACGTATTCTGAAAACTCCACATCAACATACCATCTGTGGAGTCCATGACACAAATTCATACATATGTCAAATTCATGAAGGACATCCTTTCCAATAAGCGGAATATGGAAGATCTGGGCGTTATTGCATTGACAAAAGAGTGCTCCGCGGTGGTTCAACATTCCATTCCTCCAAAGCATCAGGATCCTGTTAGGTTTACTATTCCCGGCACAATTGGACCCTGTGACTTTGGAAAAGCTCTATGCGACTTGGGAGCAAGTGTCACCCTCATGCCATTCAGAGTTTTCCAAAAGCTTGGGCTCCATGATTTGAAGCCAACCCGAGTATCCCTTCAACTTGTTGATCGATACATTAAGTATCTAAACGGGATACTGAAATATGTACTGGTGAAAGTGGGACTATTGATCCTCCCAGCATATTTCATCATCCTTGACATGGTAGATGATCCAGAGGCACCAGTTTTATTTGGAAGACATTTCCTAGCCACTGGGAAGGTACTTATTGATTTGTACTAGGGAGAGCTGATTTTTCGGGTAGGAGATGAGAGAGTCTCCTACAATGTTCTCAGATTCCTCAAGCAGGCATCATTTTCTGATCATGAGGACTGTTCTGCAATAACTACCATGGAGGAACGCCTGGTGGATGATCTGGCATGTTCATATATTTCTGATAACTTTAACATTCCAGACATTCCTGTGGGAGAAGAGCCATGGAACTTTTAGATGGCCAGGGTATCCACTATTGGGACCATTAACCACCGTAAATATCAGGTAAGCAAGGTATGAAGGTCGAGCCAACGACTTAAAACAAAGGCGCTTCCTGGGAGGCAACCTAGAGGTTACACGTCGTGTCTCACTTATATACACAGTGTATACTTATCATTTTAATCTACAATATTAATTGTATATATCTGTAAAATAACAAATAAATAACCAAGGATGATGTTGGTTCTGATGCTAAAGTCAATGGAGTTTATTCAAGCCGTCCTCGGTTCGAATCCTCCGGACCTACCTTTGAGACAGGGTTCCTCCTTCTTATTTACACGACATGTGTAGTATTTTTCATATATATATATATAAATGTGTTTATATATAATAAAACCCATGATGGGGATCGACCGGTTGGCTAGAATCATAACACAGTTCCAAAAGGGCTGGGTTCGAATCCAGACAACCGTCCCCTAACCATCATTTGTTTTTTTAATAAAATGACACGGCGTGTCTTTCGAGATACGTCGTGTGTGCCATAATTTTCCTTAATAATCTATCAATATTTTCTTATAAAATAACATCATGTGGATGAAGTTGGAAGATTGGTAAATTTCGGGCCCTGGATCCAAAAGACCCGGGTTCGAACCTGGCTAATCTCCCTGCTTCATCCCCTTCTTATATAATTAAAAACAACATGTCGTGCTTTCCTTATTCTCGTGTGTATAGGACGTATAGAATATATATATATAATTATAATGGGTAGCAATACAACCTTCACTCTAGTTTTTGAGGGCTTCCATTCGGAACGGCCGATCGCCGGTTCGAACCTCACCCTGACAACTGCACGAAAGGTTGTACTTCTATTTTTCCAATTTTTTGACCCACGACGTGTATTTTCCTACTACATTACGTGTATTATTTTATTTTATTTTAATTCTATATATACATATATATCACTATTTTACTTTTCTTTTTAATTAATTAATATTAATTATTATATAGTATATTTTATTATTCATAAAAAAATGGGAATACACGACATTTAGTCCAAACATACACGTCATGTACCGCAACTATATTAGCAGCGGGCCACCCGGCTTGAACCCGTGTCGTGTGGCTCCCCATTTCCTCCGCTCTTCCAGTTTTCTTCTCCTGAACGCCAACCAAACCCCCATTATCAGATTCATCATTTTCCTGCGTTTCAACATATGATTTATCTTACATTGTGATCATTGGTCCAGGTACACTGTTCTACACCCTCTATTTTATGTTTTTAGAATCGTTTAGGGTGATTTTCGGATCGGCCAACCGTTCGGCTTCCGCCTGTACATGGACACAAAATGAAGAACACACGCCATGTAGTTTTATACATGGCCACACACAAAATATTTCAAAATTCAAATATACACGGTTTGTATGTTCGGTACACACCGTGTACTTTTCCTCATCATGCCCGGGTATCCTTTTGCACACGGCCTCACACACCATTTTCACATACACAGTGTGTATGTTTGGTACACGTAGTGTATAACCTTTCCTTTGGCCCCTATGTGTGTGGCACCTAACATGGCCTCATACCCCCATGTTCCTATACACAGCGTGTGTGTCTAGTACACGCCGTGTATACCAGTTCATTTTCCCACTTGTGTTTCACCCTCCACACGACCATGTTCTTCGAGTAAAGCACACACCATGTCCTACCTATACACGACGTGTCCTTTATTATTATACTTTTCACAAACATGGTTGTGTCCTTTATGAATACATGACCACCTACACTTTGAGTGAACACAGAGTGTATGTTCGCTACACGCCATGTACTTTACATAGTCTATTTTTCACCCTCGACGTGTCTATCCAGAGAACATGGGATACTATACATTTTCCACTACACGCCGTGTACTCTGGATATACACACCGTGTACTTTTATTTTCCTTTTTTCTAACATTTTCTTTGTTTTATTTTCTTTTCATTTATTTTTCTTTTGTTTGGTTTTTTTTTCTTTTTTTCCCAGATTATAGCAGATAGAGATCCTTCCCGAGGGAAGCTTCCAACCTTCGCCACTGAGAGGTAGGGGTATATCATTCGTCAGATCCGGCTCTGACCGTCGACGCAGCTGGAACCAGATGCTCCGGTATTCGAGCTCCCTCCTTTGGCAATTATTATGCCACTCACTCCCTCAGTGGAGGTCGAGCCTACTTCTGCTACACCACCACCTTACGACACCGAGCTTCTGAGCACCACCATTTCTGATCCACCCGCTTCCGCTCTACCTACGCCATATTCCACTGCAGTTGGTCCCTCTTCAAGCACACCATCCAGTGAGGCATCCTCTGCTTTAGTGGATCCGCCCAAAGAACCAGCCCATGCTGTTTCACCGGCACCTGGCCCAGGACCTGAAGGTGCTCCCTATCCTTGTACGGTATTCCCGGTCACCGATCTAGCATATGACAGGGTCTGACGCTTCTCTCGCCGGCCAATACCGTTGAGTGACTGATTCCTCGATAGAAGCATTCTGTAGTAGCTAGGTATATGGTAGGACTTGGAGGTGCTTTTCAGGAACACCCCACTTCTAGATATTTTCCAGGTCAACACTTCTATTTTTCACGATTTATTTTTGGAGTTCGCGGCCTCGTTTGAGTTTGATGGAGTGGAGTACCGTGAGACTCCTGGTGATGTAGTGCTTGTAGTACGGATCCGGCTAGGCAACATCTGTTTTTCCCTCACTATGACCGAGTTTGGCCAAGGGTGCGGCTTCTACCCCCATCCTATCAACCCACCTCATGTATCTACCCTATCCAGGCCCAAGCGCTCTGAGCTCATCGCTATGTGGTGGGAGATCGCTGGGCCTGACCATCGGTACTGCCCCACTTCTCATAAGAGCACCATTATCACCGACCCCATCATCCGCTTCACCTACCAGTGCATCAGCACCATCCTTTTCCCCCGACACGAGGATAAGGGGGTCGTGACCGGCCGTGACATGGACCTCCATACCTGTGTAATACAGCACGACTACTCGGACATCCCCTATCTCGCCTCCTACTATTTACACTCCATGTTTACCTGCCGTTAGGGAATCCTAAACGGTGGATTTTACAATACCCGTCTCGCCCACCACCATGGGGTATTTGATCCCTCTTTGCCTCATGACCTGTTAGGTTCACCCCAGCGGATGGACTTTATCATTCTCATTCGCATGGGGATGGTCCGAAAGCAGGGGGTGCCTACATCCTTGCCCAGGATCTCCCCCAGCAACTCGTTGACCCTCCTTCCCCAGCTGATGACCCTGCTACTCCTTCTCCACCCCCTATAGCTTCTCCACCTCACCCACCTCATACTGACTTCACTTCTTATGACCTTCCTTCTTCTATCCCATCACCCATCCCACCTACCCCCACACCCTCGGTGGATGCCCTTTCCCACCACCTAGCCATGATGGAGCAGGTCTTGGGTCTCTTGGACAACCACCATGATCAGATGGAGGAGCATTTCATTTATATCATTGCCTACCAGGACACCATTTAGTGGCATTTGATTCGTCTCGACATCCACCAAGACCGTATGGAGCAGTTGTTAGTGCATATTGCTCAGCATATTGATATTCTGTTGCCTCCACCACCTTCTGCAACCTCTGCTACTAGCCCATATGCTTCTCCTCCACTTCCCTATCCTACGAAGGCCACTGATTCAATTCTGCTATCTACGGTAGGTCCTGCTGCTACTCCTTTTACCACCACCAGTGTTGCCGGTTCAGGGCCTGCTGCTAAGCTTCCTTCACTAGTTCTCGCCTCTACAACTCTTACTTCTCCAGCTACCCTTCCCGGTGCAGCATCAGATCCTCACACTTCAACAACTCTTGTGTCGTCTTTACCTGACAATTCTGTATTGGATGTGTCATCCTTTGTGGCGAACTCATGATAGTGGAATTTTTCTTTCTCTTATATCTCTAATTTTTTCATTCTCTATGTTGTGATGTTATGAATGTTTGTAGTTTTCTTTTTTCTTCGACAGTCATAGGTATCATGGAGCGACTCCCGACATCCTTTTTTGAGGGGAGTATTTTTTTCCTTTTTTCTTCTCCCTCTCTTTCACTTTTATACATCCACTACTTCCCCTTGTTTTTCTCCCATAATTATTCCCTTTCCCACCCTTTACCTTTGTATTGCACCTGGTGGACCATGTGCAGTATTAAGTGTGGTGGAGCATTTATCTCATTCACCATAGTATTTGTCATTGAACTAATCTAGGAGACATCATTATTAGATTATATATTTTAAAAATTTAGGAAATTTTTTGTTAATAATATTTATAAATTAAAGAGTTATCAGTAGAAACTTTTTGAGGGTTGCATGATTATTCTGATTCTTAAGTATTTTAAAATGATTGCTGATATAGTTTCAATTGAAACTTTTAATCCATTATTAATTACATTGATTAAGAAAATCTTTTATATTCATGCCATGACTTGATTGTCCCTTTATTATTTTCCATCCCTGAGAGGTATTCTAAACCCTTTTTCGTATTTCTTTTCTAAATACCCTCTTTCTTGAGAGATTCTTAGGATATGCATCGCTATAAGAATTTTCAAGTTTTGTTTTTGAAACATAAAAAATTATTGAATTTAATTAAAATGATTGAGGCATTATATTGTTTCAAAACATTTATCATGAGACCTACCATACATTTATTCTTCATTAAGCCCATAGAAGCCATGAACAACCTTTATAGAAAGCCACATTACATGAATATTTCCCTTCCTACCCTATTTCTTTTTGAACACTGCATGATTATTCATTTTGGAACTTTAAAGAGGGAGTTGGAAATACATGGAATATTTTTGTGCACAATCATGAAATAAAGTGTGGGGGAGTGCCACTTGACTTTTTGGGGAAAAAGGGTTCCAAAAAATTATTCATTGCATTCATAAGTGTTTCCCTTGAGTTCTTATAAAAAAATCCAAAGAGATGGGAACCCTGTGCTTATTTGATTTCGTAACCCTACTTGTAAGGGAAATGGTGGTGATTACAACAACATTCGACTGAGATTTTTAAGGATACATTTTCATTGAACTATAATTTGAATATCATGAAATGTTGTTTAAAGGAATTAGCCTTCCTTTTTTAAGCCTCAGAATTTATTTTTCACATCTAAACCTACCAACCTTTAGCCATAGAGACATCTGAAACTTATTGATAAATCCCTCATGATTTTTGTAATTCCTTTTTTTCCGAAGTAAAGAACAAGGAGTCTTGAAAACCAATGGATAGAGTGTATATATCTTTGATTGAGCGTAAATCTAGATAAAAACATCTTTAGTGTGGAGTGTGATTTTTATTGGTTAGGTAAATTATTATGTGGCATTCTTATTTTTGAAAGTTTGAAAAATGTGAATAAAGAGGATGAGAGTAGTTAATTGACCTATATATGTGGAACGATTTTAATATCTTATGAATTGAATTTGTTTGTGACTTTTAGAATTTTCCTCACTAACTTTATCATTTATACTTTTGATTAGTTGAATTACTTCCTTTTAAAAGTATATGATCTTTTATTTAGATGTTGAGATTTTTCTTGAGGGCAAGAAAATGACTAAGTGTGGGGAAATTTGATGAACCTGATTTGTGTATACATTTTCATATATATTATTTAAAATAAAAGCGTGTTTTCAAAAAATATATGTTGTTTCATGAACATATTCTTTGATTTTGGTGATTCTGTTTACTTTAAGGAGATTTCTGGCTAAAATACACAAATCAATGGAAGTTTGTGAATATTTTGAAACTGCACGGTTTGTACTATTTATACACACCATGTACATCCAGATAGGGACACAGATCGAAGGAGGGAGTACACGCCCATGTCACTAGGAAGAAGCTACACGCGGTGTGAGGCGGTGTTACACGCCATGTACTACATTCTAAAAAGAGTTGGTTTCCAAATTTTGACACTACACACCGTGTATGATAGATCTACATGCCATGTACACTCAACTATTAGGCGGATCCGTGTTCAATAGTCAAAGACAGTGTGTTAAGCCACCTACCAGGGGAGAAATTGGCACCAAAGCGCGTTGACGAAAGTACACGGCGTGTATTTTCTATACACATCTTGTACTTTATTTTTATTTAAAAAGAGGCCTTGGCCTTCGGATTTTGGGAATTAAAAACCATTGGAGGAGAGTATAAGTTCTACTTCCACCATTCCCAAGCCACCATGGTGCAATTTGTCTGCCGTTCCACCTACCGACACCGCTTCTCAAAGCCAACACAATGAATTCATCAGGTATCGAGTGTGTAGTTCCTATTATGCTTTCCATGTGTAACTAAACCCCTTGTTTTGTGGCTATAGACAATTAAGGATTGTATTATTTTGTATTAATTTAGATATTTGTGTTCTTTATTCTCAATTCTTCTTACTCCTCTTAAATCATTGCTAAATATAACTGAGAATTCTGAGCCAGACCAAGGGGAGAATTCTCAACGATATAAAAGGAGAATACCGGTGAAAGATTTCATGACCATTGAAAAGGTTTCACCAATTCATAAATGGACTAAACCAAATTTAGAATTTAGAAACAATAACTACCGGACCAAGGAGTCAATTTTGTCAATTCCAAACAAGTGGTACCAGGCCAAGGAAATCTTGTAATAAAAGGAAATCTAGGATGTTGAATTATCATGATCAACACAACCATTTAAGAAATCCACATAATAAACCCTTAATCACCATAGCCCCGATACACTTTTTCTTTCTGTTAAAACACCATTAAATCACTTGTTATTTCGGTTGAATTTTTAATCTTTTTCTTAAAGTAAAAAAAACAGTTTCACTCAATCCAAACCAACAAATCCACTATAAATTATTCATGTTTCACTAAATTAATTATAAACTCAACTAAACCATTTCAAATCCAATGTTCCTTATGGATTGACCCCGCAGTTCAAGTATACTACATTTTAATGAGTGGATAAAATCAATTTGGTTCACCGATAACATACTTTCGGTGAAACGACCGAAAAAAATTTCATGTAAATTATGATTTTAACTAAAAATTGAATTATTCATATTCATAAGATTATTTTATAAAATTGTATTTAATTTTTTTATTCTACAAAATAATAAATATTTGGGTTGAATGTTTGGGATTTTCCAAAAATAATCGAATTTTGATGAATTTTAAAATACGCTAATTCACGATAAATGCTAAAACCAGAATTTATGCACCATGCCTAAGTCATGGATGATAAAAATGGACAGAGGCCCAAAATCAAATACACCTATTACTGTTTTAGGTTACAATGATCATTAATATTTCTTTTCATATAGAATAATAATAAACTAATAATTTAAATATTAAGAAAACTCTCCTCCCTCGACTATAAAAATCCCCCACAATCCCCTATTCTATTCACTCCTCATAAGCCTGTTGATTTCCCTATATTCTGACCAAATCATTCCCCAAGATCCAGTCACACGTCCAAAAGCCCATTATCTCTTCAAAATAAGAAATCTTATCCCCTTAAGAGGCTCTCAAATAAGATTAAATCGAGAGGTAAACTCCCCTTTTCTTTTCATTCATTTTCTATTCAAGTTCTTTAGTTGACATTTATATCCTTACCTCTCCACATCCAAATGTTATTAAAACTCCAATACCATACATGTACTAGAATTCTGTTATTATAATGTAATAATATATTATCAACTCATCATTACTCTTCTTCAACACTAATAGTAAACACACATTCTGATATGTGTTAATTTACCGCATTCAAGGATGATGTGTTTTCAATTTCTATTAAAATTTTCTATTCTATTCATGAAACCATTTCAATGATTGAATAAGAATATTAAATATTTATCTTATATTATGTGTTGTTAAATAATATCTTTTCACAATTGATTAAAAATAATAATAATAAACAAGTTAATTATGATCAATATTTCAAAATTAATTCAAGCCTTTATCATTATTGATTTATATAATGATTCGACTTCAATACAATAAAAAAATTAAATTTAAAACCATTTAACCATCTATATTTTCAATAATAAAATATATTTTCAATTCTTGGAAACCAACTTCATCATACACGATTATTTTAACATGAATATAAGTGAAATGATCATTAAGACTAAGGAAAAAACGTACAAGAACAATAAAATTGAACCACATAAGCAATCAAAAGAGTTATGAATGAACACAAAATGATTATAGTAAAAAAATTATATGTAATATAGGTTCTATAATTATTAATTAATTAACATAATTTGATTATTCAGGCCATTAATATCATGTGGATAACATCATCATAATTAATGTAAGGGTTTCCTCTCTATATAACTTTTACTCAAGAATATCCTCTATGTTATGATCTATAGTATTTTTCTATTACCGCACAAAATGAATTAATGATAGAATTTCATTAATAAATTTCATACATGTTTTCACTTAAACATGACATCAATTACCATGATACATTCCCACTTTCCCTTATGAATGTCCATGTATATTTTAGTTCCTTTCTTTCATGGACACTTTTTTTATGACCATTGCAATGCTTTTTAACAAGATTATTGTATCCAATTATTTCCATGGGTGACCCATATGTTAATTTAAAATTGGTTATGTATTATTATTTACGTGGAAAACCTATTAATGATAAGTTATGATGGGTGATCCTACATAGAGCTTGTCACGAACCAGGCCGGGTCGCCATCCGACCCGGCGCCCGACCCGATCCGCGGCAAGGCCCGAAGGGCATTCCCGATCCCCACAGGCTGGCACAAGTGCCCGGGTATCATAAGTAAAAAGTGGGAATGATTTTACCCCAAATACAAGACAAAAAGAAAACAACCAACCAGATAAACAACGGAAACTGGAAACAGACTACAAACACCCTTCTAAACTATAAACAGGTTTAGGTCTACAATTCAGCTAAAAACCCAAAATGAACATCCGAAAAAAAACTAAGCTCCAAAATCAACCTTATGCAACACGAGAAGTTTCATCCCCAAGCTACCAACACCATCCTGCACACGAAGACCAACAGCAACCAATGCCTCCATCGCTGAGCACGAAGTCACAACCTGGGATACACAAGAAACAAAGTCTACATACACCAAAAGGTGTATGTAGGGTGTGAGCCAAAAGCCCAATAGGACGTCACCCATTAAAAAGGTTCCATGCCACAACATCAAAAAGACAATTTAATGTGTTTATTCAAAATTTTAATTAAAAAATGCTTATAAAGAAAACATTTACAAGCTAAATGCTAAAAGAAAAACACTAAAAAGAACTCATTTCACAAACACGATTTTGAAGAGGAAGAGAAAAGTTCAATATGGGAACACACACACACACATACTCATACACACACACCCCCATACTCACACACACACACACATACTCACACCCAGGTTGTCCCCCATATGCCGACGGAAGGCACCACGTCATAGATGGTAGAGCACTATGGGTAAATCCCCTAAGGTTCATCTAGCTCGAGTGGGATCCTAGAACCTCGTGTCTCGGTGAAACGTGGCTTAGAAGGCCACGAACCTCAGAAAAACGTGGCTTAGAAGGCCACAACCCTAAGAACACGTGGCTTAGAAGGCCACGACCCTCAGATATCACGTTTAGTTAGTGTTGCAATCGTCAATCCAGCTAAGTGAGACAGGGACGATACCCATCCGGCTCATTAGCGCACTAGTTCTAGTCCTCCCACCTAGATACCCGGGGTTTTCCCTTGTGCTCAAAAAAGTTTCACATTCACATAGTCTATTTCTTTCTCATTTCGCAAACCAAACAAGATATTGCACACAAAAGCCACCATTTTCATTCCAAAGCACTATTTCAAAGACACACGCACACGACATGTCTCATTTTAAAAAAAACACCACTTTAAAAATGAACGCGTATTCAACTCCTCCAAGACACCATTTTAGAGTCATATAAATGTACCAATAAACCATTTGAGTTATTATTGAAATCATTTCAAGAAAAACCAAGAAGACTTTACACCGAAAACAGCTTGGTTTTATATAGAGGTGTCACTTTAGAACTTAATACACGAGGTAACCATATCAAAACTTGTTTTCCATTGTTCAACAATTTTTCATTTAAATTCTCAAAAGTACACCACAAGGAAAACACACCAAAAGTGATTCCTTTTACTTAAAAAATTTCTATTTAAATGCACAACACCTAAAGTGACCTGAAAACACTTTTCGCACAACATACTAAACAAAACCAATCATTTATACAACACATGCATGTAATCAACAAAAGCAAACTATTTCGAAAACCAAATTTTCATGAGACGAACATGCCAAAACATTATAAACATAGATCGTACCATGCAACTAATTCATAGAACATATTAAATTATAATAAACAAACAAATTAAATTATCGGAATGATGCAAAGGCATGGAACCACCTACCTCGAACAAGGGTCACGTCAAGCTTTCTAACTCAAGCAGATACTCGCTCGCACGCATGCACTTCCACATGTATATATATATATATATATATCCTTAAACTGATGCACGTGTTCTCTGCGCCATGAGAGAACACGCACACAGAAGATATATATATATTTATACATATTCATACCTGGGAAAATGCATGCGCACCATCGAAACCAACCGCAACTCCCTACGATAGATCCACGAGTCTCAGAATACCACAAATCCCTAAAAAACCATTATTCCAACAAAGCAATCAAGGTACCAATAAAAAACCAACCCTAAAAAAAACACAACGTTCACCAGTAAAACTTAAACAACACTTTAATGTATAATTAATATATATATTTTTTAAACAATTTATCAATGCCGAAGCATCATAAAAATCTTGATGAGAAAACCATAGCGATGCGAATTATATTAAAGAAGACGTCAAAATAATATTTGTCACTTAAACAAGCAAAACATCACAGACGCAAGCAGACGTAAATCAAAAACTGACTCTGGACCAGATAAAGACCTCAAAGGTCTGCAGACTCAATTACATTTTTTTAACGTGGCGTAAATATATATGAAAATGCATAAATATAATCTTACCCAGAAATCAGCGATAAAACATGATCGCGCTCAAACGCGGTAGTCAGAGTGGACCGGCGCGTCACGACACATCACCCACACAACCTTGAACGTATAAACAAGTCATCGCACTAAACCCGAAACAAATAAACAATGATAAAAATAAATAAACAAATAAATAAAACAACTAAAACAACTAAACAGCGTAACCCTCACCTCGGCACGGAGAAGCGCCCAACCGGACGAGCTACGCGGAAGGGGGAAACGGCCAGCGGAGACGCTGGAGAGGGGTGCGGGTTGGCCGGAACAACACCGAGAGGGTGCGCGCTTACCGGAAAGACGCCGGCAGGGCTCGGGGAACACGAAAATCGCGATGGTAGGGGCGACTCCAGCTAGGGCAGCGCCGACAAGGGCGGCGCGGGAAAAGGTGGCAAGGGGAGGGGGTCGGACGGCGGCCAGACGGCGGCCGGAGGCTATCGGAGGGCAGCGAGGTCGGTCGGAGCAGCTGGCCTGAGCGTGAGAGGAGGGGGAAGAGGCCGGACAGTGAGGCGGCAGGGCCGGACGGCGAGGCAGCGAGGGCCGGACGGCGAGGCCGCGAGGGGTGAACAGCGAGGCGGCGAGGGACGAAGGGCGAGGCGGCGAGGGGGAGGACGGCGAGGCGGCGCGCAGGGATCAGGGGGCGGCGGTGGTCGGTCGCGCGGCGCGACGAAGGGGGAAGCGGGGGAGGTGGGGTGAGACGGGAAAATGGATTATGGGGGGGGGGCGGTCCAGTAGCTTAGGGTTTCTTTTTTATATATATAAATAATCAAAATAATAATAATAATAATAATAATAATAATAATAATTCTAATCAAATAAAAATAATAATAATAATAATAAATCATAATTATTATAAACACATATACATATATAAAAATATATATAACATATATAAACATAAATGCATGTATACATACATATATATAAACATATATATAACATATAAAAACATATGAACTTATAAGAACCCATATATAAACATGTACATGCATAAGCATATAACGTTAAAACAAATTTACTTGTGAACATACGTGTATATATACATATATACTCCCATAAACATAAATACACACACATTATATATATATAATTACACACAATGTTAAAACATAAACACATACAAACGTAGACATACATATATACACACATATATAAAAACATAAACATACATATACATATATCTACCCACATAACGATAAAATGGGATGACCATGCGGTATTTCCGCACCGTAAGGTACCCAAGTGGACTGCAAGCAGGCTACACAAACCCGAGCGGGCAGTGCGTCTTAAACGCACGGTGTTCGCGCACTATCCCAAAACACAAACTCATCCCAACATTAAAAATTTATACCGGGACTCACCCGAACTTAGGAAAAAACACCCAACGCCATGTGAAATAAAATAAATACGATTTTTAAAAGAAAAGGCGGGTGTGACAATTCTCCCCACTACAAACACTTTCTTCCCCCAGAATGTCACCAGGCCAATAGTTTTCACAACTCGCGTCAGTGCCCAGACAAAATCAGAAGTATCTGAGAGGCTCGGGGTGTCCATTACCAACACAAGTCACACCCGACCAACTCAAGTACAAACATTGTCCGAGATTGAGTGGAGAACACGGGAGGGTTCTCCCCACCACAGAAATCTACTAACATGGAGACCTTGAAACTCGAACACACCACCCCGGAGGGGGGGGGGCAACACGGGAACTCCCAAACCGAACCCAGTTACTTTCTCCTTATATACCGAACAACACTCAGAGACTTAAACAGGAAGCTTGCTACGAAACGACCCAACAGATCGAGGATAAAGAATTATCTCAACCCCTCACACACCGACCGGAAAAAAAACATCACCGCAACCAGAGACTAGGGAATTTCTCGCCCGAACTCACAAAGGACCTCAAAACACTACACGTTAATTTCACAAAACCAAACATCCCCCTAATGAACGCAATTGAGACCCAACTCAAAATTATAATGACCCGTTCATTCGCGGTCCCAACATCCTTCAAGGAAAACCGAACGATTTGAGATCACACTGAGAACAGATAAGACTGATTAGACTGCGGTAGACCAAGTTCATCGCGTGACCGCAAAAAAATGTGATCTTACAATGATAACAAGAATAGAACAAGGAATATTTGGATATTTTTCTTCAGAAAGCTGAAAACAGAATCCAATGCGAGGTTCTCCACACCCTCGGCAACTCCTGACTGTGCGCGAACTTCACCCCGAGACCTGTGGCTGGGGCCCTGATGGCTGAAGCATCTCCTGCCTCATAGTCAGGCATTTTCATCCCCTGGTCTCTAACTCCTTCATGAGCGACGCTTCTTCCATAACTCTCCCTGGTGTCTTGAACATCCGCACGATATCAAGACTTCGAAGGGATGCGGCAAGGCGACTTAGAATGTCTGGACAGGCCATACTGGTGGCACACAAGAGAGCGGTCTGACGAACTATGAGCCGGTACCGACGAGGATGGTTTCTTAGAGACAGGTTCCACCGACCCGCACACTTTTCCAGGTGGGAAACCTTCGCGGAAGTCAACCACTATTGATCACACCCAAAACTCCAACGACGATGAGACATGTCATCTTTACTAGTCTAAACTGAATCCCCAAATGAACCTGAGATGGTGCGCACCCTAACAACCCTGGGAGTTCCCAACAACCTGAAGACCCACTCCAATTCCACAACCAAACAACTACCCCTCAAGGACTTTGATTTCTTTGATCGATAGGCAATATGCAAAAGAACTGAAACTGGGCATGACTCATTAGCAACCTTAGCGACCTTTCTGGGCGGCATACTCATGACAACATGTGAAACATCATCGAAACTGGCCTCAAACAAAACTCAATCAAGGAAACAACACAAGCCAAGGTCAAAAGGCCCATAAGAAAAACATATATGAACACATGCATAAATCACTTTCCAAAACCATCATTTCTTTAAAATTTTAAAACCCTCCTATGGAACCTTGTGAACCATCACATGTGCGTTTATTCAATCTCACTCACATCATCTACCAACAAGTGCCCCCTATGCACTCTCCGTACATACCCACGCACATGTGACCCTCCATAAAGAGTGCCCAGGTTCAAACACTTCATTCCTTACCAAATCCAAACACATATCATATTGTTTCAAACCGAATCACTTTTCCTTTAAAACCCCACTTTACTAATTTCAAAAACAATTTGGAAGAAACCCCTTTTTTTGTTTCGAAAGAACCTTCATTTTCAACACACATAAACACATAAACCGAGTTTAAAATGAAACACAACCAACTATAAACCATCGGAGTTGAGGGACTAGTGTCTGTACTTAACTCGGCGACATGGTGGTGAGCCATGTTCCAAGTAAGACATAACACTAAGGGGACCTTAAACAGGGCACTTGGACTCCACATGGGTCACCACCCCACGTGAGGCCACAATGTGAACTGATTCGCTCCCATCTTCATCCCTCAATCCAAAATAACCAAAGACAAAAGACTCAAATCCAGGACTAACCCTGGTAACTTAGGTCTCGTCATGATCGGTGGTGATCAGGCACCGACCCGTAACCTACCTCCTGAGCCCCGACAGTCCTAATCTACTTTTACCTGACATCCCAAATATCAAGATCCTCCCTCTGATACCATTTTGTCACGAACTAGGCCAGGTCGCCATCCGACCCGGCGCCCGACCCGGTCTGCGGCAAGGCCCGAAGGGCGTTCCCGATCCCCACGGGCTGGCACAAGTGCCCAGGTATCATAAGTAACAAGTGGGAATGATTTTACCCCAAATACAAGACAAAAAGAAAACAACCAACCAGATAAACAACTGAAACTGGAAACAGACTACAAACACCCTTCTAAACTATAAACAGGTTTAGGTCCTCAATTCAGGTGAAAACCCAAAATGAACAACCGGAAAAAAAAAATTAAGCTCCAAAATCAACCTTATGAAACACGAGAAGTTTCATCCCCAAGCTACCAACACCATCCTGCACACGAAGACCAACAGCAACCAATTCCTCCATCGCTGAGCACGATGTCACAACCTGGGATACACAAGAAACAAAGTCTACATACACCCAAAGGTGTATGTAGGGTGTGAGCCAAAAGCCCAAGAGGACATCACCCATTAAAAAGGTTCCATGCCACAACATCAAAAAGACAATTTAATGTGTTTATTCAAAATTTTAATTTAAAAATGCTTTTAAAGAAAATATTTACAAGCTAAATGCTAAAAGAAAAACACTAAAAAGAACTCATTTTAGAAACACGATTTTGAAGAGGAAGAGAAAAGTTCAATATGGGAACACACACACATACTCACACACACACACACCCATACTCACACACACACACACACATACTCACACCCAGGTGGTCCCCCATATGCCGACGGAAGGCACCACGTCATAGATGGTAGAGCACTATGGGTAAATCCCCTAAGGTTCATCTAGCTCGAGTGGGATCCTAGAACCTCGTGTCTCGGTGAAACGTGGCTTAGAAGGCCACGACCCTCCGAAAAACGTGGCTTAGAGGGCCACAACCATCAGAACACGTGGCTTAGAAGGCCATGACCCTCAGATATCACATTTAGTTAGTGTTTCAATCGTCAATCTAGCTAAGTGAGACAAGGACGATACCCATCCGGCTCATTAGCGCACTAGTTCTAGTCCTCCCACCTAGATACCCGGGGTTTTCCCTTGTGCTCAAACAAGTTTCACATTCACATAGTCTATTTCTTTCTCATTTCGCAAACCAAACAAGATATTGCACACAAAAGCCACCATTTGCATTCCAAAGCACTATTTCAAAGACACACGCACACGACATGTCTCATTTTAAAAAAAACACCACTTTAAAAATGAACGCGTATTCAACTCCTCAAAGACACCATTTTAGAGTCATATAAATGTACCAATAAACCATTTGAGTTATTATTGAAATCATTTCAAGAAAAACCAAGAAGACTTTACACCGAAAACAGCTTGGTTTTATATAGAGGTGTCACTTTAGAACTTAATACACGAGGTAACCATATCAAAACTTGTTTTCCATTGTTCAACAATTTTGCATTTAAATTCTCAAAAGTACACCACAAGGAAAACACACCAAAAGTGATTCCTTTTACTTTAAAAATGTCTATTTAAATGCACAACACCTAAAGTGACCTGAAAACACTTTTCGCACAACATACTAAACAAAACCAATCATTTATACAACACATGCATATAATCAACAAAAGCAAACTGTTTAAAAAACCAAATTCTCATGAGACGAACATGCCAAAACATTATAAACATAGATCGTACCATGCAACTAATTCATAGAACATATTAAAGTATAATAAACAAACAAATTAAATTATCGGAATGATTCAAAGGCATGGAACCACCTACCTCGAACAAGGGTCACGTCATGCTTTCTAACTCAAGCCGATACCCGCTCGCACGCATTCACTTCCACATGTATATATATATATATCCTTAAACTGATGCACGTGTTCTCCGCACCATGAGGGAACACGCACACAGAAGATATATATATATATTTATACATATTCATACCTGGGAAAATGCGTGCGCACCATCAAAACCAACCGCAACTCCCTACGATAGATCCACGAGTCTCAGAATACCACAAATCCCTAAAAAAACATTAATCCAACAACTCAATCAAGGTACCAATCAAAAACCAACCCTAAAAAAACACAACGTTCACCAGTAAAACCCAAACAACACTTTAATGTATAATTAATATATATATATTTTTTTAAACAATTTATCAATGTCGAAGCATCATAAAAATCTTGATGAGAAAACCATAGCGATGCGAATTATATTAATGAAGACGTCAAAATAATATTCGTCACTTAAACAAGAAAAACATCGCAGACGCAAGCAGACGTAAATCAAAAACCGACTCTGGACCAGATAAAGACCTCAAAGGTCCGCAGACTCAATTTCATTTTTTAACGTGGCGTAAATATATATGAAAACCCATAAATATAATATTACCGAGAAATCAGCGATAAAACATGATCGCGCTCAAACGCGGTTGTCAGAGTGGACCGGCGCGTCACGACACATCACCCGCACAACCTTGAACGTATAAACAAGTCATCGCACTAAACCCGAAACAAATAAACAATGATAAAAATAAATAAACAAATAAATAAAACAACTAAAACAACTAAACAGCGTAACCCTCACCTCGGCACAGAGAAGCGCCCAACCGGATGAGCTACGCGGAAGGGGGAAACGGCCAGCGGAGACGCTGGAGAGGGGTGCGGGTTGGCCGGAACAACACCGAGAGGGTGCGCACTTACCGGAAAGACGCCGACAGGGCTCGGGGAACACGAAAATCACGACGGTAGGGGCGACGCCGGCTAGGGCAGCGCCGACAAGGGCGGTGCGGGAAAAGGTGGCAAGGGCAGGGGGTCGGACGGCGGACGGACGGCGGACGGAGGCTGTCGGAGGGCAGTGAGGTCGGCCGGAGCAGCTGGCCTGAGCGTGAGAGGAGGGGGAAGAGACCGGACGGTGAGGCGGCGGGGCCGGACGGCGAGGCAGCGAGGGCCGGACGGCGAGGCCGCGAGGGGTGAACAGCGAGGCGGCGAGGGCCGCAGGGCGAGGCGGCGAGGGGGCGGACGGCGAGGCGGCGCGCAGGGATCAGGGGGCGGCGGTGGTCGGCCGCGCGGCGCGACGAAGGGGGAAGCGGGGGAGGCGGGGTGAGACGGGAAAAGGGATTATGGGGGGGGGGGGGCGGTCCAGTAGCTTAAGGTTTCTTTTTTTTAATATAAATAATCAAAATAATAATAATAATAATAATAATAATTCTAATCAAATAAAAATAATAATAATAATAATAAATCATAGTTATTATAAACACATATACATATATAAAAATATATATAACATATATAAACATAAATGCATGTATACATACATATATATAAACATATATATAACATATATAAACATATGAACTTATAAGAACCCACATATAAACATGTACACGCATAAGCATATAACGTTAAAACATATTTACTTGTGAACATACGTGTATATATACATATATACTCCCATAAACATAAATACACACACATTATATATATATAATTACACACAATGTTAAAACATAAACACATACAAACGTAGACATACATATATACACACATATATAAAAATATAAACATACATATACATATATCTACCCACATAATGATAAAATGGGATGACCGTGTGGTATTTCCGCACCATAAGGTACCCAAGTGGACTACAAGCAGGCTACACAAACCCGACCGGGCAGTGCGTCTTAAACGCACGGTGTTCGCGCACTATCCCAAAACACAAACTCATCCCAACATTAAAAATTTATACCGGGACTCACCCGCACTTAGGCAAAAACACCCAAAGCCATGTGAAATAAAATAAATACGATTTTTAAAAGAAAAAGGCGGGTGTGACAGAGCTTAATTTCATTGGGTAATGGTGAGTCTCATGAGATGTTATGTGTGATAGTCTGGGTGGTTAACCTTGGCTTGTGCTTCTATGTGCGACAGTCTTGTTGGTTAGCCTTGGATTGTGTTATTATGTAAAACAGTCTTCGGGTATAGACATTACTCATTCTAAAGTCATGTTTTATGTTTCTGCCACATTATTGCGACTACATGGTTATATGATTTAACGTTTATATGTTATGATTTGATATGTTTCATGCCTTTTGATATCATCATATCTTTCCTTCTATCTAATGTGCTAATGCATTGTTCTTATGGTTGTTTCCTTACTAGTCTATTTAGCACATCCCTTTTTTCATGTGGTCCCCAGGGTACCCTATGCATATTTTTTAGTAAAATTGATACTAGGATCTCAATTTTAAGATTAAATAAAGAAATGTTTAATTTGGTTCTATGTTTTTAGGATTATGTACCTAGTATTCTAAGACACTAGACATTAGGATCCTTGGATTGTACTTTGATGTATAATTTTTCATAAAATCGTGTAATGTTATATGTAAATGTATAATGTTTCTATAGTTAGTATCAGATGGAGGTCTAGTTATTTATGGAGATTATTATTAGGGAACTTCAGTAAGAACCTTGTGTATGATTTAATGTATAAGAAAGCATCACAACATTTTTTTAAGTATAGAGTAAGTGGTTTTTCTATAAATTATGTCCCTGTCTGGATAGAAATAGGTAAAGGTTACTCTCACACAAATGTATCTAGGGGTAAATCCTGAAAACACTACATTGTGGTTTAATCAAATGGGAACTGGTGTACGAAAATGGTCCTTGATGCTCTCTTGGCATCACACTCCTGAGGCATAAGATTTGGTAAATTCCTGAGCATCGTACAAAACATTTCAAATGTAATGAAAAAAATACCATAAGAATATAAGTTATAAAATAGATCAAGGAAAAGCTAGATTTAAACCTAGGGAATCATAGCTTATGATATTCTTATTCTTTACCAATATGTACACTAAGGTTCAATGTTTTCTTTTGTATGCTCAATAGCTATGTATTCAATCCCTCTAATTGTATGTTCTATTTATTATTTAATGGAGAGAAATAGAAGAACACATGAAAACAATCTATGTGACAAAGAATGTGGAGATTACACTAATGATATGCCTGATATGATGGGAACATGTGCTCAAAACAACATAACTGTACTTGCTCAGCCGGCTCATGTTATTAATAATAATCTGAATTTTTTGGAACACCCTCCTCTTCCAAGAATATATTAATTTGAAGTTGAATAATTAATGGTGAAAAATACTCCCATGTTTAGTGGATCTTTGGATCCCCTCCTCATGGAATAGTGGATTAACTCAATTGAAAAGATATTCCATGTCATCTAGTTCTTAGAAGTGGGGAAATTCACTCCGGTGGTCAATCGTTTTGATGGGGATGCTGATCAGTGGTGGACACTAATCACAAATACGAAGGCTTATAAGGAAATTGATTCCATATTTTTAGAGGAATTCTAGAGAATGTTTTTCATTAAATATATTCCCTGAACCCTCCATCTCAATATGGAATGAGAGTTCTTTGGAATCATGCATATGTATGATGATTCAATCAAGGAATATAAACAAAACATTACAAGGCTTTCAAAGAACAGATTCTTATTTATCGTGAACACTAAAAAAAGGTGGATCGCTTATTTACCATACTAAATTCAAGTCCATGAAAAGACTTAGTGATTTTAGACATTGAATGTTATTAGTGTATTTAACGATGTGCTCCCAAGGTTGAAATGAAGATCAGATACTCTCAGTGGTATCGTCGACCTAGTAATAATAAGAGGAAAATAGAATCTAATATGGGTGGATTCAAAAATAAATTCCATAATGGAACGAATATTGATTATCCAATGTATTAAAATAATGGGAATAATCATCTTTGGAAATATCTAATGTGAACCAACAATTGCTTCAAATGTTGGATGTTGGGACTTCTTGCTAAAAATAGTTGAATATATATTAAAAATCCCATTAATGTTGAAGAAGAAAGGATGGTTCAAATAAATGTTCAGCGAGGGGTGCAATGTTACAACCAATAGGAATGTGGGAATTATGGGAACAATTTCTCTACCGAGATGGGTGTCGGAGGCGATCAATAACAACCTCCATGGAAACATGTAATGGCTTATGCTATCATTAATAGTGAGGTGGAGTCGAACATCATTGTGGTGATAAGTAATCTAGTTATTCATTCAAGAATAGTGAATGTACTATTTGAATCTAGTTCTATGAAATATTTCATATCTTGCATGATTAGAATAACTATTCAAACACCACGTTAAAATTTGAAGGATAAGTTATCTGTGAAAACAAAAAATGGTGCAATTATTGTTTCTATGGTTTATAAATCCTCTCTGGTTAATATTTGGGGACTGAACCTCCCTGTATATCTCATCATATTTACTTTAGTGGAGTTGGATGCAATCATTGGCATCGATGGTCTATCTATATAAAAATCCAACCTCAATTATTGGAAAAGTTAGATAACACTTCACATCCTGAAGCATCCTTTAATTATATAAAATAGTAAGGAGGAATATGAATATCCTTTTGAATCATTGTCTCATGTGTGGATATTAATTCCTTATGAGAATCCATTTCTCTCTCAAATGATTGAGACAAAGGATGGAATCTTGCTTGAAGGCATGACCATCGTGACATAGTACATTGATGTATTACCTGAAGAGTTTCTGGGTCTTCCTCAAAATTGATAGGTTGATTTATCAACTAAACATATTCTTGTATCTCAACCTATATCAATTACAGCTAATATAATGTCCACTGTAGAGTTGGAGGTGCTGAAGAAGCAGTTATAGGTGAATTTGGAGAAGGGTTTTATATGCTTAAGTGTTTCACTATGGGGTGTGCCAATCCTCTTCTTCAAGAAGAAGGATGGGTCGACGATCCTCTGGAATAATTATTATGATCACAATAAAATCACAATAAATAACATGTATCTCCTACCTCAGATATATTACTAGTTCGATCATCTTCATGTTGCTAGATATTTCATTAAGGTTAAGCTTCATTCAAGATATCACCAGTTAATGGTGAGGAAGGAAGATATTAACAAGATTACCTTTCAAACGAGGTAAGGACACAATGAGTTCATAGTGATGCCCTTTGGTCTCGCTAACTATCCCACAATTTTCATGGATTTAATGAATTGAGTGTTTAGATATTACCTCGAAAAATTTATGGTAGTCTTTATTGATGATTTAAACACTTTTCGACAGGATAATATGTATGCAATGTATAGTAAATGTGAGTTTTGGATGGAGGAATTATCACTCTTGGGGAATGTTATCACCAACCAATATGATATATGTAGAATCTTTTAATACAAAAACAATTTAGGAGTGTCCGAGTCCACTATCTGTAATGAATATCCACAACATTATAGGTCTAGATAGGCATTATCAATAATTTGGGATGAACATATTATGATGGTCAAATCTAGGAACAAAGATGACATAAAAGGGAGTAATGTTTTTCTGGATACACGACTGTGATGTCGGTTTTAAGGTATTGAAAAAGATGTGTATCACTTAGATAATAATAAAAATCCCATAAATTGGAGAACTATTTATGGTGTACAATGATTCTTTAAATTAAAGCCTTGGTTTTTACTGATACAAAATGAAAAATTGATAGCCTATACTTCAAGGCAGTTGAAAATCCATGAGAAGAACTGTCCGATGCATGATTTGGAGTTGGAAGCTGTGATATTTGCATTACAAATATGGATGCATTATCTCTATTAGTAGACATGTGAGATATATACAGATCACAAGAGTCTAAAATATAAAATAACAAAAAAATAGATTAAAATGTGTCATAGAGGATAGATGGAACTCATCAATGATTATGACTGCTCAATCCAATACCATCCTCACAAGGCAAACAAGGTGGCAGATGCTCTATGTTGAAAGGTTCCTGAATCTTTATCAATGATGAAAATTGAAAATGATATAATATTTATAGATTTTATGAGGATGGACATGCGAATAATTAATGGATAAACATCATAAATACTTCCTCAAATGATTGCTCAACCATCTATCATGGAGAAAATAAAGGATTCTCAATGAAAAGAAGTTTAAATTTATAAAAGGGTGGAAGCTATTTGAAATGTTAAATCAAATGAATTTATAATCGATAAAGAAGGATTTGTAAAAATTGGGTCGCATTTATGTGTACCATCTAATCCAGAGATAAGGATATTTTGAATGAAGTACATATTTAACCTTATATATTCACCCAGGGAGTACAAAATGTATCGAGATCTCCAAGAAAACTTTTGGTTGGATAGTACGAAGAAAGTGATTTCTGAATATATATCAATGTAGCTGTTATGGAAACATGTGAAGGATGAAAGATATATTTCTATGGCGATGATGCACCCACTTTCCATACCAACATAGAAGTGGTAGAAAATCACAACCTACATTGCCACTCGAAATACAAGGATGCCCAGAGGAAACATTTCTATACATGTCATTGTGGATCATATTACAAAGATAGATCTCTTTATCATGATTAGAGAGGACCTCTCATTGGATCAACTTTCATGGATATATATCAAATAGTTTGATAGGATACATGGATTACCACTATCGATTGTAACTGATCGAGATCCAAGATTAACCTCAAAGTTCTAGAAAGGTCTCCAAAATTATTTTAGCATTGAACTGAACTTCAGTACGGCCTATCAGTGTAGAGACCTGAATCTTAACGTACATAGAAATTATATTACTTTTGCGGAATACTTAGTACATAACAAAAACACACACACAAGGACCGTAATAGTTCAGTGTCTTTGGAAACTCGGAATATAATCTTCTAATCGTGGTGAAAGATATTCAACATCTCCCATAAATATCTTATTTTTTTTAAACTTAAATCCTTTCATTATGTCCTAGGGAAAAGAAAACATAAAAGGGTGAGCTCAAATTCTCAGTAAGCGTAAACAAAAGAAATATCAATCACGTCATATTCATAAGGACATATCTTTTGGAAATCGTAACCTGCAAAAGAGATCATAATTTTATAACATGAGATAAATCATAGTAGTGAAATGTAATACCAATAATCATAAATTAAAACATGAAACTTTGTGGAATACACACATAATCATATAGAATCATTTCTTATTAGTCAATACTCATTTCCAAGACTATCTTAGTGGACAAAGTCCCTTTCTGAACTGAGTTCACTCCTGGTTTCAGTCTTGTTTCACTGAACCGGTATAACCTACCGTTCCAGCCATGTCTATCTCATAAGATATGAAATCTTTACCCAATGCATTGGAGGGAGATATAGGTCCCACACATCTCATAATGATACCATTCTTATGTGTGCCAAAAAATCATAAACCATACATCATAGCATAACCCATGTAATAAAAATGGGATTCTTAAACATTGTGACATCATAAAACAATTCATATAAGATAAATGAATTCATAAAAATAATTCCATCACAACATAATCAAATCAATGTAATAATAGGTATAAAAACAGAACCCTTTATTATATTATATGGAAAATAATTTTGATAAAACACTTGAACTCCATTCTTGAGAAAAATATCCTTTCTACATCAAAAACACTTTTCATTTCTTAACATGTCATAAAATTATAACTAAAAGAAGCTTGTTAAAAATAAACTTGAAAACATATAATGGAAGCTTCTTTTAAATAATGTCTTAAAAATCCATTCATGTTTTATAAGTTAAAAGAAAACATTCTTCTCGTACTTTAGTCGGAAAAGTCAAAAAGTACCTCGTATGAAAAACGACGAAAGATTCCTTTCATATCTTTTACTAAAAACTCACTGAAGTGTAAAATTGGATATAAACTATTGTAGAAGGATATAAATATTACATATTGGGGAAACATGGATGTAGATGACAAAATACACCCCAGTAAATACAAAATTATAATCAATCTTGGATAAAAATGAGATTGTGATATTTCCCTTACCTTTGGCCTGATTTGCTTCGTAAGTGTCCGAACCTCCTCTTCTTTGAAGTGCTACTTTGAGACCTCCTTTTAGGGTACTAAAATAGGTCTTTGAAGAAGACCAGGACCTCTAGGATGTTTCTAGGGAAGTGGAGAGGAGAAATTGTCAGGGGTTTGCCGAGCTTGAAGGCTCAAAGTGGTGTGAGGAAGAGGGAGGAGGAGGTTCCCTTTTATAAGGGAGGAGAGGGGTACCTTTGGAATAACTAAAACTATTATTTTATTATAAAGTCAAATTCGGTTTTAAATAGATCCAAATTGATTTATTTTGAAGATAATGTGGGTATGGGTAGAAATTATCTCATCCAATAAAATTTAGACAAGTGTAGGTTCCTATTTTAACCTTATCATTTAGATTTAACATTAAGTTAAATAATTTTACTTTTACCGTGTCTTCTTGTGTTCTTATACTATAAGGTTAATAAACTTACTATAAGAAACCAAACGAACCTCAAGTTGTTTATTATTAATATATATATCCTTATATAAGTCATTTGGCCGAACCTTAGATTTTTACGAATAAAATAACAATTAATAATATAATATTTGTTTTAAAAACTATTTATGTCAATTTTGACACTATTTAGTAATTGATTTTTGTGAAAATTATAACAGAATGATTAGTTTGAAAAAAGTTAATTAAATAAATACTAACATTTCATATTTACCTATAAAATTAGTTTAATTCATAAAAAGTCCTAAATTACATTTATTTGGGTATTTATAACATCAATTATGTCAATATTTCATTAATAAGGCAATTACTGCATCATCTTTGTGTCATAATAAATGATAATTATTTAATCCCTAAAAATTCTAAATAAATTCCTATGATGTAGATAATTGTATTATATTTCTGTAGACTATTCATGTTCGATGTTTCATGAAGTGTATCACTAAATTAAAATTATTATACTTATAAGATTTAAGAAAGTGACATGTTGTCACATTCTTTGGTTTTAATAATAATTAAATTATTTTCATGGACAAAAGTCCATTAAATGAATCTAATCCAACCCTTAGGTGATATGAGTCGACATTTCGTAATCCAATAGGATTTTGATATGTGTTATGATACTTTTATAATATTATATTTACCCGTAATTCCCAATTTACCTTTAATTAGGGTAAAAAAAATTTACCGTAGTTACTATTCATAATTCCCAAAAATAAAAAGTATCTTATTAACATAATTTGGTTCCACTTATTCCAAATATGGAATCAATTTTTCCAAATTCAATACACAAAAGGTTCAGAAATTAAATTAAAATTAATCTCGTTGTTGAAAGAAAACGGGGTTTTCTTTAAAACATTGCAAAAGATTGAATTGATTTATCCTATGAATTCAAGGTAGAATCAATGCTAATGACATAAATTATATTAAATGGTAAAATTATTTTCTATTTATACTTTAAAACCATTCAATATTATAATTTAACCGTATAAATTATTGCGATGAAAAAAGTTGTTTTTAATTAAAATATAGTGTGTTTTTACTATTAATCAAAATATGAAAGTTACGAGAATGATATGAAAATTTATCCAAAGTAAATTTTAATTTCATGATTCCAAAGAAATATTTTATTTTGTCAAATTGAACTTATAAACATGTCAAAAAATAGATTTAAAGTGGGTGCGCCATCAAAAGGCGGCAAAACTACATTTTTTTGAAAAATACTTATTTTACCCGAAAAATTTATTTTGTTCTTATACAATATTTTAGAAAATGTGTAACACGAATAATAATGTTATAAGTTTCAAAATTTACTTAATAATATTCATTATTTCTAGTTCATAATAATATTATAATAATATATCATTGTTTAGTAAAACCCGGTATTGCGTACAACACACGCTATCGAGGAAGGTCGCGATTGCGTGTAATGCAAGCCAACTCAGGGTTGCGTGCTGTGCAAGAGTCCTTTGTTGTTTCGTATAACATAATCCAAAAATATTTCATTTATACATTGAATATATATATATATATACTCAATGTTGCGTAGAATAACTATTATCAAAATTGTGTGTAACACGATCCATGAAAAGTGTTTCGTATACTGCAAGCTAATACGGTGTTGCGTATAGCGCAAGTTAATCTTGGTGTACCATAAAACACAAGACATTAATGAAACTAAAAGAATATTTTTCATAAAATCTAGGGGTGTTACAATCAGCCTCAAACTGATGGAAAATTTAAACAGACTATTCCGGAATAATAAGAGATATTGCGGGCGTGTTATATGAACATAAAAATATTATGGGACCAATATCGTCCACAATTTTAAATCTCCAACAATGATAGTTTCCACTCAAGAATCCATATGGAACCATACAAAGTCTTTTATGGGAGGTGGTGCAGAACATCAGCGTGTTGGGATGAAGTTATTTAGCATAAGCTTCTGGGAACAAAAATGTTAAGAGAAATAGTGGAGAAGGTGAATACCATTATTCCCAACCTCAAGGAAGACCATAGTTGAGTATAATGTTATGTAGAAAATCATCAACATGAACTTTAATTTATCGTTGGAGACATGGTATTTCTATGAATATATCCATGGAAAAAAATTCATGATGTTTTTCAAGAATGGAATGATATGTTCCAGGTACATCAGCCCCTTTGAGATACTTGATCGAGTCAGAGCTACGGACTGTAGACCGACACTTCCACCTACATTGTCTAAAGTACACGTTTTCTTCCAAATATCCCTATAAAGTAAGTAAATAAAAGATACTTCACATGTACTATCATTAGAGTTGGTACATTTGGAGGATCATATTAATTATGAGGTGAAACCAGTTAAGATCATTGATGATAGAGATAATGTTCTGCATAACTAGACTACTCAACTGGTCAAAGTACTATGGTAGAACCATAAGTATAAAGGGGAAACATGGGAACTAGAGGTGGAAATGAAGGAAAAGTATATCCACTTATATATGTCTTATAATTTCATACAAAATTTTGAGGGAGTAATTTCATAAGGGGTAATAATGTAATGACCCAATGCTTTATCGATAGAAATTTCATTCTTATAATTATTTCATATAATAACATGAAATCACAATATAATGATCTACTAAGTACTTTGTTACTTTTAAACCTAATGTTTTCACTTCTTTGATTTGAATATTGAAAATTTAATTTACACATTTGTGGTCAGTATGTGGTTTAGAGCCCAATAAGACAAACAAATGTTTTGGTTAATAGTAACCAACCCTTAGGAATAGCAACATGCCCATATGAATAATAATATAACCCTTGTTATTAATAAATCAACCAAAATAATACTATCCCCACCCAGGAATATATAAATAATATTTAGTCATATTATATGTGGTAAAATGATAATAGTATGAGTATTTGTATTTTTATAAGTCATAAATAAATCAATATAATTTATTAATTAATTTAAAAGAAAATGAATTATTTTAAAAGGTGTTCTAAAATTTATAATTTTATGTCTTTTGGTTTAAATAGTTTTATAACTCTATATGTAATTTGGAAATAATTATTAATTCAGTATAGTTTTAAAATTTATATTTTTCATGTCAATTATGATTTTAATTAAAAAAATCATTCATAATTAGAATATTATTTTTGATTAATGGATTTTATTTTTAGATTCTACAGGTCGAAAAATTGTTGTGGTGAATTTTTTGGATTTTTCTAAAATACATATATTATTTATGAGTATTAATATATGTTAATGCACGATAAATGCTCAAACCAGAATTGATGCATCATGCTTGAGTCGTAGATGTTGAAAATTGCCATTGGTTTGAACTCAGATGCACATATTACTATTTTGGGTCACAATTATCATTATTATTTCTTGTCTTAGGAAAAAATAATAAACTAATGATTAAAATATTAAGAAAAATCTCATCCCCTAAAAAACCACCCATACTGTTTTTTCTCTTCAGTCCTCTCAAGCATTGATACTTTCCTAAATTCTTCACTAATATATTCCCAATATTCTCTCCAACATCAAAAATCCCTTAGTATCTTCAAAAAGATAATTCCTCTCCCCTTAAGAGGCTCTCAAAGGAGATTAAATGAGATTAAATCAAGAGATAAACTCTCATATTCATTTCATTCATTTTCTTTTCAAGTTCCTTTTTTTTCTTTTCTCCCCATACCTCTCCTCATAGAAATTTTATGAAACCTCAAGTACCATGAATGTAATGATGTGTTGTTATGATAATGGAAGAAGTTATTGTCATCTCTCCATTAACCTTCTTGAATACCAATAGTAATGACACTATCCAAGACGTGTTAATTTAATAATTCATGGATGATGGGTATTCAATTTCTATTACAATATTCTATTCTAGTCATGAAACAATTTTTGTGGTCGAACCAAACTATTAAATATTTATATAATCTTATTTTTTGTTATGGAATACTTTTCTCAAACATGATGTAAAATAATAATAATTAACAAGTTAATTATAAGAAAAATCACCAAATTAATTCTAGCTTTTATCATTAATGTATTATATAATTATTAAACTTTACTCCAAGTAAAAAAATTGAATTTACAACCATGTAAAATTATAGATGTTTAATAATAAAATATTACTTAATTACTGTACAAACAACTTCATCATACTTGTTTATCTAAAGATGAATATATGTGAATTGATCATTAAAACCAAGGAAACAAATGAACCCGAAAAATGAAATTGAACCTCATAACAAATCAAAAAGATTATTAATGAAGTCAAAATGGTTATAATAAATAATTTAACTATAAAATAAGTTCACTAATATTTAATTAGTGAAACTAATTTGATATTTCATGTCATTAATATTCAGTGCAGAACTCCATCTCACTTAAGGTAAGGGATACTATCTATTTCACTTTTATTCAATAATATACTCTATTCTATTCCCTTTTATGTGTAATTACTAATGATAGGGTATGAATTAGAACTTTCACCATAATTCCTTCATGTTGTATAAAATATCATAAATCACATTCCATATCATTAATCATTTTTATGTACACCTGATACTAAGCTGATATTCCGTAAGGGATTCTACCCGAACAACCTTTATTCCTTTGAGTTTCTCTATCTTCTTTTTTACCAAATATATGTTTTCTTTTATTTTTATTTACAACTTATAAATACTGTTTATATTCTATAAACTATTTTTTCATGATCCATCCCTCGTTTTCTTTTGGCGATATACATATTTTTAGGAGATTACCTCCTCTGTACTTCCCAATAAGAAAACCTATTTTGAGGGAACATTGTGAATTCATATCTGATTTCTAGTGCACTAAATATTCTGTTTTATGACACCATTGTCATTATAAAATCATTTTTTAGGAAAACCAACTTAGTTCGCTTCTAGTTCTATATAAAGGATTGTTATATCTTATATTTTAAATGCTATATAGTATTTTCTTTAAAACCGCACAAAATGTTTAAATGCCAAAATTTCATAAATATTTTTCGTAAATTTTATCACATATATGTGACATCACATACAATGATACATTCCTAGTTTCCATTTTGAACGTGCATTTATATTTTATTTCCTTTCTATAAAATAACATTTTATGATACACCCATTTAATTTTCTTTATTTCATGATTATTGTACAAAATTATTTCCATGGATAACCCTTACGTTTATGTATGATTGATTACGTATGATTATTTAGGTGGAAATCATATTCATGAAAATTTAAAATGGGTGAAACCAGATAGAACACCAATTTATTTGGTAATGTCTATTTTCAATAGAAGTTATGTGCTATCATCCTAGCGATTAGTTGTGGCTTGTGCTACCATGTGCGACTGTCTTGGCGGTTATCCTTGGGTTGATATACCATGTGAAAAGGTCATGGATATTATCTTTGAATCATGATAATGTCATGTATTCTATTGATTCAACATTATTATATCTCCATGTTTATGTGATTCCATTTTTATATGATCTAATTTCACAAGTAACATTCCTTTATATATCATCATGTCTTGCATTCTATCTCATGTTCTAATTATTTTTAATATGGTTATTCTCTTAATGGTCTATATATATCATCCATTTGTTCATGTGTTCCCCATGAAATCTAGTGCATATTTTTGAGCACAATGGTTATTACAAAATCTGTATGAAGATTAAATAAAGGAATTTTTAATTTAATTTTTTGTTTTCAGTTTTAGGTACCCAATCTTTCAAGACACTAAACATTATGTTCCATGGAATGTAAATTAATGTATAATTATGAATAAAATATTTAATGTTATATTTAAATGGATATGGTCACTATAAACTTAATTTTTATAGTTTTAGTATTTTTTCTTAGAGGCAAACACATGTGTTCAAGTGTATAGGAAAATGCCTCCCCTTTATGGGAAATGCAAACCTAACACTCGTCGCCAAGCCCAACAGAAGGGAGGCGGGAATGAGGTTGTCACAACATGGGCCCCTGGGGATGGGTTGTGAATGATTGGTATCAATAGAATGTCAGATCTACCTTATGAAAAAATATTTTATATATTTGGTTTGTGGAAAATTTTTTATGTTTTTCGAGTTAGTCTTCCAGGACTGGGAATCCAATGATGGTGCGACGGTGAGGCATTCATACATTAGGACTCTAAATTCCACTTTTTTACTTGGTACTTTAAAACATAATCTGTACGAAAATATTATTTTTCTTTCATTTTATAGGAATTGGGTTTTTTTCATATCCTTCTTGAGTCAACTCAGTATGTATACTATATTGATCAGGGTACATCATGTTTTGATTCAATATTATTCCACAAAGACAATCATCCAGGACTCCACGATGTGATCATGAGGATGATCTTCATGGTACCAAGATTCAAGTACATTTATTTTTATCAGAGACATCATCTCCATGTGGTGTAACAGACATACCACAACCTGTAGAGTATAATATGGTACTCCTAGTACCAACGGATGACATGTTCATGTTGAGTTCACATCATGAGTTTATATAATAGAGACCCCTCAGGTTCTAAGGCGAGCCTGAATTTCAGGTAATGGGTATTGTCTTGAGGTGGTGATTGAGTTTTTCATTCAGTCAGGACACCATTAGATAATATGGTGGTCCTAGCGATAAGCCTTCTATGGGGCTTAGTAGGGTGATGACATTATTTATATTAATTGATCTTATGATGGGGTGGATCATTCATGGACATATCATGATATCCTTTCTCAAATTAGTTGGTATAACCATAAATTCTAATGGATATTCATTCTCAATAGCTTCTACATATTCGGAATGAAGATATGTCGGTATATGATGATTCATCAAGGCATACCTACCTTCCTTTGCACTCAATTGATTTGATATCCGACTAGTCCTTCAGCACTATGACCATTGAGAAAGGTGTGCTTTGGGACATACAAATAATCATTATTATTCAATGTATTCAAAATTAGCTGAGGTTTCAATATCGAACCATTATTCATGAATGTCATATGGATGAGTGGATACAACTAGTGAATGTCGGTAGTTGGAATGAAATTGTAGAGACCACAAGAATAGGAATTTGACATCAGTATCATAGAAGTTGACATGTGAGATCTTCTGAGGGGAGGTCCTAGGATTAGGGATCTACATATCTGGGCTCATAGGATGTGTCCAGTGTGCCGTGAGATAGAGGTAAGGTTTTTCTGGAGAAGACAAGGGACATCTCACTAGAGATTGTACATCCCGTCGTGCAACATATAGGGATATGGGGGGTGGCCCACCGATGCATAAATGTTGAAAGGAATATATTAATATATAGGGAGGAAGACACGGAATATGAGTTGAGAGAGTAGGAAGAGGTTGTCAAAACATTGACATGTTACAACCACCATCCCCTATGGTACACACTTGTCTCAAGGATCTATATGAGAGGGGAAGGGGTAGCTGCTTGTAGTGAATTCATATTACCAAAGGGAACTAGGAATGAATCGAGGTATGATCTATGTCTACTATTGGATCTCAAATAAATATACACGAGTTCTATTAATTATTTGGTATCCTAGATCTTGTTCGAGACTTAGAGTTTCTTTCTTAACTATTGACATGATCTTTACATATGTAGATACTTATGAGGTGATAATCAAAAATCACACTTATATAGGTAGTTTGATCGAATCCTTGAGGAATAATTTTTAGATAGAACCTCTTTGTAAAAGAATCAAGTCCTTACGAAGTGATTCTTGGTATGGATTGGGTATCAACAGTCCATTCTCAGATTGGCTATTTTAGGTAAAAGGGTGTGGGGTGTCTGTAACGATGGGATGAGGTTTTCATTACTTTATAAAACAACGAATCTGGAAACACGAGATATACTCATGCATATTATTGTGAAGCTGATCACCCTTGAGTCGGTTATCCATAACATGGGAGTAATAGATGTTATGTGTTTTCAGTTCCCTATCGTGGTGGTGGATTAAGAGGACAACATTCCATTACATGTTTACAGGTTTTCTTCCACATAGTAAGATATAAATATGCATTGTTCTACACAGTGTGATGACACTAATATTGAGATCAATATATTGAATGGATTTCATAGTGATTTGCGAGCTAAGGGTGAAGGTGGAAGACTTGTAGAGGAAGTTCTTATGAAGACCCAATGTTCAAGGTTATGTGTCGATTACTAGTACTTTAACCAAGTGTGTATCACCCCAATATTCCATGGTATTCTTCTCTTTGAATAATACAACAGTTTTCATTCTACACAAATTCGAGTTCAAGCACACCACGATTAGTTAAACTAGTTGTTTAAAAAAATTATGAATAATAATTACCACATTTTGAAATTTTATAAATTTTATTTTTTAAAATGGACTTCATTTTTTTATTCAGAATATAGAAAATAGATTATTGTCATTTTTTGGAATTTTTCTGAAAACATTCATTTTTTGATGAATTCGGAAAAACACTACCTTATTGATTAAAACTAACGTTAATTTAAAAAACAATAATAATTATTTAAATTTTTTTAATATAAAAAGAGATACACAGTACTTATAACTGTTCAATGTAATTCATTGGGGTCATTTAATAATAATATTAGATATATATATAATTTTATTGAACTATTTAACGCCTTTTACCCAACTTCTTGGAACATTTGAGAATTTGAATAAAACATAATTTTACCACTTATGTTAATTGATTTTAAAAAATCCTAGAGAAACGGTTGACATCAATAAGTAATATTTGGTTCAAGAGGATGAAAATAATTTTTGGTGAATATTTTGTTTTGAATTTTATTTACCATGGTTAAAAGTAAATGTAGTAATTAAAGGTAAAGTTGATTTTATAAAAACTGTAAAACATGTCCTAATTTTATTGGATATGTGTGTATGTACAAATATAAACCTTAGGAATATTATATGATACATTTTTATCTTCATGTATTAAATTAGGACATTCATTATTATTGTATTTAAAGAAGAGTTGAAAGTGTAAAAGTCATATTTTAAAAACTAATCCATTTTTAATATAAGGTTGTAAATTAGATAAATTCTACTATAATTATTCATTAGAAATATAAAAAAATTTCCTGCAGCATGGTTTTTATTTAAATGTTTTAGACATTAAATAATTAAATTTATTTATGACACAATGATGATGTAGTAATAAAATTATTAATGAATGTTTAAAATAATTGATATTATAAATATCCTAATAAATCTAAATTGAGAATTTGGTTGAATTACTATAATTTTATATGATAAAATGACATTTTTGAATTATTTTATTGTAAATTTTTATAAGTAATCAGGTTTTTTTACTTTCACAAAAATCAAAAAACAAAATAGTGTCAAAATTGATATAAATGAGTTTTTATAAAAATTCATTAATATTTAATGATATAATATTCCTAAAAATATAAGGGTCAGAAAAAAGACTTATATAATTATATATAAGTCCTTAATGTACCACTTGAGGTTATCATGGAATTTTATAGTATGTTTATTATACTTTTTATATAAAAATACAAGAAGACATTGTAAAAGTTAAACTATTTTACAAAGAGTAAAATCTAATGGATAAGGTTATCATGGTGACCTAAACATTTCTAAAACCAATTTGTTGAGATTATTTCCACCCATTACCACCTTATCATTGAAATAAATCCATTTGGAGCCATTATAAACCAAAAATGATTTGATAGTAAAATAATATTTCAATCCTTTCCTAAAGTGACCCCCACCTCTCTTATAAAAGGGTACCTTCCCTTCTCTTAATTTCACACCTCTAGGGCCATTTTGTTTAAAAAACCCCTGCTAAAATATCCTACAAACTACCCTCACATCATCATATATTCCATATATTTATCATATATCCAACCTATGGATCTATTTTGAACAAATTAAAAGTAAAAACCCGAAGAGGAGGTAATTATTTCATCACCTCTTTCATTTAATTTTGTTCTTCCACTTCCTCTTTCTTTGTTGTTTCCATACCAAAATAATAAATCCAGTAACTTCTATAGACTATGATGTTATTATAAATATTGTACAACATTATTAGTTATTCTATCCATCCTATGAATGAAAATGTCAACCCACATGCATTTGTACGAGGTATCGTCTCCACATCGTGGTGTAGTTTGTTAATCAACAATTCATTTTTTAGATGGGGATAATAATTAGTATAATTGATGTATATAATATATATAACATGTTAGTGATTATGTAAATTTAATATACCTTCAAATTACATATGATTAAACCATCAATATAATGGTATTGTTGCTCATGCATATGTATGGATAACAGTCTCCACAAAAACCAATTTAATTCATTCCCCATCGTAACCATTCCAAAAAAATTATTTTTATGAAAAAAATAACAACTTAATACAATTATGGATATGAATAAAATACATAATATCTATAAAAATCATGACTGACATAATTAAACATATAAAGTAAAATGAATTAGTTAACACCTGAAACAATGATACTACTGAAATATTATTAACAAATCCATACTACAAGATCATACATGATATCATATTTATGTATGTGGTTCATGTATACTTTAATAAAATTATTTAACTATATATATAAGGTTAATGTACCCTCGACTAATTAAATGTATAAGGTAAGGGTTAATTTTATAATATCTTTATTATAAGAGCTTGTCTATATATAAGCATCTATTGGGAATTCATTGTCATCCTCATTCGTAGTTCCTAAAAATGTATCTCAAAACATATTTACTATATCCCAGAATATGTGTTAAAATCATTTATACACATTATTTAATTTTTATAAAATATTTTGAAACAAATCATTCCGTCCTTTTCCAAACAAGGTACCTTATGACCTTTTTGACCAATTAAAGTAAGAATTTTTTTAACTTATACAGTGGGTGCAGATATATCTTTCCATTATTACACCTTATAATCTTTCCATACTTGCTAATAAGAATATTTTGAAAATATTTATTTTCATTTATAATTATGTGTCATTTAAATGATTTAAAAATTGATAGTGATATTTCTCTCAAATAGTTTCTATTTCCTCTATCTCAACATCCTTTATAGGATTTTACACTTGTTTGATGTTGGTTTATTATGAAACCATCTTCAATATTGTATTGAAAATTTTGTGATATGTTTTATTGGGGATGTTTTATTTTTATACCATTCACAGTTTACGGTTAAATTATTGACATTTCATATGCTTGTTTTAATATGATTAATTATATTATGTTTCAACCTATTCATATGGGGAATTAACTAGAATTAGTATGTGCCAGGTGGAGCCCACTATACCTCCTCAATGCATTGGTAGGTATCATTAAACAAAATAGTGTATTTTTACATGGACATGAAAAAATATTTTTTGTATTCTTGGCATGGTCCTTGACTATGTGGTTATGATGTTCAGAATTATGCATTCCATCATTATAAAATTATATATTTATAGTACATGTGATTATTCGACTCGATGAATATCCATGTGAATAAGTAAATAGAATTATCTGATTTATATTTTTCATATTATTATGAATTTTATGTTTAAATTGCTTGTGTTTTTTACTTATATTTTCCCTTAAATATTTATTCTTGTTTATGATTGATTCTTGTATATTGTTATCCTTACTAAGCATCTGAGCTCACGCCTTTCTATGTTTTAATTTTCCCAAGATCTGAATAAGTATATTATGATTAACATGTAGGGATATGAAAAAGGATATGAGTGTGTCCAAAGTGAACACAATGTTGTTTTTTTATTTCATGATGTAATGTAAAACATATGTATGTATCTAGTACTTCCAAGACTACTAAACATATCTGTATTTCAAGACATGATCTCTTGTCATCATGAAAATGTTATGTAATGAGGATCCAACTATAGGTAACTATTGTCAAGGCATTACCTTTAGTATCAGAGGATGTTTAGTTCAAACCCAATAAACATGGTTTAGAAAAACTATTATTATAGAAAATTGTCCTAAGATATACTTTGAGGATTATTGTAGAAGAACTTCTGATAATTTTTTTAATGTATATATATTTTGAATTTTCTATGCAATACATCCCTATCCAGATATGATCAGGAAGAGGCGGCTTTGGCACAAATATATATAGGGATAAACTTTGAAAACACCACTTTGATCAAGACTCAAACCAGAACATTTTCATGACAACATGTCTTACTGCACTCTTGGTTACGACACTCCTGGGGGACATTCTTAGGATAATTCACATTTTCTTTAAAATCCATTTTAAAGGATTTTAGAGTAAATATTTTTGAAAAGTCATTTTTTTAATTATTATGTATTATATGTATAAACTGTTCAATTTATGTTAGGTATTTTACTACTTTGGAATTATGTATTACGATTCATAAACTAATCTACTTTATGCAATTATTTAGAAATAGATCCATGTGGAAAGAATTTAAACCATATCAACGCATGTAAACCATGTAGGGATTTACCTCCTACACAAGATAATTATAGTAGAGCTGGTGATCTAACTGGTACTGAATAGATTATAACCATACTGGGAGAACTCACTCAGTTTATGAATTATAACCTTACCATTATAGATCACCCTGATCCACAATGCGGAGGTTCAATGTTATATTGTTTCATGAAACAATAACCACCAACATTAAATGGGACTACAAATCCATTTGTAAATAATCAGTGGATATTTTACAAAGAGAAAATATTTAATGCTTTGGGGAGTAGAGAAAGGGAAAATATTTCATGGATGTTTACCGCCATATAAGAGATGAAGATCAATAGTGGTTATTAATTCCAAACACAAAAGAGGATTAAGAAGTAAAAAATATAGAATGGAGGGGGTTTAAAGAACTTTTAATAGAAAAATATTTTCTTCAAGACCATCGAACAGATCTGTAAAGGAAATTTATGAATCTAAGGAAAAAGGAGGATGAGAATGTTGAAAAGTATGAGGCTAACATTACAAGGATAGTAAGGCATGTTGTAGATTATATACATAAATAAAGGAGTATGATTTTCCGATTCTTTGATGTTTGAAAATCATATCTCCATCCAGCATTTGTCTCACAATCCTTGTCATCTTATGAAGATGTTGTCTCATCTTCTATAAATAAATAATAGGAATTCACTATGACTTATGAATTTAATGCAATGTTAGAGAAGAAGAGATATGATGAACACTCTAGAAATAGAAATAATGGGATGAAAAGAAATATGGAATTTACATCACGCAGTAAATGTAGAATGAAATACCCCAGTACTTTCCTGAAGGGAATGACATTCTGTTTCAAGTGTGGAAAAAATGACCCCAAGATCATTATTTAAAATAAAAAAAGGGCTATCAGTTTTGAAGGCTTCAGTTATAAATAAATGTGGAATTATTAAAATGAATGTCCTAGGCGACAAGGAAACATACCATATAAAATGAAAAGGGAGCAACTAAAATCTCATCTGATCACAAATACAGAGGATGAAGTTTGTAATGACATAATGGCAGGAACATTAATCATTTCCTAAAATTTATAAAATGCTTTATTTGATTTGGGATCCTCACATTATTTCAAATCTTCCCAGCTTACCATGAAAATTATATATTTACAATTTGATTTATCAAGGTAGTTTTCAGTCAATGATCCTAAGCAATGTATCATTTCAATAATATTTTGTGAATCAGTTACCATTATGGCATATAAACGTGATTTATCGGCTGATCACATCATCATGCCAATGATTGAATTAGATATAATCCTCAGAATGGACTGGATTTGAGACTATGATGGAAAAATTTATTATACGAATAATAAGGTTATAATTTTTTATGATTATAAGGAATACCATATCTATAGAATAGAAACATCACCATTTGATTCTCATATAGATCTACCCCTAGTAGCTCTAATAATTTCAATTATTGTGTATGAAGAGATTGAAATAACAATGGGTGAGGAAATGAATTTTCAAATAGATGATGTAAATATTGTTCAAAAATATGTTGTTGTGTTTTAAAAGGATTTACCTAGACATCCTCGAGAACTAGAAATTTAGTTTTCCATTTATTTAATTCTGGGTTCGAGGCCCATATCAAAGACCCCTTATAGAATTCCCTCTATGGAATTAGTGTAACTAATGAAAAAAATAAGAGGAATTGAGTAATAAATGATTTATTCTACCTATAATTCTTCAAAGAACCAATGGTCTGAGATCTCATTTATTCACTGCCTACAATATGATCAACATGAAAATAAATTTATTTTAGTATGTTCTGTTTTTTGCATTGGTGGGTATATCCTGGTTTCTAAATCTCCATAGTAGAAAATTATACTTTTATGGATCCTCCTTTCACCATATCATCTTCCCCAGCTACCCTCATTTCCTAGGGGAATAAAGAACCATAAGAAATATATCACCCCTAATACTGTGGATGTTGATGTTGTAAAAACATAGATTTATTTCACTATTAGACTTGATGGGGTATTAAAACAAGAGTTTTCTTGTCCAGAAAAGCATTGCTGTTGTTTTGAGGCATTCATTCACTCATGAAGGTAATATCCAAAAAAGGTAGATGGTGAATCTGAGTTTCAACCCAATAGAGTTATGATGCCAAATTTAATATTACCCTACAGATGATCTATCAGGAATGAATTTAGAGTGTTGAGAGGACTGGGTGAATGAAAAATCATATAGAATATGGATGCCTCTCACCATGACTATGTGACTTCCATTTTATATTCCATAATCATACCCCAAAAATTATTCTCCTAAAATTCCTCCCATGCTTGCATCACATGCACACATTGGAGCATGTCTGGATAGTTTTCCATATTGTTTTCTCCTTCCTTCGTAGTAATAGAAATTATTACCTAGGAGTTCTAGTGATACTTTCCTTTTAACTGATCATCCAATAGGCACAATATCTAAAACTATTCAATGTGTGAGATTACTATCTTGAGAGGAAAAGTTGCAGATAGATCTAGGATATGAATATAGGAATTAATTCTATTAACTATAGTATTTTTGTTCAATATGGAAAGAATATGTTTTTTAAAATCAAAATTCTCCTAGTGATCCAATCAATTGTTATATAAAAATGATGAATTCATATTCTACATGATGAAATGGAAGCACTCAGGTAACCCATAGATAAGGTTCTTATCGTCATTTAATGATCATTAATGAGGGAGGAAATCCTTCTATCAGAGCACCTAATTGATAAATGAAAGATAATTTTTGTTGTATTGATAATATATCAACTCTATTTTCAATAATATTCAATTAATTTATTGAATCAAACATATATCTTGAAATAATTTTTAAAAATAATTATATAATCAACAAACATGATGTGGGAGATGTTAAAAAGTAACTACCTATATCAGTAAGGAAGAAAATACACTCATAAGATATTCCTAATAATGAGGACGGTGAGGAAATATTTGGAGATAATGAAAATGGTTGGAAATAAGGTATCTCATGATGTCAGTCCTCAGAAATATTTTAAAAACTAACTATTTTCCCATTAATGGAATGGAGTGTCAGGTGGTGATTATGAACTGGAACATAAGATCTGTAGTGTTGGAGTAAAATACCATTAAATAAAAAACCATAATGATGAAATTTGACTTTATACAGTCATATGATTTTTCAGTATCTATCTTTGTATCCATGTAAGATCCAATGAAATTTTGGTTGATGTCACTAATCATAACATAAGGAATAACGATAAACACACATGTATATTTTGGGGACACAAGTGTCAGAGTGTTTGAGATATGGTAGTTCATACACAGAGGTGGATTCCAATTGGTATATATCCAAACATTGCCATATAAGTGATAAAGAGTAACATCCATGAGTTGACAACTAATTTGGTATGGGTGAAATAGGTATCCCATATTTCCCCTAGGATTGATTGAGTGTCTATTCCTAGAAATTCATAGAAACATCCAAGATGAAATGGATATTTATGTCCAAAGGCTCTTGGTTTGGGGTTCACATGTTTTAGTGGAACATGTTTGTGTACACTTATTGCATAAGGCTAACATTACATGGTGTGTTCGCCTATCATGTCCATGATTATTAATTTAAATGATATGGGTGTCTACATAAATTTCTATATTGTATACATGACATGTCATGGGTTATTCACCTGATCATATAACATAATTCTTCAGTTATTTTCCTGATTTAAGAAGAAAAATCCATATATTTTCATGTCATCAAGATGATATATTCAGAAGATATCATCTAAAATAGATGATATGTACAGATTATGTAATGTGATTTTGATGATATGTCTAATTTACATATCATAACACGGATGAAATGACCGGTTGTTTCAACATGATTTTTCTAACATGTATGTGTTCTATCACATGATATATCCAACATTACTAAGGAATGTTTCATGATCTTGTTGTATTTTATTGGTGAAATAATAGGACTACTGAATAGGTCATGAAATTTTCATAACCCCATGACATGAAAATCATTATTTCCATTCTTTTGTATGTATTACATATTTCTCATCCTTTATCACATAAAATTCCTAATGTTTGTTATTAATTGACCTTTTGTGTCCTCACATGACCTATTCAACATTCATGAATTTCTTCTTTTGATCAAGTCATAATGAAAAACATCCTTCACATGATAAATTATATGATAAAATGGATAAAATATGCATTCTAAAATATAACACAAGTTGTTCCCCAAGTTTATCTAGTGGAAGACTCTTATAATTGTCTAGTTTTTCATTTAGAGAAGTATTCTCTTTCTTATACACTCTTATATGTGTGTTTTATTTTTCATGGGGGGAGGGTATTTACAAGCCACCACACCATATATCTACAAAACATATCATGTATAACAAATCAAATATATGGTATTGAGTTGGTATGGGGATCATCACATCACCCATTTCATGTGAACCCACCACGGTTTATCCATGATGTATTTTTTCAATTAAATGATAAACAATAACATCATAATCACTCATTCATTATCATATTTATCAATATTGTAGATTATAAAAGGTATATCTCATAATAAAATCATTAGGCCCATGGAACATTGAAATATCATGGAAACATTTTGTTAGTCTTTATGAGATAATAGAAACAATAAAAATACTTTTTCATGAAATGGGATTACTTTTCTAGAGCTCTTCACAATATCATGTTTGAATACATGAGTGAATTATCATGAAAACATAACTAATGTGGAGAATAATATATCTTAGTAATTTGAAAACAAGCTAACACACATTGGTTATGTTTACCTTCTCTTTTTAGCTTTTATTTCATATATCATACTTCAATTGAAAATAGGTTTTATTTCAGGGTCTCACACAATCTTTTGGTCATGAAAACTATCCTTTTTTCTGATGAATGGGAATTTATTTTGGACTTTTCCTTATGAGGGTATAATGTCTATGGTTATTTATCATGAAAATGGAGTAAACACATATACAATATCAATCCATCATATTATAATTATCTTAACTCCCTTAGAGGGGGCCTTTTCCCTTTTTGTATTTTTATTTTATGTGTGGGTTAGGGTGATTGTTATTTTTTGGATGGAAAATTCGCTTGATAACAAGAAATATTATGGAAGTAGTCATATGATAACAATTTATTTTATATCTTCTTTAATGAGAGTACGATAAATTTTTTATTTGTATTTTCATGATCATCAATAAATCATGGAAAGAACATGACCTATTCACATGGTGTCATTATAGTCATGTGAATTGGGTGGCCCATGTTTCTATTATCTATATATGCAAGATGATCCTTTATTACTTTATGAAGAATATAATACATACTCATTAGTTATTTATATGTCCCTAAAATTTAATGATTCATATACAATAGGAATCAATATATTAACCCTTTAGTTGTGAGGTTTGAATAAGAAAAAAATCAGTTATAAATTAAGGAAATTCCCAAATTATCCCATTAAGATTACATTTTTCATTGTTCCTAGAATTTTTTAGTCTCTTATATTACAAATGGAATATTTCTGGGTAAACTATAAGTAGTCGAGTGAGGTACAACTTATAATACTAGATAACAAAATGTTTAGAGCTCTTTTGATATCCTATCCCATGTGACTACATCATATGATTGCTTCATTTATCCTCATTTTGAGAACAATTAATGAGGCTCGAACACATGATCTCCCTACTTGACCTATTTTCAATATGAAATTCTTAATCGCTATGTGAAACTATCAATAATAATTTCTTCATGATATGTTGCATTTCATTGATCGCGGGGATGTATTGTGTGCTTCTCATAGTCATGTGGGAATTTTTTGAGTGATATATTAAACATTGTGAGATTATCATAACCTTTATATGATCATGTGACCACATAGACTAATAGTTTAGAATATAGTAATAATGTGTTACAAAGGACATGAAATTTATGAGACCTATAAAAAGTCATGAGATCGAAAACCCATATATATTTCACTTGATTCACATGATTCCAGTAGTGGTACATACTTCTTTAAACTAATTCCCTATTCATGATTTGAATCCTTCTCATGTTTGCTTCAAACTCTTATATAGATGGATTTCAACTCACAGACGTCTCCCAATGTGGTTTGGAAAATTTCTAAAGTTCCACTTAATCGAAAAACAGACCCATTGTTCTATGTATTATCTGACAACATCGTTTTGAATGGTTTTATTATGACTTAACATCATAACAACACTCTTTCACATAAAAAACTATTGAATGAATTCAGTCTTCGAGATGATACTATCATTCCTTCACTGAAAAATGGTCATCCATCTCATAGGTTGGTCTCTTCAACAGATTTCATTCAATCAATAATATATATATATATATAAATTTGATCATGGAAGTAGTCCAAAGGCTATAATATATTTTCATTATCTCCCCTCTTGTTCTATATAGTCTCATTCTCCCCTGTAAACTAATTTTAATTAATTATTTAACCATACTTGTCTCACCATTGAATATATGACAAGCATTTATAGTACAATGTGAGGAATCTATCCTCAACGTAAATTCTCATATGAGTGGGAATGGAAATTATACATTTGAAAGAGTTTATTAGGATTATCTGACTAGGTACATGATATGAATCAATATGAGGTGACATTAAATTCTCAGTTTTTTGTGTAACATAAATCAAAACATATCGGGGATTTAATTTTTCCCTATATTACCCCCACTAATTGTTTTTATCTAATAGATGGTGAGGTAATGATCATCCATTTAAATTTTCAATAGTTGGGGAAATACCTCTTCTTATGTATATTTCATATGAATACGTTCCAACTACTGATGTTTGATTTGAACTGAAACAATCTCATCCAATGGTAAGAGATATGATCACCATTTAAAATGAGACGTTAATAAGAGTGTTCATCCTATTCATGATTGTGTCATTCAATGGTTTGATTCATATTAAATTATCATAGTAGGAACCAGAAAAACACCATGAACCCTCATAGTTTTCCTTCCCAAAATGCTCTCAATAACATGTGTTATTATTGTTCCCTTTTGGAAGCTGAATAGAATAAATCATATGGATAAAATTTTAGAATTGGAGTATACCTAATTCATTATATATAATAACAGATAGATTATTTTTAATGGTTTTATTTTCCCCATTAGGTGTGAATTTTTGGAAGTTTTAGGAGTAAAATTTAAATAGTAGTCTGACTAGATGAGTGATAGACTCTTAATCAAGACATTATGACCCTTTATCATGTTCAAAAGTGTAATTTAACATAATTTATCATTTTACTTTGTAGTTTATATTTATTTCATTAAATAAAATTACCATTTATACAAATATAAGAACTATACAGGGACCCACATGCATCATTCAGTCATATGAGGTTGATTTTTTTTCATGGTCTAGGTGATTCAAATAGTCCTCAATAAGGATATTAATATGTTGATCCAAATGTATAGTTTAAAAACCATTTCATATCACATAACAAATAAGATAATTATTGATAATCGAAAAGGATATCTTTATGGGATATCATATGAAAGTGATTTTGGTATGAGGTTCTTTTTTCTAATGAAAAAATGATGATTATCTATAAAAAATACAAACATTACTGATTTTCATTATATATTTTTTTGTATTAGGATAGTTTATCCTCATCCTTTATCTATTTTGAAGGGATAATGGAATCATGGGTTCACTCAAAAATTGTGGATTATGCTCATGTATGAAAATAAAAAGGTGGAAATCATTCTTTAACCTATTAATTCCCATTACCTCCTTTATCTAGACTATATGACAGAAAGGTTTGATTCCTAGACAATTTTTATTCTAAATTGACCAATAATTATGGTGGAAAATCACTGTTTATTCTAGATAACCCTATCTATTGTCATGATGAAGTATATTCATGAATTAGGGGGCCCCAATAAAGTACTCTCCCCTTTTATACTATTATCTAATTAGCAGGTAATGATGTTAATGAGGTTGTAATACCTTAAATATAAATGAATGTTGATATTCCCTATTATGGACTAGTAATAGTTGTTTTTTAATTTGATTTCTTATCAACTCGGCTGGAAATATTATTATGGTATTACTCATCAACTCTTTATTCTTCTAATATACTTCATTTTATAGTTCTTGGTGATATGGTATTGTGAAGGATGATTTTTTAAAAATAAAAGCATTAATTATCGAGATATCCTTAAAGGATATGTTTATACATGTGGGACACTTCACATACTCTTTCATGATTTGGGAGTATTAAGTTTTCATTATAAGAAACTATATCAGAAGAATAAAATAAATTTATTATCCCAGCAACAATTTTATAGTGGTGAGTATGATATGTATATCATTGTTGGAGGAAGTTTTATGGTCCATCCAATAAGGGAATCCCTAAATTCACTTTAGGGATGATATAAGAATTATTATCAACTGCATTCTCATATATATGATTTGGCAACATACATTAAAGAACATGAAGTAGGTGTAGCTAAATCTAAGTCAAATTATTTTATTATCATTATACATATTTGTAACCACTAATAAAAGTGGAGATGATTTTAATTTTTTGATTTTGACCCTTCATTTTCTGGTGACTTCCAATGAAATAGAGCTGGTGGTACTTTATTTCTCAATTGACACCTCAAGGTGAAATATGGCTGATTTGGAAAAGGAATATGATTTTATTTTATAATGAGAGTCCTCTGTGATGTATCTTCTTTTGTGTTACTATGAGTACCTAGCTTAAGTGGAAAATATTGATAAACATAGGTTCCATATGGAGTATGATATATTTTTTTCCTAAATCCACGTTCAATCAAATGCTTTCTTAAATTTTTATAATGTTCTATAAATATCCCCACAATATTTTCATCTTTTTTTTAATATTATCATAATTTTTATAATGTTTCATATGGTAAAAGTGTGGTAGGAGTGGACATGTATTTTTCTCATCCCTCTCTAATGGGTATTCAACTTGATTTTTTTTATTCTTTTACTGTTCATAAATATCTTATAATTCATAAGTTACACAATGATCATGTATAGTGAGTATTGTCTTGATGATTCCCAAGGAGTACCATTATTTTTATTTATCTAGATGTGAATTTATTCTATTTTAATTGGAAGTTTATTATCTTGCAAATTATATTCCTTTTGTAATTTATGGTCACCTAGGATGAACCATATGCTATTATAGATTTGCAGCTTCTAGATTAAAACATATTCTACTGTAGTTTACGGTCTTTTTTCCCAGACCACCAATAGTTTATATTTATGAAATTCAGTATCAAAAGATCTCTTTTTATAGTTTAGGGTATTATATCATGAACTAATTTTTTTATTTAGTTTATGGTCTTCTATCTCAGAAGATCTGTTGTTGTAGTTGTGGTTATTCATGCTCGGACCATCTATTCTTGTAGTATATAATCTTCTAGCATGGACCATTGGATTCTATTTATGATGTATTATAATTCATGGGGGGTTCAAAATCCAACACCCACATTTGAATTCAGAATATCTAGTATCTAGGAAGGCCTCACTTATCCTACTTATTGAATTTATATTCATCTGAATAAGTGAATATGAAGTGTTCTAAAACCCTGAGTTCTTAAGGAAATTATGATGGACGCGTATCCATGATGTGTAGTAACATCATGATTCGATAATAATGTGTGATTTTAAGTATTCCAATGTAGTATTGGCGACATTCAATACACGTGAATATTGTTAATCTGAGTTGCATTAGTATACCCAAAAAATTTGAATTAATCTTAATTATATGAGGCTGATATTATGGGGATGAAAATGAAGTAGTATAAAATGTTGACATCCTCAATGATTTTTATAGGTCTACGATGATTTGAGTTCCACTCTTGAAGGTAGGAAAAACATCTAAATAACATGTTAATGGGGTTTATGCATGAGAATAGAGGGATTATATGTGTATTCATGAAGAGGGGTCCATACTCCCATCAATGTTCCATGAATAATTTTTAAATATTCAAATATTTTTATTCTATAGTTGGATATGGAGAAAATATATATCCATGTTTGGTTAATAATCCCTAGAGAATTTTCTTTTATTTTTACAACGATCCTGACATACACCATATGGTTTTGGGTCACATGGTGTGGACCATAAAAAGGTTCTGGAATGGAATATCTCATTCATTCATTGAGAATGGATACCACACATGGTGATGTAACATTGAGGATGTCCAGTCCTCTTAAATATTTGGGTCAGGATAATAAAAACCTAATGATAGGAATATTTATATTCATTTTAGTTGAAAATTGTGTGTACATGTTAACCATTAATGATGATAAAGTCTCTTATTCTACATTATTAGGGTAATTACTCATATATTTATGGGTTATGTTTCCTTGAGCAGAAATACATACACAGGACCTAAGATCCATGGAATTTGTTATTCATGTTTTAATCATAGTTTACTACCATTTGTTTGAAAATTCACAATTAGTATTTTTCTATAGGGGATTACATGAAGATGGTTATCCCAATGTTAATAGGATTCTAATAGATTAATATCAAATTGATGAATTGGTTTGTATCAACAGAGTCGGTAATGTTATTAAGGGTATATTTTGAAAAATTATATTCAATAAGAATTCATTCACCATAAAAGTAGTGTATCTTTTATAAAATAGGTTATCATTTAGAGGAGATATGGAAATTCATTACTCAAATTTTTCATAGACCAAGGGTTCCATATAACATATAAATGACTTTATTATGCCCAAATTTTGGGTTTTGGAGTTCTATTTCTTTTTTATTTGTTCTCATACATTAACTAAACTATATATATGAATAGTTTAGCAATAATATACTTTATGTTTTCAATAATTTCATTATGATTATTCATATTGACTAGTCTAACATCCTAGGAAAATTTAGTTTAAGTAAATGGAAGTTGGACCATAAAAGACAAATTTTTATGATCATATATGTTTGAAAAAAATTGATGATGTTTAAAGTCATTATTCACTTGGACATGAAATTAGAGAAGTGGAACATAATATCCTAATTTGGATTCCCATGGACAATACTACCACAACACCTTCCTAGGATATGTAATGTAATGTTTTAAATCATGGATAAACATTATCAAATAATGAGTACTGGTATTCGAAAATCAAGTCAAGGATGATTATGAATCACTCTTTACTAATGCGCACCACTACGATGATTCCAAACATCATTGGGATCATAGTTCCTTTTCTCAACGTAATGATACATTTGGTTGATGTTTTGGAGGTCACATGTTGTAACAAAACGTAGATCTACATTATCAAAAAATGTGTCCCCTGATGTTGGGTAACCTTTTCAATGGGTCACGGATGGTTTCAAGACATTAAATACAATCAGGAGATAATGTTTTATTTATTGATCAAGGTTCTCAGAATGTTAATGAAATATACCCAAACATTTGTTGACCCAGGCAAGGAACATGTGTTTCTGTTATAGGGACAGATTAATTATTTTTATCATAATAGTTTAGTGTCATGTAGTGGGGGTTCATTAATCATGATTTTTAATTTCCTTCGAGAAAGACCCTATCCAAGCCCAATTAAATAATATCAGAAACATAGTTAGAACCATTTGTGAAATTGTAAAATATATCCATATGGAAATTTTTCATTGTTAAAGAGAATTTAGTATTAGGATGAACCTTTTCTCCATACATAGTTATGTTTATGGATGCCCCAATATAGTATCCCTTTCTTTATATTTCAATGTCATGCAAAATAATGTTGAATGAAGATCATTCTCGTAGATAGGAAATCAAGTTTGTATGAGTTGGACCTCTATAAAACTAATCATTGAAAATTGGTATGAATGGGATTCACTAGGGATCTATAGGAATAATTTAATTGTATGAATCATGAAATAGTTATCCCTTTAAAGGGGAACCCTCTATAGTGATTCGACCCATATATATGGAATATTGGAATGGTTTTACTCCCCTAGTGACTCTTGATAAAATTTGTATGTAAGGGGACATCATCATAGATATGGATTATATATCGGGATAGTGAATTTATAAAATTAATTCAATTTTAATGGTGAAAAAGTAATTCCTATCATAATACATTAATAGGATCTACCGATAAAAGAAATTATTTTTTTCCCGACAAAACATATGTCAAGTTGTTTAACATCGTGCAACATGGTTTTTATCATGAAAAATGTAAAAAACACAATGTTTGGTAACAACCTCATAGAAATTGGGTATTTATAGAAGAGGAGTACCATAAAATGAGTTGTGTACAAGAATTTAATGTCATAATATTTATTTGACAGTGGGTATGATTCATATATTTGTACCATCAAGAGTAAATGAATCCACATGAATAGTTATTTTATCGAACATGTAAATAATAACCCAAGAATATATGTGTCAATTGAATGAGGAAACCATCAGGGAACATGAAAAACATTGATAATGGATGAATCTCATGTTCTATGTTTTGACATCACTAAATCTCAGATTTATGGTTGTACACTACTTTTGGACCAGAATATCTATTGGGATTAGGATCTGAGGTACTATATTATTCAATATAAAATCATACTGGTGTCTCATTAGAATTAATAGTAATCATGACATGTTTTCTAAATGGAAGAACCAATATAAAGGTATCACTAGGTCCATGGAGAACCAATATAAAAATATCAACTTAAATAATTTATGGGTATTAACTCATATATCAGTGATATCAATTTGGTTCATGGGGAATGTTGGAATCATGAGGATCCCAATCCACCTTAAGAGAAATACAATGTGTATTGAAAATATTTTGACGTGTGGGGATAAAATATGTTATTCTAGATTAAAGAATAAAAAAATGGATTATATATTAAATATAAAGATCAATTGTAATGTATTTCAAGGACATGTTTCTATGATAATATCATGTAGTTCTCCTTCCCGAGGCTAGGATGTGGTTCTGGATCAATTGATTGAATTTACATTGATCATACTAGTCAAAAATGCAATACAAGTTCCATAATCTAACATGATTATTTCTTGACATGAGAAATAATATTCAAATTGACATTAGATAGATCCATGTGGGATTGCATGACAGGAAATTTGCGAGGAGTACACAAATTTTTTATATTTGTCAATTTTAGAACAAATTTTGTTCTTAATCAGGTTCATAGATGGTATTTGTGAATATTTTATGGTTGAGAATGAAATGGAGGATCTAGTTATTAGTATGGGAAATAATCCAAAAATATTTCTTATTGTAGATAAACCATCACACCGTCTAGAGCTATAACAAAGGGAAGGTGGGTTTTTAGACTTTTATATTATAGAAATACCAAGGATGCGGGCTCCATCTGTCCCTAAAGATGCTTTGAAAAAACTTTTGATGTCACACATCATTCTTATACAAAATTTACGTGGGTAGGTATGACATTTTCATAGGCATGGGAGACATTATTATATAGTGGATAACCCTAGGATTAGATATATTGGTTTCATTCTGTATCTAATGGTAATATATTTCATGTCATGTGTAGTCCTAGAAATTGAACATTCCATACGATATTTTGAACCATATATCGATATGGGTATATTTTTTATTTGTACTACAGTTAGACCAAAGATATTTGATAAATTGGTCACTACATATCCTACATAAATAAGAATTTTTAGACATGAAGTTATTGTATAAAAATTTCATATATCAAACATACTAATGATTAGGGTGGGGAAAATTATTTTATTTTCTTTGGGACCCATAAATTGAGATCCATGTGTTAGGCCTTTTCTTATTCAAATAGAAATCAATAAAAACATATTACATGAAAAGGAAAAATCCCTATATATATGTGACCAATACACAGAGATGGTATTTTTTTCAATTTATAATGTGGCCATACATCTGATAGGAGACCTATGTGTCACTATTAGTCATGTGTAAACCGAAATAAAGAAAAAAATAGATCATGAAATAGAAAATTACCTATTTATAACTAACTTGAAAATAAATATATTATTATTTAATTTCATATTCACAGATATGTAACTCATGTGTACTGAATCATTCAGGATGTAACATCCTTCTTGTAGTTTATCGTCATGTCATAAGGATATATTCATAGTAGTATACACTCCTGAGGTAACGTCAGAGGATTCCTGGTAGTTTTTGGTTATACTCCCATGACATGGAATCCATTAAGAAATATATGAATATTAGTTCATGAAAAATATTTCATTGGTGGGGGGAGTAACACGTTCAATATCCACAATGAAAAATTATTCTCTCTATTTGAGCAGACCTTTTGAATGTTGAAAGGATATTCCCACATGGGTTCTATATTTGGAGGTTTATTTCCAAGAATCAGCATGGATTTTATAACCAATACTAGATCTCCTGAAATAATATAATTTAGGGTAACAATTTTTTTAAATTCTCATGCTATCTAGTTTAGATAATCCACAAGGATTTTCAGTGTGAAGAATAATTTCTCATCAAGTCATTCAATAAAATTCAGCCACTTTTTTTATTGATAGTTTTCCAAGAACTTTCTATCGATATTTATTTTCAGTGATTAAATAGAAATCTATTGGAAACATATGTTCCATAAGAAAATGAATATCTAGTCACCTTTGTGGTACTATATGAGGTCATATGGTAGGCCCATAAATCACAGAGGAGATTTTTGGCCTTGCAATTCTATTCCTTTTACACCATTTTCTTGTGTATATTTGGCATAGTAATATGTGAGTCCTCTATCTGTCCACTTTATTTCTTCATGATAGTGGGGATAATGGTTGGAATTGATTTTTTACTCCTTGAATATTTCATCAATTCTATGTTAATGTAATTGGTTAATATTTACTTTAGTATCATGTGTGATGCACAGAATCATTGATAACATTGTAATTTATGAGGCTTAGGATAATCTATGACCCAAATTCCTTGAGGAGTATTTTCTTTTCCCATTTGGGAAATTAGTCTACAGACATAAGGTTGTAATTATTCTATTTAGTTGTAGATAGAGAATTTATCCCCATTAATTCCATTCCAAAAATGAAAAAACTAATATTTAGTTTTATGTATAAAATTTGGAGTTGAGGGATAATTTTTTCATGTTTTTGTCATTTAAAACATTTTCTATTGAATTACACATCATCATTCAATAATGTTATAAAGTTTTAACCAAGACATTAAATGTGTTGGGAATGTCTAGAACCAAATAAATGAGATCCATAGATTCTTAAACAGACATCGTAAATGATAATCGTTGTTTTTTCTTTTGTAATGTACCAGAGTACTCAATAGAATCTTCATATTTAGAGGTACTTTTTTCTCATTTCCCCTATCTCATGTAGAGATTTTTTCTTCTCATTATCAATTCTGTTGTCTTCTCTCAAGATCTAACATTACAGTCCCATTAAGGATGTAATATATTATAGGTCCCGTCCATCCAAGCATAGATATCACTTTATCACGCTCCAAGGGGGCGTTAATAAAATTTATTTATTCTATTTCATAGATGATGATGGATGAGACTACCCTTCATTTCTTAATGTAGACAACCTCTTCACTTGATCATGATTGACCATGATTTTTTATGAATTATCTAATCCATTAGAGTGAGAATTTTATGAATGTAGGAATTTATTTCCTATTGGATCAAAAGGAATTCATCATGTAGTATTCTATCCTAAAAGATGATATTTTCCAAATATTCCTTCTTTATTACATTCACATAATAGATGTTTTCAATCACTAGCTGCGAATAAAAATTGTTTTCCAATATACCCTCAACATATGATGGCACACTTCAAAGTATTAAAGAACGATTCCAATAAAACCTCAGTATTGTTACATTAATCATCCAGTGAAATTTTGTAGTGAAATTTTTATTTTCTTGGGAAATAAATAATATCCCCATACTAACCTTGTGGAGATTCAATTTTTCAATCCTAGTAAAATAGGACATCATGATGAACTATAAAAACATATCCCCAATTTTCTAGAAGTTTCATGGGAATAGAATAATTATTATTATAAAAATTTAGTTCCTAATAGAGAACTCTCTTTTGTAAGATGTGCTAATATGAAATAATCTAGGTCTTATCCATTAACTACCTTATATGAAAAAAACCTATTGGAATACTATTTATGAATAAAAACCCATTTTTCCTAATTAATAGTCTACATAGTTTGGATAAGTATGTATTTATGTGATTCAGAATGAGAGACCAATTTCACTTTCTGATTCTTCTTATACATCCATAACACCTTCATGGAAATGTTTTATTCGAAGGAGTTATTCAAGATATCTGAATACTAGGTCTCAAATACTAGGTTCATTACCTTATGATAGTATATTTTTTTCATTAATTATCACACTTTTTAATGTATGGAGAGGGAAAGGTGATCATTCTATAGAGGGTATATATACAATAAATGGATATCCATCTAATAACAACATCATGACCGGTAATTGAGATAGGAACTACTTATGAATATCAAAATATTCTTGAAAATTATAACCACATTGGTAGGTGACTCCATCCATCATCTTCAAATTATAGGGGATATATTTACATGATGGATTTTATATGAAACAAAAAATACTTTAGTGGATGTCCTTGATCCCCCACAGCCCGTTATGATAATGAGGGATGGCATTTCTAGGATTCAATTAATCTTTTCTTTATCGACTTCAACACTATAGTGGAGTACCAAAATTCAAAGGAATATCTTGGGAGTGAACCAAAAATAACACTTCAGAGGATTAATATTCAAACTCTATTGTTACTACACTATGAATATTGATATATTAACCATGAGGTTATCACATTTCTATCAATATTTTACCACCATTTCATCTTCGTAACATTACAAGGTTCACCCAAATATGGTTTAATAATATGATGGGTGGATCACTGGTATGTATTTCTAGTATTCATTAATCAAATTGAATGAACTAATTAAAGAATATACCATGAGGTTCTATAAAGGAAGTGGATTCCCCTTCATCTACTTCTATAATAATCAAATTATACCCTAAAGTAACGCCGATGAATGAAAGGTAATTAATTTCCACCATTTCATTGATCAAAAATTTAAATATCAAAACATGGAAATTATCCTTCATATAGTATCAGTTTAGGTCTCACAAAAAATGCATACCCTGATATGGCCATTTTTTTCATGATAAGGATGATGTTGGAAAGTATTTTTTCATAATGTACTTCATAAATGAAGATGTATTTGATAAATTTTTCAAATCCTTATTTTAAATTAGTATTATACATGGTGTATATTATCACAGATTTCCACTTTAAACTTCACTGATCATCAGGTAATCCTTGGTGATCTGTATCCACATTGATGTTCATAAAAGGATTCTCTATATAATTACAAGAAAAATCATTCAATTACATCTTATAAAATGAAATATATGTCTCTCGCTCCACAAGAATCATGGTGGAACTAATCAACATTTGATGTGGGATAATTCTATTTCTAGATACACAAGCCTAATCTCATAGATGGTGGTGGAGACACCATCTTCAAATATTGGAGATATGTTCCGTAGTGCACCATTTCCTTCATCCATATCAATGTTTGTGGATGAATTTTTACAAATGGGGGGTAATTAAGGGTATATCTAACACTCTCATGATAAGAAAAAACCATGAAAAATATCCAATTACAATGTAAAATATTCGAGTCATCCCAGAGATATTTTGGGGATTCTGGGATTCTTTACCATTAGTACCATGTTCCCGAGATATATGAAAATCCTTATTTTCCATGAATATCTTTTATGAGTTTTTAAAATATTCTAAAATGTCAATATAATTCATAGATACCTCTACAAAAGTATTCTTTGTTCCCTTGGATTAATATTCTTCAATGGTCTCAATATCTATCATATGGATGAAATCCGGATAAATATTTTCATCATGATAGCTTGCTCGAATTAAATCTTATAGAGAAGTAAGCATTATGTCCAACACATAATCAATTTACAACATTCTATAAGTATATTTAAGTGTGTTCTCCAATCCATTGGGAGATACAACTTTCAAATGACCAACCACCATTGGTCGTTTTCCTTCCATCATATATAAATTTACCTAAGTGTATATTTACTTTCGAGACTCAAAATTGGTGTGGTCACAATGTAGTATGAATCTATTCAATTGATGGAGAGTTTTAAGAATTGATGATATGTTGATGGTATCACTATGTAGATATAGAGACAATATCTTCTTATAAGGACATTATATGTTGTATATTTCTAGAAAACTATGTACTTATCATTTTATGTGAGAACATTAATCAAATCATTGAGAATAATATTAAAAAAATGAATATTCTTTAACTTCTTGAAAAAATAAGTTATCATATTAACTAATGATAACTCCCATTCATTATATAAAAAAAATTAGACTATTTGAATCATGATATTTTTTGTACTATAACCATTTTTAAATAGAGGCCTTTATATTTCAATATTATATTGTTTCCTTCAGAAATATAATAGTCTGATATGTCCCTAGATGACCACTTCCTAAACATTATATGTGAATGAAATGGTGGTGATTTTTTTTGATTTCTTTGTATCCATTGAGTAAATTTTTTGATATAATTTCAAGAGGCTAAATATCTTTGTGGTTCTAGAAGTCCATGATCAGTTCCTCTATTAGTTCATTTGAATGATTGAGATAATCTAGGATACATAGTTTAAAAGTGAATGCCTCCAAATATTTAAGGATTTATTACTTTTGAGCCTGAGGTATTAACCTGTCAAGGAAGTTTTTTCCACATAATATAATTCAATGATTTATGTGTTTGATTTGTATGATCCTAGTGCTTGATAACAGGTCATGGGAGTATCAACTTCGAAGGGATTTGGTCACACTAGCCTTCCTCATTATTTTGGATGATCATAAATCCACACCCATGTATGTTAGTCATGTCGAATTACATGGAATGAAGAAAAATTGGAAGGTATTGTGGAATCTCCATGATTCTATTAGGATTGTTGAATTTTTAACAATACTTATCTGCTATTTTAATATCATCTAGAAGGATGTCATCAATATATTGGGATCGTCCATCCCTACACCATCCATTATAACCTCAGGATATACTTTTTTGCCTCAACTACTTTACATGGTATATGGAACTAAAAATAATATGAATAATCTTCATATATAAATGGATTTGTTGTGTGAACAACATTAATATAACCAAAAAGCAATACCTCGGTCTAATGAGGGATCCATTATATGGGAAGTTCCTATTCATTAAATGTTGAAAGAAATAAATTATCAAGTGTTATATCATCTATATGAGTTAGATATAAAATAATTTATTATTTCATTTCATATGTATAATGAATATTTATTCCACAAAAGAATTTTTCAATGATACCTACATAGGTATTAGGATTATTACTAGTTTTCAAAGCTACATCCTCACCATATCATGGGTTCAATCAACTTCTCTTTGAGTCATAGATTTATCAAACTTCTATCCACACATGGATGGAACATATTTCATGTCTCCCTTTTTTCATTGTAGGGTTATAATTACACTTTTCACCTATTTTATATTCATCCCTAGTATCACATATCTGTAATCAACTTTTTGTAGGAGGACATCAATGATTGAAAAGAAGCACTCAATGGTGTAGCTTAGTCTCCTATGAAAAGGGAAATGATTTGGATTGTTAGTGAGGTTATCCATTTTTGTTTTTTGGGGTTCTAGTATATTTGTAATGATACTTTACATGGAATAATGGAAATAATCATGAACTATAACATTAAGAATAAACCAACAATATTCATCCATTCCTAAATTATTTTAGTACAATTATACCTTTTTTCTTCTTGATGAAGGATATATAGTTCTTACTACCAGTTGATGGGAGGAACATAGTGACTCAGGGAATAATTAAGTTCTTGAATGGGAATTTCTATTGGATTGATGGTAAAATATGAATCCAATGCTATTCCAATACTTTTCCCCATTCAAAGGGAGTGGGATGAAATTTATCTCATGCCCACTAAATACAATCTTCTAGTAACTATGTTAACTCTATAAACTCAAAGAATCATCAATGATACTTAATCAAGACCACTGATGTTTTTGGTGGATCGTGAAGATTCTCATTACATTTTTAAATAAATTTATATTTTGAAAAAATTATACTTAGTTAATAGGGAAGATATATTCATTTGGTGATGAACTCAGAAACCCTCTTATTTTCATGTTCTTTTCAATTTTAGTGGATGATAATTTTATTTTTCATCAATTTGGAGATGAAAAGATTATGTAATTGTGTTTGAATTTCTTACCATCCAACCATGGATCCTTCTACATGGATGTTTTACAAAATGAATGTTTCCCTTCAATAATCATCCAACAAAATCTTTTTTTACCTATTGCTGATCTCGAGGGACCATTATATTCCAAGAATGGGACACAATGTATGTGAGTAACTATTATAGCTCCATTGCACAATAAATTTTTTAGAAGATTGGAGATTTGAAATTTTTTATTTTTTAATGATCAAAAATATATTAATGTTTTTGAATCATCGGACGTTTTATGGTAGTGTACTGGCCTTCCATAGATTCTATTAATATAGAACTGGTTCTGATTTTATTGATTATATATTATGGAATCATTATATACACCACCACCAACGGATAGAGAGAAGGCGATATGTGATTAGGATTCCATTTTTCCATGCCCCACTAATTAACAATTTGTTCTGGGATAAAATGATCATCCTAATGATAGAGATGCTATCACTCTATTTGAGGAAACTCATTATCATTCAAATATTAATAATTTATGTTAACAAGTTTCATGGATTCTTTATAGGCCTATCTATCAACTACCACTCCGGACAGAAGATTATCCTTCTCTAGTTATTTATTTACAAGAGATGTATGTCTCTATTTATATTTGATATGTAGTTGGATTATTTTTCTTGATTATTTCCTCATTGATATGTCAGAGATTATGCAACACATTATCATAATATACCATTAGTTACAATTTTTTTATATTTTTAGATTGTATGGAATGGTACTGGGATTTATCCACAACAATCCATTTATTATTTTAATTATTTTTCTGAAGAGGTTGAAATTAATCACTCAGGTGTTTTTGGTTTTGGATCTTTGTATGATTTTATATATGTGAAACCTTGTTTTTTGAATATATATAAACTAACTATTGATTCATTGTATCTATAATAAATCCCTATTATGTGTTGTCATAGTCGACATCATTCACTGGATTAATGATGGAGACATTAATAAAGATATTTCAAAAAAAATTAGTTCTTTCATTACTCCTCGTGAAATTAGTTGGTTCTATAATAATAACTACTCTAATTCTAGTTTCGTATGGGTCATTCAACTGAACCATATACACATTGAACCATTTTTTCTACAAATATAGGGATTTACAAAATTTTACGTACAATTTTTTTAAATAATTCTATTAATAGTGACAATAAAGTTGACTTTATCAAACATTAGGAAAAAGTACCCAATGAATTAGGTGTTCCTCAATCTATGAGGGAGTATTGGGAAGTCGTTCAAGGATATTTACCACCCACCATAGAGATGACTGACCCCTATCTAGCTGTTAATAATGATAATAATGATCCCAACATATTAATATAAAGATAATTTGGTGAACAATTGGAACTAACTTATCCTATATTTGTGGATTTTATGATTCTCGTTGAGGAAATTATGGTTATTGTTATAGGAAGTGACATAGAAATACCCCCCAGTCTTATAGTTTGGGGTTATATAGAACCATCATTAATTTGTCCTGTCATTATTTGGGTGTTATAAACATGGTGTTGGAAATTGAGATTATAATTTCACCATGACTATGGGATATGTTTGTGTTTTAGATTCAGATCATATTTCTATGATATTATAAATGTTTGTTTCCCATAGTGGAATAGGTGGAGGTATAAATCCACCCATCAGTGTGTGTTGGGTTAACTACTTGAAAACATATTTCAGTAATTCAATTGTATTAAATTTTATTTAGATAAATTTTACATGTTTATGAGCTAGGATCAATGGATTACTCTTATGGGAGTCATTTTTACAGGAATCATTCATATGGTTAACTAAATCATAATTCATTGCACATATTTGTTTGCATTTTTTTTTGAGAATCAAATCTTTGGATTTTGTTGGTGTCACTCTCTCCCAATTTTCAACATATTTTCATCTTCATATTATTGGATTTTCACTATATTGACCCACTATAATGTGTGTTTTTAGGTTCAATAATCTCAATTACAACTATGAAATTATAGGATTTCATGTATGTGGTGTTTTGTTTTTATGGGTACATAGTGAAGTACAATGATCCATATCCCCATTAAAGGACATAGATATCTAATGAGGCTTTGATGATCAGAAACAAATAATTTTTTGTGAAATGGTGGTAAAAATGCTATATATTTTTCATTTTCATTTTCTGCTCTTGGGTCATGAGGAATATAGATAGTGTAATGGTTCACTTGAATACAAAATATGTTTATAGTTTTAAGGTGACCCTCATGTCCCAAGTAAAAGATGTGTCAATCCTCTATCCACTGATGTGTCACCCACTTATTTTTGAATATTATGTTTTTCACTGAATCTCTAACTCATCATGTATCTCACATCATAAGTGGAAATGTGATAAAACTTGGTTGGGGTTTTTTTACCTGTAAACTCCTTCAATATATCAATGTATGTGTCATCATTATTAGAATTGTTGTTTCACAATCTAGTTAGACAATCATGGTTTCTTTTTATGATCATGTGCTGATAGTGGTTGAAAATCATTGATTATTTATAAGGATTGTATATGGTAATCCCCAATGATTTTTGAACCATTCTTTATGAAGGATTAAGTTGATGTGGTTGATTTATTTTTCTAAGATATATATTACCATTGGTATTTTTTCCACAACCAAAATCAAGAGTAGATTCTCTATTGTCCCTTTATACTCTACATTGATAAGGAATATCAAGGTTTTGGTCACTGTATACTTTGGTTGAAGAGTCAATAGAAAATTTAAGAGTTAGAAATATGTTTCTTATAACCACAAGGATACTGGAATTGAGAAGATCAGGGATATGAGACTCATTCAGCATCGTGGCTAGAATATGCTGACCAAACATTTTGTGTTGAGATGGGATAGGATCCTACAGTGTGAATGTCCCCAAAAAAATTTTATTATGATCAGGTTCTATGGGGATATAATCTCACTACTAATAATTTCATGGAGTATAATAATGAAATTGAATTAAATCCGTAATAATCATAGCCTACCTATGGATGGTTTCTATAAAATGCATGTAAATATTTACAAAAATAGTTGTAGGATGACTGATCATAGGTGAAATCCACATTCAAATATTCATATGAAAACAAAAAATTGGGGAAGGGATATATTCTTCCTCCAATATTTACTCTAAAAGACACATATTATTTTTCTCATCAAAGAATTTATCGATATGAGTACAGATTTAATATGATTCTAAAATATTTCAAGTAGATTCATCAATAGGCATATGATCGTATAATTATTTGATTTCCATATTTTTCATTCTAACCTCTATTTGGGTGAAGATATAATACTAATCCTATACCTCTAGGGTATGTAACTATTGTTTATCATGCAAGTGTTATTTTTCCGAGGCATGTGCTATACTATGTTGGTAAGCCCCAGTCACAATGGGGATATGATCCCAGTCTAGTGCATTTTTCTTTAATTGAATATTCCATTAATCCTACTATACGAGATCATTTATGTGTGCTTGTTTCGATGAATCCACAATTTATTATTGATCATGAAGATATGATTTATTAGATATTTGGATAGGGATATGGTCATGTCTACGTATCTCTACCAATTTGAAAATATTTGGGTGGATAAATCTTTTTATTTCTAAAATATAGTAACACATCATCATTTTTGTGAGGGAATATAGGACTACACAATCATAATCATCATGAAATACTACCTGATGTATTATGCTGAAGTAGTGAAATAATCCAAATCTTTTTCTCCTTGTGTTCTTTGAACATTCTAATATAATTAATGTACAGGTGATGGGATATGTTCCTCCCATGTTGTTTATGTATTTTTATTCATGAATAATTCATCAATGTGATTTAGGATATAAGCATGATCAACAACCACAAACAAAATATGTCGACATGCTTATTCAGTAGATGTGGTGTGTGATGTGATTTCATTTATCCATATATTTTGACACCTGTTGAGACTTCTTTAGTGCCAATGGATGATTTTATATGGTGGTAATTGTTCTAGTCGTTCCTTATCATGTGACTAAGGGGCACTGGTGGGATGATGTTGGTGATAGTGGATGATGGGATCCCTCCCAATAGGCTCCTAAACTAGGAGGGATCCAAAGTAAAATCCTTGATCCACCTTCATATGAAAATAGTTGTTTTGATTATAATTCCCTAGGGATAAGATTATGAAGAATTTGGTGTTGGTAACAAATGTAACAAATCAGATTTTTCTGGTTCTGTTATTAGAAAAATAATGGGAAAATTATGAGACTAGCCGTTGAGATGGAGTGCGATTCAAAGGCCTGGAGTGCCCAGAATGATCTGTTGAAAAATGATAAGTTAAAAAAAGCATGAATTGGTAGTTTTCCTAAAAAAATGTACTAACTTATAAATGGGTGACTGAATCAGATATCTGAGGGCACTAATGCACTCTGAGATGCGGGTTTATCGTATCCATGACTTACGTTTAGTCAGTGTGGATCTATAGGGAGAAAACCCAAAAATGTCAAATTTGTAAATAAAATAATTAAATAATTTTTTTTGATATTCCTTATAAATCATGAATAATGAATCTGATTTAAAATATAAGATCGCTATTGAGGTCATGAGGGCGTGTTCTGCTTAGGTAGAACCTAATATCGGTTGGGTACAGGCCAGCTGTAAAATTTAATTTTGGGGATGTAATAATAAATTAAGTAATTTATATAAAATAAATTATGTTTTTCTAATCCTCATAACTCACAAATAGTATCATGGATTTAAAATACGAGATAACTACGAAGTTCATAATGACATGTTCTCCCAAAGCAGGACCAAACCATGATCTTTTCTGGTTGAGAGAAAATGATATTCTTCATGATATTTAAAATAATGATACTTGAAGAAAATGAAATATACTTGAAGAGATTATTTTATTCAAATTTTAGTTTCATTTCAACGCAATAATGATGCATCCCAAGAATAAAAGAAACGTTATTTCACAAATGAATGATCGTAATGACACTGTGACTCAGCGTAACAGAAATGATGAAACATGTTTCCACAAAATAATAGATTATTAGAATATGTGATTAGGGGATGAGATCAAATATTTCCCAAAAGCATCGGAGGATTTATATTTTAATGTGATTAATGTTGGAAAATAATGAATCACCAGTGATTATGTCTTGAGGATCTTGGAAAGGAAAATGATGGTGGTGCAACACAAATATTCACCATCAAACAATCCATCGTAGAGGTAAAGTTCCTGTTTAAATAAATATATTTCCCCATTTCTATATATCCACAATGATCATGAAATATTTGAATAATTAAATTATTCATAGATCTTTCGTGCAAAATTTGGGATGAGATTCAGATTGGGTTATTCATTGGGAATTTGGAACCATATTGAATGTGTGATTAGGTTTTTAATTCTTATTTTAGTTTCCCTTAAATTTTCATGTGGACAGATCAAGGCTAACATGAAAAATGTATAATCCTTCCACCATGGGTGTTCATGTTAGATTACCACCTCCCCCTCCCTTATGAATTCTTGAAATTAATTGTCACAATAACCTATTAGGAAATTGAAGAACTTGATGATGGCGATCTATGATCCAGGAAAAAGACCACATTTGTAAGAAGATGATACAGGTCGATGGTTTTGGATGTGTAGAAGGGGGTGTGCATCAATGGTACATAATGGTGGTAGTGGAGGCCCATGGAAGGAGGCCATCAGAGGCAAAAAAAAAAGGGTGTGACTCAACATCTATGGTAGTTCAGGGTGGGGTGCACTAGTGGCACACGATGATGGAAGAGGTGATCATTCGTGACATCAGCTGCAGGTGGTGGAATGGGATGTATGAAATGGAAAATAGTGGTGGCATGCAAATATGTGTTGATCCACACCACATCGCACATCTATAGGCCACATGCCAGATAGACCACATCAGTGACTCAACACAACTACTGTGAGTGGGATGCAGTTCCCGCTGTTTCTCGAGAAAATAGGATTATCTCATCTATTGGGCTAAAGCCGTGGCATGGTTGGTTCGGGATGGGCCCAACAGACTGGGTCAGAGAAGGGTCTGGGCCGATCCGGCTCTGGTCAGATATGGGTCGGGTCAGGTGAAGTCGGACAGGGTTGGGCCACATGGGGGTCGGCCCAGGTTGGAAGAGACCAAGATCTTATCATCCCCTTATTAGTAAAACATTCATTACATGAAAATTATACTTCTGATCGATGATCCGTTTGTTGTGTTGGGACCCCCAAGGTGAGAATGTCCTTTTCAAATACACAAAAAGTGTTTTAGTGGAGGTTGAGTTATTTCCAATGTCTTGATGATTATATTCTATAATAATCAAGAGCACTAGGAGCAGTCACCGAGAAGACCTCAGTGGACCAACAGACGAGAAAAAGCTAAGAGGAACTCAGTGGACCAACAGACGAGGAGTAGATGAGCTTACCTTTGTGGCACGATAGATCAGTAGTATCTAAGATGACATCAGTGGCCCAGAATTTGAGTAGTATCCGAGCGGACCTCAGTGTCTCGGTAGACGAGCACTAGACAGGTAGACCAAAGTGTCCCAATAGATGAGAAGTAGTTGGGCGGACCGTAGATTCCTAGATGATTAGTAGTAGGTGATAGAACCATATTTTCCCGGCAGATGATCCATTTCTAAGAGGATATCAATGGCAAGACAAATGAGTCGTAGGCAAGCAGACCTTAGTGTTCCAGTAGCCGAGTGGAACTCAGTGGCCCAAAAAACGTAAATTCCATTGTTACTCTCAAGGGATGAGTCCCTCATCAGTAGAATCAATTCAAAGTTATGATGGAAGTAGTGTACACCAGGTATTTCTTAGATTTTTCACATTAGAAATGGCTGAAGGAAGTGAGACCTCTTTGCTATGGTCTTTGTCGACTTGATGGCTTAACGAGAGAGTCCTCCTAAAACAAAAGTTCCTTGAGAAGAATCATGTGATGATGTTTTGTATGTAATATCGAGACTTCTTTTCTTTGTGAGACTAGAAACCATAAGGAAACTGCATGATGTAATGAGACCAGATGTTCTCTCAGAAACTTTTTGTAGACTTTCTCTACCTGGTTACTTTCAAATAGCTTGAGGTGTGGTATCTCCCAGAATCGAGAGTTCTACACACAGAACCGTTTTCTATTAGTAGATGAGAAATTTCATCTTGGAATTCTTTACTAGTATACTAGGATGTTGTTGTTATATTTTTTGATGAAATATGAATATGTCAAGCTGACTATACCTTATTAGTGGTGTTTTCTTTTGAGTTTTTTTCTTTGTGGTTTTTAGGGTCCCCTACTGATTATTGTTTTACTCACCCCTATATGATATTTTCCCATATGTGTTTTGTTTTGTGTAGAAGATTGATTCTTTGGTAGATTCATATATGGAGTTGGACTAGGACTAGGACCAGGCATTGCCTTTTGAGATCAGATGATCCATGGTCTTTTTGAAATATTATTACACCATATTATGTAACCTTTTTTGTGGGTAAGGAATTTTAGTTGTCTTTATTTTAGTGGGATTGTATTATAGAAATGATTTACTTTAGTAATTTACTTTTTGTCACACATTAATTATTGGTTGTAGTGATATGTATGTTTTTTTACATAGTTTTTTCACTATCCATCCCTATGAATATTTGGTGGGTGGGTGTGTACAGGTTCTAAGGAAAATTCCTCCAATTTGGGTGATATATGTATTTTATTCTATTATCCATCCCATGGCCTATTGGAGATATGCTTGGGGTAGCCCTGACACATGTCATAGGGGATAAGTGATAATAGAGTAGTATCATAGGAGGTCAGTTCTACCTTATGAACCAAGAGTCTATGAGTTTGGTTTGGGGAAACAATGTTCTATGTTTCATGTTTGGATTTCAGACCAGGGAATCTAATGTTGGTGCAGTGGCCCATGTATCTATACACAATGACCCTGAATTATTCTTTTCGATTCAGAATAGTAAAACACTAATTACTGAAATAATGATGGTACATGGGTTTTATAGGGATGGTTTGAGTATTTCATTTACTTCTTGAGTCATCTCACTTGCTCTAGTCTATCGATCATGGTACGTCTTGTTTTGTTTCAAGGTGCTTCCATGTAGATTAGAACCAAGTATTCCACCGCATGATCAAGATGATGATCTGTAGGGTGAAATAATGTGTATAGGGGTTCATACCAAAGATAGAACCACCAGGGGGTATACCAGCTATACCACCACATGTGGAGTAGCACACGGTACTCATAGTACCAGTAGATGAGATGTACAGGACAAGCACACATCATGTGTTTTAGTGATAGAGACCCCTCAGGTTATGAGGAGATATTGACTCACAAGAAGATAAGGACTATCTTGAGAAGGTGACTATGTTTTATTTCTAGTCAAGACACTATTAAATCAGATGGCGGTCCTGGTAGTGATCCTTCTATATGTATCAGAAGGGTGATGGTGGGGCTTAGAATTCTTATCTTCTGATTATGTGACTTTTTCATGGACTCAGTATGATAAAATCTTCTAGATAACGGTCTATTTCCATAAATTATATGGTATATGCATTACCAATAGATCTTATAGGTTCTGTAGAATGACATGTTAGTAGCATAGTATTCTTCGAGGCGTAGAGACCATTCTAGGTAATCAAAGAATACGAAATGATCGGTGCTTTTGTAATTTTCCCACTAAGAGCGATGTTTTTAGGTATATCCATGATAGAACTCTACCTCTATAAATTACTACTTATTATAGGGTGAAAATGATATCTTTTTTGTTTGATTGTCCTTTGAGTGAGTAGATAAAACTAGTGGATGTCAACATTGAGAATGCAATAAACCAAATCCTATCTTAGAGACATGGGAATGTGAAAACTTATGCAATGTGGTCCCAAGAACAATGATATATAGATCATGGCTCATACGGTGTTTCCATCCATCTTAGAAATAAATTGTGCTTTTCAAAAGATTGTGGGGGACATCTCATTAGAGATTATCAAACCCATCATGCTAACAGTGAAATAGTGTGATGTGAACCTTAAGATGAGATGTTCGGATTGAACTTCTTGGTGAAAGGGTTGAAGAATAATGACGTTATTTTGAGTTTGGATTGTTCATTCATAGTTCAAGATCAGATTTAGTGTTTTAGGAAAAATGATGTTGTATGTCCGCAGAATTTGATTGGGGTTTTCCTTGGTCCACAAAAAGGGAACTCTAGCTGCACAGGATAAAACTCATTCATAAACGGGTGAAACTGATCATACATTAGTCATCCATAATTACTCATGTGAAAGTGGATGTTTTGAGTTTTCATTTCCCAACAGTAGTGGAAGAGTATGGGAATGTCTTTCCATAAGATGTTTTCATGAATACCTCTCTATGGGGATGTGGACATCTGCATCATTCAAATCTCTGAGATGGAACCGATATCATCATTTGAATATGAGATGGATCTTACAATGCACTGTGATATGAGGGTGTGAGTGGGGGATTTTCTTAGGAAGGTCTCATTAAGACCCACTGTTAGAGGTTTTTTGTGGACTACTGTCTCTTCAACCAAGTGTCCTTGGGGAACGAGTACCCACTACCAAAGGAATGATGATCACATCGATCAGTTTAAAAGGGTGACAATTCACGTAGTTAGAAAGGTTCTTATAAGCTTCTCAACAATTGACATATAATTTGATGAGAGAATCAAACTAGTGTTGGAAGCAGTAGACTTAGCATTGATCATGTGGAAACACTACCTCCATGGGATAACAATTTACCATCTAATATTACCACAAGAGTCTCCATTATATCATGTATAATAAGGTTTTATACATTGAAATAATAATATGGCTAGAGTTTATCTAGGTATATGACTTGAATTTTGTTTATACTCTTAGTAAGGGGAACATGGTATCATATTCTATCTATAGGAGATCCAGTTCATAGTTTATGAATTAGGAAACTAAGTTGTTGACCTCCTTATAGTTATCATTTGTGGATAGATATGAAGCAACATATATCTTGTCATTTGTTGTTACCCATCCACTCATAAATTTTTTAGGGATTCACAACTCAGTGAAACTGAATGTGAGCCTTTACATGCTTAGTAGTCCACTGGGAATACCCCTGATAGACAGTTGAAAGGTGGGGAGCATTTTTTTTCTTCTTAGAGGATGACTATTTGTAGTAGTGACGCCTATAGTGGCAAGATGCATCAGGTTATGTTTTCGGGTGTAAAGGTGGAATCTGGGGAAGATGGAACAGGTTGATCTTGGCTTATATATAGAGATTAAAATCAGAACCGTTGTGTGAATCATTTTTTTTGGTTTGTTCTTTTTCTTTCAGGGGATACCAAGAAAGAAGCTGGAAGGGATTTCGATTGACTTTGTGAAGAGTTTAACATTTATGTCCACGAGACAAAAAATCATATAGGAGATCGTTGATTGGCTCAACGAGTTGACCCACTTCCATACTAACCAAGATAAAAGTTCAGTAGAGGGATTAGGATGCCTCTATGTGATGAAGATTTGACTAATCCTAGTAGTATGTTGATGACATGGAGACTCATTCAGAGATTCCCATAGAGATCGAGGATTGAAAGGATGGGACCTATGTGGGAAATCGATTCCTCTAGTTTGCATTCAGTGGCATCACAATAATATCTAGGATAGAACATGGGAGTGGGAGGTACAGGTTCATGGTCATACCATCTTCTTTTTGAGAATCCTATTGTTTTAGTTTCGGGAATGTAAAGGATTAATTACGGTGTAACATAACGGCTCATATATTCCTATTTCTATTTTTGACAATTATTGGGAAAATTACATGACCAAGATATGAGACGGCATGTGATTCCGAGGCCCAAAGTTCCTGGAATGATATTTTGGAAAATAATATGTATCCAATAGTGGGTTTGGGAAATTTTCCAAAAAAAATGGAATAAATATTAAGTAGTCTTTTGGATAAGATATTTGGGGACACGCTTTCATTCATAGTAGTGGGCTTACCATAATTGAGACTTATTCTTAGTCGTCATGGATCTCCAGTGAGAAAACCAAAAAGGCAAAACAATAAATAAATTAATGAAATAAAATTATTTGATTTTTCATGTACTTATAACACATGAATGGTGACTCAGATTGAAAATTTGAGACCACCATTGAGATCAGGATAGCATGCATTCCTTAGGCGGAGCCTAACATCGTCTTTCACGAGCCGACTGAGAAAAATGATTTTTGGGATGTAACTATAAATAAAATAATTTCAATAAAAGAAATAATTTTAATTTAGAGTCTTCATAACTCATAAATGGTAACTCATATTGAAAATCTAAGACCACAATAGAGTTTGTAATGGGATATTCTCATTCTGTAGGACATAACCTCTTCCAACATAGGTCGATGGAAAAATATATTTTTGGGGTTTTTAAAATAATGTTACATGATGAAAATAGAATAAACAAGAGGAGTTTATTTTATTCCAATTAAAGCATCATTGCAATGTAACGATGTTATGACCTGAGAATTATAGAAACATTATTTCCTAAATGAAACAAGGTAAGGAAACTGTGCCTCACAGTAACAGAATCACTGATCTCTATTTCCTCTATTTAATGGATTAACTGAATACTGGATCGTGGAAAGATATCAAGGATTGCACTAATCTTTTAGAGGATTTATATTGGATATGAAGAATAATAGTGAATGAAAAAACACCAAGGATTATGGGTTGAGGATCGAGAAACAACAAATAACGGGGATGCATCTATGATGTTTACCGTATATTGATACATCATCTAGGTAGGGTGTCTATTTAATTAAATTTATTTCTACATTTCTAAATCTCCTAAAGGGATAGAATCATTCGACGAATGTAATGATTCACGGATCATGCATGCTAAATGTGGTATGGGTTTATTTTTTGGATACTCATCTAGAATCTGTATCCATGTTGTACTTCTGATTTGAATTTTAATTATTCATCTAAATGACCATAGATTTTTATGGGGATGGATCAAGGCCGACATGAACAAGGCCTGATACGTCCACCTTGGGTGTTACTGTGAGTTTCCCAAATCCCTCACTCTTATGATTTGTTGATATTCATCATCAAAACAACCCAGATAGAAATCTGTGATCATGAAGATGAAGTTCCGTGGTCTAGGCGGATAATATATAGGAAAGAAGGGGCCTTTGATAAAAAACAATAGTGGTGTAGAAGGATACTCATCAATGGAGGGCCACAATGGTGGAAGAGTCCTACAACAGGTGGCCACGGGTGGTGCAAAAATTTATGTTATTTAATATCCATGTTGTTGAAGGGAAGGTGTGTGACGGAAGAGGGAAGGTCCCACGACATCAGCGGTGGGTGGAAGAATGGGTCGTCGTCAATGGCTGGTGGAGGCCGGGTGAGAGGATGAGACAAGATGTTGGAGGCCACAGTCCAGCTGAATTGTGGTGGCGACCCGCAGCAAATGATATAGGTGGGACGCAACACCCTCCACATCTCATAAAAACATGACATTCTTTCCCAGCAGTTTGGGTTGTCCATTTGGTGTGCTGCCTAAGTTGGCAAGACCCCCAGCCTAGGGGGACGAAACTGCATCTCAACGGGCCAGACCCGCTACCCACCCGGTTCGGGCAGGGCCCAGATGATTTGGTTGAATATGGGATGATCCCGACCCATGTTGGGATGGTGGACCTCAGGCAGGGTTAGTTCGGGTCATTCAGACCGTGTCAGACTGTATAAGAACCCCACTGAACCCTTTTCATTAAAATGGTCATATCTAGCAAACTATACGTCTGATCGAAGATCTATTTGCGTTGTTGGTAGCCTCACAACTATAATTTTATTTTTAAATACACCATGCATGTTTCCTAAGAGATTGATTTATTACTTATTTCATGAGAATTATAATCTCCCAGAATCAAGTGCACTATGAGGAGTAGCTGAGTAGACTGCACTTGCCTGAAAGACTTGCAGTAGCCAAAAGGACCATAGTGGCCTGACTGATAAGAACTATCCATGAAGACCAAAGTGTCCCATTAGATGAGATGTAGATGATAAGACCTTATTGGTGTTCTAGACGATAAATAACCAAAAGGACCTCAGTGGTTCGACAGATGAGTAGAAGCCGAGCGTACCATAGTGGCCCTACGGACTGGTGGTAGTTGAGAAAATCTCAGTCACCCGACATACACGATCAAGTCGAGTGAATCTTACTGGCCCAAAAAATATGTTATAGTCGAGCTGACATCCATTTCCCTGAAAAAAAGTGGTAACCGAGGAGTCATCAATGGCTCGACTAACGATCGATAGTGGAGCGGACCCTAGTTACTTGGTATCCTAGAAGACCTTAATGACTCATAAGGAATAGGTCCATCTATAATAAATTATGTTAAAAGTTACTAAGAAAGTACTTTACATTAGTTATTTCTCAGTGTTTTATCTTTTGGCAGGGCCAAAGGTAGCAGGACCTCTTAGCGATGGTAAATGATGAGTTGATGGATCAGGGCAAGAGTCCTCCTAGGGCAAGCATTACTTGAGAAGAATCATGTGATGATGGATTACATGTGATATCAAGAATTCTTATCTCAATGATACAATATTTATAATCAAAACATTATGAAGTAAGAAGACCTAATGTTCTCTCAGATACTTTTGGTAGACTTGTTTTTTTAGGTTTCTATTTGATAGCCCTAAGAGTGGGATATCCTATGATTGACTGTGAAACACATGTAACCATAGGGATGTCCGCATATGAGGAGTCGTATCATGGAATCCTTTATGATTACAGCTTGATTTTCATTTTATATGTGTTGATGACATATTCTTTTATTGATATGACTATTCCTTTTGGCATTGTTTTTATATTTGGTATTTTTCTTTGTGGATTTCGGGGTCCCCTACTGAGTATTGTTTTACTCACCTCTACAGATTCTATATCAACATGTGTTGTGTATTGTGATGATGAGGTTCTATTTGGGGGAGTTTCAGATAGATACAGAATAGGACCTGGACCAGGAGATGTATTTTGAGATCAGTCTAACAGAGGCATTTCTATCAGCTTCCTACAGCAGTTTCAATACCCTAGTTTAGGGTTAGGATTTACAATTGTCTTTATTTTAGTAGGCCTGTATTGTAGATCAATATTACTTTACTACATTACTCTCTTTAGTACTCTGTTTTTTGGGTTGTAGTGGTGTGAATTCATTTTTATTACTTAGTGTTTTAACTCTCTAGCCCAGTGGATTTTACATGGGTGTGTGTGTACAGGTTCTTAGGAAAATGCCTCCCATTGATGGGATATGCTTAATCAGTGCCAGTCATCATCCCTTGGACTAACAGAGGTGGGAATTTGGTAGTCATGGAACTAGAATTAGGGTACGGTTCATGACAACAAGTGATAATATTTTCATTATAGCTTTCTTTAAATGGGATTGAAATTTTTGAATCATAATCATGAGATCTATATATGTGGATTCAATTTTTGGGATCATACAATCGTGGGGGTATTACTAAACCACTATGTTCTCCACTGAAAGATAAAGGGGCTCGTTGGGTGATGATATTTTTCTACCTGTGATGGTTACTCCCATAGATAAGGTTCATGAATATTTTCTTGGTAATGAAATGATATTGGGTGAAGGTGGTGTTAGTGAGGGAAACATATTCAGCCAAAAATAGAATAAATAAAATGGCCAACAATAAGTGAATCATTACATGTATAAATCATTAACAATTACATAATAATAGGTAACATAATTATTAATTATGTTTATCACGTTTTCCATTTTACTTACATAGAATTCACAGAATGAGAATAACCTGTTTCATGGAAACAATTTTATATTATTGAGGGACTTAATGTCGAGCATATGAGTGTTTTGTAGGTGATAGAAGATGTCCAGGATCATTGAAATTTGATCATTTTTATTATTTGAGATTTTCTAATTAATTCCATAATTTATTTCACATAGGGAGGGAATGGTACCCACAGATTAATAAACAATATTAATGCTTCCTATAATTATTTAGTTAATTTTTCATTTCATATTTTTTTGTTGGGTTCACTATTGTTTCCATCATAATATTGGGTAAAATTATTTATTGTGTGTGTGGGGGGGGTTAAAATATTTTTTCACAACCATTATTTTCATTTATACCTTTTTCATATATCATGTAATCTTTGATTTAATCCCATATCCATAATAAGGTGTATAAATACTTTACAAATGGTGGTTTTAATTAAGAGTTTTATTCTCATTCTACAATTGGTAAATCACATTGTACCTGAGGATGGGAGGGCAGGATCATCATACTATTTTGGGGTGTAATTATTAATTTCTCATATAGTCTTTTATAGTTTTATTGCATTTCAATGAATATGTTCTAGATCCCAATATGAGAAGGGTTACCCTATTCATATGATCTTGTGATTAATACTTCAACATATCAGTTGTTTTATTTTAATGAGACCCCTTATATATATTTAATGTTCTCCTTATGTTTCCCATTGTCACATATGAATGGATGCTTCATATTTTTTTAGTGAATATGGCCTTGAACACTTGATTTTAACATTGTCTAGGGATGTGATTTGTTATCCAAGGATGTTCTCAAACTATCATGACAAAACCTATGAATCCTATTTATTACCAGAATAAAGACCAATGTAGTTAATCTCATTCCAATAAACTTTTTTTAATTTCATTTTTTAATTATGTATCTGATAGGACTCATGAATTAGGTATATACTTATATCCTTTTAAGGGAACCCTTTGAGTCCTTTTTATAATAATAATAACAATATGTATAGTTTCATTATCCTCAATCTACTGAAGGTATGGGGTTGGTAGTAAGTAATCATATGGTTTTTTTCCTAGGAATTTAAGAATATGGAAATGCAATTGGGACATATACTACGGTGGATTCCATGGTTCTATCACACAATCTAGATGACATACCAACATATTGACAAATGATGCGACCCGAATTTTAGGTTATTATCAAATGAATGATGAATAGGTCATAAAAAGTGCACGACCCATTCACATTATCATTATTATATCGTATATCACAAACATATACTTACTTTTTGAGTCTTTATCACATAATTTCCACAATGTTAATTTTTTTTTTCTTTTAGGGATCATATCTCACTATGTTTACACGTGGAACCTACTTATTGTGATTTAGAAGGTGTACATAATATATATTGTTTGATAAATATTTTTATCACATTATATATATATATATAACACAATCACTTAAGTATTATTATTTTTTATATTTACCTTGTGGATGAATCTTTCAATACCATGGTTATTTTCACTTATAATTTTCTCTCAACTGTATACTCATTTATGATTTTTATTTTTTGCAATGGGTGTATATAGTGGAATTTCCTCCATATATATACACATATTATTTTTTATGAAATGATATGTACACTTATTGTAATGGTAATTAAATATAATATATGGTATTGATTCATTGGCGGGATAATTGCATAATGTTATTCCCATAAACATGTAGGGTTCATCCATGATATAAAATTCTTGTATCATGATAAATTTATATCATATAATCTCCTATATATTGAATTATTTTCATACCAATAAATTTTTTATTGTATTTTTTATAATCTAATTGAAATGTAAAATATGCTTTAAAAAATTAGTATGGAATATCTTGTTGTATTTCATTGATTGAGATTCCTGTCTATTATCATTCCACGTGATTGATTATGACTTTCCTAGTCCCCTATTTGAGTTCAAGATGTCTTGCTGGAGGACCCTTGTGTGATCAATAGACTGATCATAAAAATATTAAATCTGCATCTTAAGAAAAAAGATCATTTCTCTCATTTCTATAATAGAACATCATTTTCGATTATTTATTTTATAATGAATATGGCATTATCCCATTGATTTTATTTGAGGGTGTAGTGAAATCGAGATGTCATGTATGTTGTCCTTCACATGATGAAAGTGAAAATTCATATAACCCTCACATAATAAGGACCAAATTTCATTCATTATTTCTCATTATTAATGGACTAACAATGAAACATGCCTCAACCCTACATATAAAATTCTACATAACCCTATTTTGGATAAATATTATATCATATTGATCAATTATTTCATATGAATCTATTAGTGGCTTTCAAGTATATATTTATTAATAGATTACATTATTAGAGGAACTTTCCAAGAATCTTTGTCATAGTTATCATATCTTTTATTGAAGACTTGTCTTGAGTAGGAGGCTATTTAATTGGGGCTTATCATGATTACTATTAGATCATGCGATCTAAGGGACTCCTTCATTTTATTTTCGTTGGACCATTTGATTCGTGTGACCCAAGTGATTAATCCATATGTATCCATAATCAGAGTTTCCACATTTTAGAGAAAAAACATATAAATATGGAATTTAAATATCCCAATTAATTTTAGATTCTCTTTTAGAATCAAATCTCCCATTGAATTTGTTTTTACAAAAATTTATTTTAAACTGTAAGGTTTCTTTATATCAAATTTGAATCCCTTGAAACATGTTTTTTATATACCATTTTATTATTTGGATGGTGTAAATACTAACTTATTTTCATTTTTTATCATGACTATATTATATTTGATGATATTTATGAGCTTATTTACAATATTACACCTCATGTGGATTTGATTCAAAGGTTATAATTAATTCATGATGTTTCATAACTCAAATCACTTCATTAGATCATGAAAATCCCATGTTTCTAGAAAACAAAAAATCTAATATTATATATTTTTTGAGTATAAATGATCAATTTATATTTCACATTCTAGGAAGGTTACTCTCTTTTATTATATCGACATTCATGTTAAGATGACTTTATAAATAAATCAATGACAATGGAAAAAATAACTCAAACTCACTCTAATTAATGTTTTCCTCCTTGTAAATTTATACAATCCTACCCATTTAATCATCAATTTTTGCAGATGCTTATATGAATTGTTATATATTATTCAAATAATTATATTAAACCCATTTAATATGTAAAAATTATTACTCTTTATAATGTTGGTATTCAAACAAAAGTTTTTCCAAAATATTTCACAATAATATTAATTTAATAGTCAATATAAAATTTCATAGAGTAATTTATTGATGTATCTTTTAAAAATTTAAAATGTTATGATATTTTTTCACTTATCATTTTGGAAATAAATATCTTAAGTAACCTATAATGGATCATTTTAAGAATGTTCTAAAAATAATATATTTTGTGTTATCCTTTGGAAGACAACTTTTGGATAAATTTTTCATTTTATATGATTCCTCATTTATATTTTTCGTGGTTCCAAAATGAAAATATATTTTTCCTAAATATATAAAATATAACTATTAAATTGATATCTATATATCAAGGATTTTTTATTTTAGTTTTTTTATAACACCAAAAAATGGTTTTTTATATATGTCATTGTCTACTAGAAAATATTATTATTGAATGAGTATTTTCTCCAAAATGTTACCATAAAATTTCATTATTAGAAAAAAATTATAATATCATTATAATTTTGATAGTTGATCTATCACTACCTATCTCTTGGTTAATAATTCATGATATATTACTGCTATCTATCACAAATTAATTTCCTCTATAAATACAATATTATTGAATAAATTGATTAAATGGTGTTCATACATATATAATATAACAATTAATTATGGAAAACTAAATTTTAATCATATACCATTTATTTATATGTTACAAATACCATATTCATTATTACAGTGATTTAACTATATTCACCTATAAATTTATTTTATGTTTTTTAAACGGCATTTATTTTCCTTGGGATTAGAAAAATATAAATATTTATTGAATTATGAATTTTGATAAAATTTATATTAAACATTTTTTTAATTCGGTGGGTTATTCTTGATGTTCTTAATGAAACCCATTTTATTTATATGGATTCATTATTATTTGAGGAATAATATTTTTCATGTGGAACTCATATGTATGGATAATGATGGGTGGTGTCATATTAAACCCTTTAAGTCCTTGGATAAGGATTCAAAGTCACATTAGTTTATTAAAATTTTAATGAAAGAGATGCGTAAATATTTTTCCGCAAGTTTATAGTTTCAATGAGAAACAAAAATATGTGTTAACAAGTTTGTTACGTGAATGAGATTTTAGATTCACTGATCACAAGTAATTGTGTGAATTTGATATATATTTCATTGTTCAATTGATTTTATATACATATTTCTATTCCAATTTTGATTTTTTTCTTCATAGTATGATTATTCACATGAATTTGATTATTATATATATATATATATTTGAATCAATGATTTTATTAATTTGTTATTTCATATTATTATTTACTCAATGGTTTATGTCATAATTCATGGTGGGTATTATTTTATAATGTATCTTTATTATTCTCATATAATCATCAGGATACCATTTATGTTAACTCATTTTCTCTCTTATGTTTACACAGACAAATAAAAAACAAGCTCTATTAATATTTTACATTTTTTCTATTTATGATGTTTGGAATGGTAAGGAATTTATATAGGTGTTTTCCATTTTGATAAATTATGGGAGATGATGAAGAATAAGTATGAATTATATAGTTTTACATATAATTGTTCAAATATCATCTTGATGCAAAAATCATGGATTTTTTAGGAATTATTTTATCATAAATCTATAACAGTACCATCACATGTAATCATGGGAATGTTTTTAAGTTATATATTTCATTTAATTCATGTAAATAATATGTTAACATTTATGGAATTCATCACTAGCATCTAAGAGGCATCATCATCTTATTTTCCATAGTTTTAGATGTGACTTTTTTTATTTTATTTTCCTTGTACAGTATCCTTGTTACCTATTATTTATAAATATATTCAATTAGAATGTTTTTGTCGTCCAATTGGCCAGTGGTAATGATTAACTAATAATGATAATGAATAATATTACATTGAATTTAAATTTATTTGTGTTATCCCTTGTGATTTATCTATATACATATTGTTGTTAATTATTTCTATATTACAACATGTAATGTGTTTTCTTGGGAATATTATGGATTTTTATAATTAATTAAGAGAATTTGTGGATAAAAAATCCCTTTAATGTTTTTATATTTAATCCCACTATTCACACTAATATTAACACTCAGATTTATTTTAGTATCTGTTTCCAATTTACATATTGATCCATTTAGAAAAACCCACATGAACGATATTGATTTAATATGTTACCCCAACCATAAACTAATTTTGTTAAAATATATCATTTGGAAATCTATTGTCTTACAGTACTAGTAATTTTTTTGTCTTTCTGTTTTTTGGCCATGATGTGGTTTGTATGAATATGGTGGAGACTGGTTCAGATATGAGGTGTGTTGTGGGATTAAACTGTGTGATCACGTATATAAAGGGTTTTCATTGGGTTCATTTTAAAAGTGGTTGAATAGAGAAGATATGTTAGTTTTGTATTAATAAATACAAAATTATGTGGGCTAGTATTTAATTGAAGTGGTCGGTAATTTACATGTGATTAATAATTTTACAATTTAATAATTATGGACTGTGTAGACTCAAAACGAATTTCAAAATAATATTTGATAATTAGGTTTTTTGGTATGAGGCATGCAATATAATCCTGAAATATTGGGTATTTAAATGATTACATTCTGATCAAGGTTATCATTTATTCAATAGTGTAATAAAATCTTGTTATAACCCATGATCCCAAATAATTTAAGTTAATCTCAAAATTTAAATAAAAACTATACCTCATAGGATTTCAATTAGAATAAAAAATTTATTGTTGTCCAAAATAATTGGTCCAAGGAACTTATGATAAAACTATCTAAATCATCCACACACATATGATCATCCTAATAGACTTTTGACCTTTAATCAATATGTTCTAGTATTGAGTGCTAAATAACTATTAAGGTCTATACTATCATGAAATAATTATTTATTTCATCCTTGGGGATAAAAAGGATTATGATTTCCTAAAGATATATCTCATAATATATCTTTATACTAGGAAAGAGAATCTCTCTAATTCATGTGAATGAATTATTACAATAATTTTTAAATAGTTTTTCATTTATATGTTGGTTAAACTTATTAAAATAATCACATTACACCATTAATAAGTTTACCAATTCAAATATACACTAATTTGTTTCCAATACTACATGTCCTTAAAATGATAAAAAATATATCACATACTTTCCACAATATTATAATTCTTTTAGATAATTAATGATTAAATAACATGACCCATTTATGAAATATAAATAATTAATCATTAAAAAATATTTAATATTTAATATTATTTTTTCAGAATATTCACTAAATAATAAGTAAATATTATTAGTAAATAAAATCAATATATATGTTTAAACATGAATAAAAATGAATTTTTTTTATTTCCATGTTATCATTATATCATGGAAATTATAGAGCCCCTAATATTGGGCCCATAATTTCTTAAAAATCAAGTTCATTATAATTACAGAAGCTTATATGTATTCTTTCTATGTGACCCAATTAGTATATATCATGAATTTAATGTGTAATACTCATATATTATGAGTGGATCTTGAAACACGTCAAGACCCTTATGAATATAATGTAAATTCATATGAGAAATAAGCTCATACAAACATAGACCATGTATTATAATCTTCTATTGCAAAATATATTTCCAAAAAAATTATTTTCACTTTTTATGATCATCCCTTATTTTAGTATTATTTATTGACCATATAGGAATGACTTACCTTTTCAACGATGATCATAGATTTATTAAAAGGATGTATTATCCCTATCAAATATGCCTACGATATCTCCTCCTTCTATATGCAACAAATTTTATCTTGATAATTCAAAAATTTCCCACAATCAATGTCACATTTACAAAAAAAACTACCTCACCATAACAAAAATAGAAATTTTTCACTGGAAATCAAAGTGAAAAAAATGGATCACCGTAAATATAATCTCATTTCAGAAGAAAAATAAATGTGATGAAGAATTGGAAGTACTAATTACAAAAAAAATGTGTTTTTGTTAGTAGTGAGTCTATATTCATGATCTACATTACCATCTATCAACATGTGTGAACATAATGAGGATAAGTCTCAATAATTATTAGTCCCCATCAACTAATTATCATACATAATCTATTTCTATTAAGTATGATATATCTATAGTGTACAAAAACTTTTTAAGACTAATGTATTTATAGCATGGTGTTCTCATTATATATGGGAACTATAATTATATATTGAAATCTAAAATAATCCATTTTAATTACCATGTGAATAATTTATGAAACAACGTTAAAACTATTATTCTAATAATAAAACATGCATAACTCTCTGTATAAATGATTTTTAACTGAAATATAATTTTAATCTTGGGTATAGGGACCATCATTTAAAATATTTTTTTGTCAAATATGAATTTATATATATATTAATTAATGATTTATTTCAATATAATAATTAGAAAAATTTGTTAAAGCTGCAATATAATGAAGTGAATTATTTTATGTGTGTGATTGGTCTATGAATTGGATGCATCTAGATGGTAGAAATATGTATTAATGTTAGTTCTTTTATAATTATAATTATAAGGTGATGAAGTATTGATAAATAAATTAATCTAGAATGATTTATTTATATAAATATATTTATTCTTGTATTTTTTTGTTAATTTAAGAATCAAACATACCACATTGACCCCCACATACTATCCTCAAAATGTTTTGAGCGTGATTTCCCCAAAATTAGAATTCTTAGGTTTTAAAGGTTGAATACTTCTCTAGAGTGAAATTACGTCAACTATAGTATCAGAAATTGAAATATTTGTCAGGAATCCTAGCCCAATATATGGATAAGGTAGTGGGAAATGTTTTTATTAATACAATTTATTATATTAAGGGTATCTTGATTTGAAGCTAAATATCATGAGTTTGGTTTCATTCTAAACCAATTGAATATACATCCCAAATTTGTGGTGTTTCACATGGATGTGTGATGATCCAGAAGAAGAACAAGAGATGTCCATGATTATATTTATTCTAGCATTGGATGTTATGTAAAATGAGATTTTGGGTATCGTAGGGTATTATCACAACCCACATCGGAGACTATATGATTTTTGGTGACTAGTTTAAATAAGTTATTGAAGTACCGCAATTTTTATGTTGGGGAGTGAGAGCATAAACAAAGTTTGGAAGTTTATAGTGGGCGTCGTTATTGATTTTTTATTATTATTACCTTATTACCTTATTGAGTTATATCTTTATTGTTCCATAGTGAGGATGGGATGAATAAATAAACTATCTATGTTCTTATAAGTTTTATTTTTTCATTGATACATTAATATTGTTTTTTCATATTTATATGGTATACTTTGTGTATGATCCTACTGAGTTTACATTTTATTTCCACCATAAAATATTATAACCTATTTTTTATGTTTTATTATATGTTTATTAGGACTAATAAAATCACTATTATCATTGAGATTAGTGAATCTATGGAGTTCCTCATAAGATATTCTTTTTGTATTTACATAGAAGATATTTTTTATTATTTATTTACATAAACATACATAATGGTATAGTTTCATTTATATTATTTTACAGAATAGGGGGAATCAATATTAATCCAACATATAGTGCGATGTAGTAAATGAGGGTGGACAATTCGAATGAATTTAGTCCCCTTGAGATTCATCCTAATGACCAAAAACCAATTACAGAACATTGGTAGATTTTACCAACTGTGGTGTAAGGAACTTGGGGATGTAAATGAATCAACCTTAATTTCACATTTATTTAATGGTGTTGATCAGGAATTAAACTAAAATTATTTAATTAATACAAAAAACATTCCACACAAAGAGGCATAGGATTCCATCCCATTTGATTTTCTATATATTACTCATCATTTTCATATATGAGCAGTTCAAAACATGGACGTATAACAAGACAAAAAGGTAAATGTTTGCTGGATTGAGATGAAAATGGAGAATGTGAAATGGAAGAAGGGTTTTAGTTTTTTCTAGTCTCATATTTCGAAATAGAATATAGGGAGTGTCTTGAATATTAACATGGACCATTTTCATGGGAAACTATGGATTTCCTTCAATTTGATCCATGTATAAGCTGAATAATTTTTCCCATTAGATGACAAGATGATGTGGAGAGTGGTTTACGATTGAATGATTTTTTTCATTCAAGAGTATAATGAAGATGATGTTTCATAGGATGGACCCTATAAGGATATTTCACTCATGTTATTTCATAATTGATGAAAGTAGGAAATAAGAAGTTGTTAATATCACCTCAATGGAGGTGTCTTCCAATGTAAGATCTCTGAATCTTGTTTAATGATATCTTGTATTTTTAATATTCATTTATTTCTAGATTCTAAATCAAGAGAATGATTCCTTGAGGAGATGTTGTTTTCAATGACTAGATATGATATAACCCATTATTTCTTCCTATAAATGTTGAAGTTCATTAGAAAGAATAACTAATATAGGGGATTATATCAAAGGTTGGTGTTTCTTTAGAAAGGGATGTGAAGAGATTCACAAGTATTATATCCTTATGTATAGGACATAAAATCAGCGGATAGTCGATGCTCTATTTATATGCGAGTTTATCAAAAAAAATTCATATTCTATTTTATATGACCATTGCATTTTTACATCATTATAATGTATTTCTATTTCTATTCTATGCAAGTAGAAGTTGTCTTCACTATTTGAATCACATCATTGTTCATTGAGATATCAATTTTTTGGTGTTAAGACCCCCCTCTAGCCATAAAAGACGAAGATGATTCCATTTCTTCTTTATTTACTAGTATGATATAGAGTATAAAGAATTAATTGTTATAATTTTCCTAATTATAGGGGACATTTTCATGAATCATACCAGAGCTTCCCTTTACAGGGCTACCCATATGCTGACTATGATGGGCTAGGGGATGGTCACTAGCACCGAGTTGGCATATCCCACAAATTGGATGCAACGTTTTATGTACCTACACACATACACACAAAAAAATCCCCAAAATGATGAAATTTAAAAACACTATGAGAAAAACGCATGCATACTCTATGATACAAACCACATATTATTATAGTAGGAAATTGGAAAGTAAAAAAGTTCTAGAATACAATCCCACAAAAGAATGAGTCTCAAATATTAAATACACAGTTTCATGAAATATTTCCACAAAAAACCCAACCAAAAGGGTAGGTGTGTGAAATATATTTGAATTCATAGGATCACATAAATTCCATATGACCTCTCTAATAACCATAAGGCCCATGTCCACATAGATATATGTCAAAGTTTTAATCATTTCCAAAAGACACCACACCTGTTGGAAAATCCCTTGTAGGGGCAAGTAAACAAATACTCGATAGGACCCCTCGAAACCACAAATAAATACCACATTGAAAAAAATGAAGCATACAATAAGAAATAGAAAAAATATAACAATTTATACATAGGTATACATATTTGAACATACACCATGGATATCCAGATATACTCATAACCATCCAACAAGTAAAGAGCTATGTTAGAACATATCATCTTCCATAGGATTCTTCTTGATGAATGCTCATTCCGGGAGAACTCACTCCCCAAGAAAATGACGCCATCAGATAATCTTGCAATGAGGTGACACTGACTTATGAATCTCCTAATGAAAATACATAGGTCAATGATCATGGAATACATAGAGGGGATCCTTCCTAGAGAATATCCCCAACCAAGTATGTATCAACTGGTAATGTAGGGCATCATTCTCAGAGAATTTTGAAAACCCTGCAGTGGAAACTCATTACATAGGGGATCCGTCTCAGCAAATACCAACAAACCTAGAGATATATACAACTAGATGAAGGACTAAATCCTTGTTCATGGATGACTCATTATTTAACAAAAATATCACTAAGGGTGATAGAGGATGTCTCTATTCACAAGGAGAGATACTACAACTCTATCAAGAACTCGACCTCTAAAAGGGTCTACAGCCTTGTGATGTGGATGTAATCCCATACTAAACCCTATTTGAATGAACCATGAAAATATCTCTACCTATACCGGCCGATAAAAAAAACCCACCAAGCCATCTCTAATAGTTCAAATCATTATGAGGGTCCCAATGCCCTAGAAGGCTCATCCAACAAACCATTTCATTGAATATTATGATCATTTTTTTAAAATAATTCAGAACCTGGTCCGGATTGGGTCCGACCAGACCCAACCCGGTGGTCCAGCCTAGTCCGATCGACAGGAATTGACCACCCCATTTTACTGCTAGTTTGTGGTCAATTGGGACCCTGTTCACATTACCACTACACCAATCCTAGCCCATTGTGTGTGGGTTGTCCCCATTCTCCCGCACATGGATGACCTAACTGTGTGTGCTCAGCAACCGTGGAACCACTGTGGTCAACATAGACAACCACCACATCCTTAGCATACCCTATGGCATCTACCACAGTGGGATCTATGTGGACCTATTCATGTAAGCATCCCATCACCTCCACATCCCCAGTCAGTGCCGACTACCTCATTCTCTTGTGATGGTCACCCTACCAGTGGCTCTTCCACCTCGCATTCTACCTTGACCCCCACCCCCAGCCGCATGATGCCTCTCCTGCGGACCACCCTTCCAGCGGTCCCCTATTCGCATTATGATTTTCCTAAATCCTTCTGGAGCAACATATATAGGCACCACAAGATGACTTTGAAAACCACTACCTCGTGTGATTTGTTCTGTGCTAGCACCATCACACATCCATGATGTCATTTCAGTTTTGGATCCCCATTCTCATATTTTTGTGCCATATATCAAATGGGAAAAAATCGTCTATTAGTATTTCATGATGAATATGGAACATAAAAAGATTGGGTAAAGGAGATAAATGCTCAAGAATTCCCAACTAATAGATATTTCAATTGTTCGTGTTGGTATCGATCCGTCCATGGTATAATTAAGAATATGGAGGAAAATAAAACTAATCTCTAAATAGAATCATCCCAGATAATCAAACCAAAAATATTATTCATCCCATAAGAAGGATCAAATCGCATATTAAATTGTTTGTTGGTTGGACCATGTTAATCATTGTATTTTTGAATTGGGAATGAATCAAAATGAAACAAGACCCTACCTGGGGTTTGGATTGGTTTTTGATTATGGGCGAAGCTACTTCATAGTTTTTCATTGATTCATCGATATTTGATCAAAGTACCAATCCCTGATCCTTCATTACTATCGAAAAAACACCCTTCCCCCAGTCTTAGGGGAATTTTAGGGTTATGGTGATAACCCTGGATTCCCCACATACTCAAATAGAATGAAATGAGGGTTTGTGTCAGAATAAAATATTTTAGTGCTAATACATTCAAAATCTAACATTCACATCCAGCCTCTGCCTGTTTATTTTTAGACCCACCTAATACAATGTTTCTATATTTAATGCACTGATGTCCCCATATATATGATATAGGAACTAATTTATAATTTATTCCAATTAAAATGATAAACTACCCGCACTCTTTATAAAAAACATAAAATTATAAAAATACTTGTTCCAGACACTATGGGACTCAGAATCACATGTCTTCTCAGTGCCTGGTGTAGTAATTTTCATAATTAATTTATTAAAGTAAAACATCAAAAAATTTGAGTCATTAAATTCACCCCACCATAGCGATTTACATCCCAAAATTCCAAAAAATGTCAACTCAACAAAAATATGAGTGTAGTGACAATGAATCTGAGACTCCTGCTCAAAACCACACTTTTATATATTATTTTTATAACACCAAACTTGCACCAAAGCAATCAAATTCTTACGAAATATTCTCTCATTTTGATCCTCAATCTCCACTTGGTACTCAATAATGGTCTCATCATCATCAATTTAATGATCACACCAATTCATTGTGTGCGGTGGATCATTCATGTACATCCTCGGCTACGACACATGGAAGATGACATGTACCTGATGAAAATTATAGGGTAGAGATAGGTAGTACCCCACCTCACCAAATATACAAAGAATCTGAAAAGGTAATATGTATTTCAGGTATAAAATTTCATCTTGGCTAAATAATCACAATCCTCATTATGGTGAGACCTAAAAAAAACATTCTCTCCCCCGAAAAACTCTAGAGGTGTTAATTTACTATTATCATATGACTTCTATTGAATATTTTTAGTCCTCGTCCTCTCTTGGATAATCTTCTCCTTTTGAGTGGTATCCAACACCATCTATGGACCCTTGGGTGATGACTCTCCTAGGTCAGACTAACAAAGTGGTTTCCTACATGGTCACCCATTAAAAGCCTTAATGGTTCCATACCAATGGTTGAGTAGTAGCTATTTATGTATGAAAACTCTACCGTTGGTAGTCGATGCTCCCATATATGACCAAAGTCTACGATGAAATTTGAAACAAACCCTATAAAAATTTAACAATCCTTTCTGTCTCACCATCCATTTTGGGATGGAACGCCGTTCTAAAGTGTAACTATTTCATAGTTGACACTTGAAATAGATTCCTCCAGTAGGTTGTGAAATGAGAATCACGATATGAAGCAATCTGGGATTGAACTCCATGAAGAATAAATATCTCATGCATGTAAAGGCGTCTCGTGATCATAACTAAAATCTACTCCCGGATATATAGGAATGGGGCTGATTTGGTGAGTAGGCCAATGATCAACCATATTGTATAGTGACACTAGGACGTTCATGGTAAAACCACCATTAATTCCATCGATACCTGTCCCACTTCCACTCTAGATCCCCAAGAGGTTCGGTATTGACGGCTTGAACCTATTGTTTAGCCATCACTTGCTGGAATGTGCGGAATTGAGAGATTAAATCTTCCATTTAATTAATCATATCTAGCCACCAAAACATATTTCAGAGGAAATATTTCATCTTCAACACACCAAGATGTTCCTCTAAAGGGGATATTTGAAATTCCATCATAAACTGCTCCCATAATACAACTCGTAAAACAATGAACCCTCTAAAATGAAATATATTTTCAAGACTTTTCTAATATCCAGTAGTGGCATTCCCTGTGTACAAATTAACCTGTCAGGTATTGTAGTCGGTATACCCAAGATGTACCTCAATGACCCACTGAAATAGTTAAGGTGTGAAATCCATCAATTAGAGTTTATAAGATCTATATCCATCCACAAATGATATCTTTAATTCCTCCAATTCCTCTGACACCCCACTCAGAAACTCAAATATGGATCTCATTCTTAGGGTTTCATCCACCATGTTCCCCTTCCATGGAGTATTGATAATATCAATGTCATAGTCCTGGTGGAACTCTATGCATGGCCTCTATCACATGTTTAGATCTTTCTGAGATAATATATATATGAGAATATTTTGGTTATGGTAGATTATAAATCAAGAACACATCTAATAGTGTCACCACATCTTCAATTCGAAGAATACCATCGATATCGTCAGATCATGGGTCGTGTTTTTATTCTCATGCCATCTCAAAAGGCCTGAAATATTGGAAATCACCACTTTCCCCTATATCATGAAACATCCAACCCTATTACTAGATGCATACCATTAAATTACATACCTGACATCCTCTTATAGCAGTTGTAAGATGGGAGTTCTAATCAGTCTTCCCTTCAACTCTTGAAAGTACTACTAGAACTCCTATGTCCATATGACGGGATTCCCCATCATTTTCAAAGATATCATGTGTGATTCCAAAATGTTAATGTCGGGTATAATCCTCAAGTAGTATACAACCAATCCTAGGAAACTCCACATTTCAGAAATGCTCTTGGGTGGCACCCAAGAAAGAACCACCTCAATCTTTGTCGGATCCACTGCAACTCTAGCCACTCAAATAATGTGTCCTAGATATTAAAATCCTAGAATGTAGAACTAAATATTTTAGAGATTACTATAATGATGTTGCACTAGGATTGTGCTCAGGACATTCCTCAAGAGTATTGCGTCCACCACCAGATATGAGTTCAATATTCGAGAACCACAACTCTCCCTTTAACTAATCGAAGAGGTCGTAAACCATTTCCAGTGGATAGTTGTTTTTTAAAATCACCATATTGAGGCAAATAAATTCTATACATTACCAAAATATCATATTTTACTTAATGAAAAAATGGGTCCACCTAGGTTGAAACACTTAATCTTATGAATCCCTTCATCTTCAAGTCTTCCAACTATTCCATTATCCAAGGAATCTCTAGATGATCCTTCCAATATGAATGGGTAGATATCTATGTCATCCTAGGGTGTCGATCACTGCAGATGTCTACCTCCTTGATGGTAGGTAATCTGGGAAAATCTTCAAGAATGACATCATCATACTCTGCCGCCACTACAAGAAACAGAGGAATCCAATCATCCACTACACCAATGGTTAGGGTAGCCAACTGATGATTAGCCAGCTGCACTGTCCAATGTGTTTGTCCATCATATGATGCATGAATTTCCTTTTTTCCAAAAAAGTAAAACATAGTCTCTTCACCATGGTCACACAGTACTCTGCTAATAAAATTGTAAATCATAACATGACTTGTAGATAAAAATACCATTCCGAGAATGATGTCATAAGGCCTCGACGCCGCTAACATGGCATCCCAATGGAAACTCTCACTTCAAAGAGTAATATCGCACTATTGGAAGAAGTGTGTGATCATCAAATCCCCCCCCCCCCGTTAGAGTCTCTAAATGTTTGGGTCAAGTCAATGGTTCAAACATAATCTATGAGCCTAGAATAAGGGTTGTGGAATGAAAATAATGACTTGCATATGTGACAATCAAAACTGAAGCTAAGGTGGAAAAGACACATATTTTACCACTAATCATCCTTATAGAATCGATGCTATAAACCTACATCTCATGCATATATCCTCATCCCTATATTTTAGCTCCCATAGACAAATCTGGACCACCTGGGGTGGTGGCGGTAATACGTCGAACCTGCTACCATGACCACCTCATGCCTAACACCGCCTGCATATATTTTGACTCAATCCACCCAATGATCCTTATATTGATAAATTGGTTTCATGTGGTCTTCACCTGATATTCATGCCCCCCTTGGTCCTCTATTACTACCATCAGATACCTACATCCAAAGACTCAGCTACATGGTCCCTGATGGTGGCTCACTAGATGGTGTCTACAATGCTAGAAACCTCTCTACTATTAGAGATCGATCCATTACCCCAGTATATGTAAGAATTTATTGGGTTATTATGGATGCCCTAATCTCTTGGTATAGTCCCTAATCAATGGTGTAAGACATGAAGGAAGGGTGTTGCACAATATCCATGGATAAGAAAGAAAGATCTGTAATCCTCATTTAGGAATCTGCCCTAGTCTAAACACCCTACTACATATAAAGGAGATATTGGATCTACACTTATAAAAAATACTTGGAAACATCTCCTCCCTGAAGAGACACTTGATGACTATCCAATAGAGAGTTTCCTCATCATTTCTCTAGGTTTCTATACTCTATCATCTCCACACTGATCCTTGAAGAAGACTCACAGATAATACCTCCATTAGGTTGGAACTCATCCTTACAAGGAAGAATACATGTGTAACTACCTCCAACAAATCCCCAGTTACCTAGGGGTCTATCTCGCCCCCAATAATGGGAGGTATCTCCCTCTAGAACTCATGAAACACAATCATTCTGAATTTATCCTCAACTAGTATCAGAGATAGCAACTACTACTCTACATGTTTTACTATAACAAGAAAACATCCTAGAGGACCAGCCTCTGGTATAGACCTATATACAAATCCCTCCTCTCTATAGATGGTTGTCTTCATCGAGGAATCTAGAAATAAAAAATGAGTGACCATGATCAATTGAGTATATATAGATAGATGACTCAAAAAGGACACAGAAAAAACAAATCATTCTTATTTGATTCATTTACCATTAATTCTATGTAACGATTTTTTTCATCTACCAAGTAGAAAAGATGGTGTCTAGAGTCCTAGTGTGTAGATTCATCAACAGCTGCACCAACACCAGAATCCCTATGCAGAATGATGAACATGAAACACCTAACACTATTTCCCCAAACCAACTTCGTAGACTCTTGATACGTAAGTAGAACTAGCCTCCTATGATACCAATTTATCATGACCCACCCTAGTAGGTCCTATGCTGTAACTACAACAAGACCTCCTCCACAAGGCTAGTGGATGTTGACTAGAAATGATTAGTCATATCCATGAAATGGGAGGAATTGTCTTATGTACCCATACAAACATACACAAACCAAAACCCAAAAATGATGAAATATAAAAACACTATGTAGAAAATGAATGAATACATTAAAATACCATCCATAAAGGATTACATTAGTAAATTTGAATGTAAACAGGGCCAGAATACAATCCCACTACAGAGAGAGTCTTAAAAAGTAGAAACAGATGTTCTTGAAACTTTTCCGGGAAAAAACCCTACCTGAAGGGAAGGTGTAGGAAATGTTTTTGAAATCATAGAAGCACACCACATCTGTATATCCTCTATAAGTACAACGTGGTTCCAGTCCACCTACAAATCTGTAAATGCATCAATCATATAAGATGACATGACACTTGAGGGAAATGATCATGCAGAGGTGAGTAAAAAAAACTTAATATGATACCCCAAAACAAAAAAGGAATACCACAAAGAAATACACAAACTATACCATAATAAATACAAGTTGTATAGAAAACTCTATTTAGGCATAATTATGTAACACATATACCATGGTTATCTAGACATAATTGTATATAAAAAATAACTAAATATCTCAGTCACATCCAGTTATCATATTCAAGAAACTACTCAGGGAATGATCATTCTAGGAGAACACACTCCTCGAGCCAGGAAGTCATCCAAGACTCTTTCAAATAGGTCTGTCTAATTCTCACCCAAAAAGAATATGCTGGTAATAGATCACGGTATATGGTGAGGGTATCCTTCCTAGAGAATTAAAACAAGCCTATCAATATTAGACCACAATTTTGGTGATACATATCAGATAATATAGATAACCCTACTGATGTAGCCCGTAAGATATGGTTTCCTTTAGAGAGAATACCAATAATTATACATATACAAATAACTGGATGGAGGGTTGGAACCCTGTGCATGGAAATCACATAAAATTTAACAAAACATCAACAAGGGTGACTGAGGATCGGTCCAATCCCATGGAGGGATTCTACAACTCCATATGGGACTCGGTCTCTAGTGGGGAGTACTATTTAGTTATTTGAATGTAATGCCGAACTAAACCCTCAAGGAATGAACAAATAAAAAATATCTAACTATTGTAGTTAAAACAATTACCCAACGTATCTAGCTCAAAAGGAAATCATCATCGGAAGGGTACCAACTCCATAGATGGCTCATCAAAAGGACCTTCAGTTTTAATATGAAAGCCTTTTAGTGAGAAAATTCGGACCCGAGTCCTGTCTGGGTCTATCCCATCCCGACCCACAATACCTGACATGGCCCATTTGGCAATTGGTTCGAGACCACTGGGCTGTCAGAGTGGCAATGTGCGTCCATCCCAGTCTTCTATGTGTGGGATAGGCCCCTTATGCTACAAGCATCTAACCTAGATGTGTGCGCCCGATCAACATGGCTCAGATGTGATCAATGAATACATACACCACATCTCTTGTCTCCCACATAGATCATTCCTCTATGGGATCCATGCAGACCTAGATGCATATGTGGCCCTACACTGTCGTATCAATGGTCACCTTTAGTGGCCTATGATTCTTGCAAGCTCCCACATAGTCATTCTAGGACAATGACGTCGTTCTCCACTTCCGGCCACCCCAAATGGCTAGTCCGCCATATGATCCATATAGCCCGACCCCCTACTAGGACACGTGATGTCTCCGACTCTGGCCACCCTTCATATGACCATCTATCCACCTCATGCTCTACATTAACCTAGCCAGATCCACTGATATAGGAACTACCTTGTTCTATCTTAAAATTCTGTATCTGGTGATACAAGTTTATCCTTCTTCGTCACACCTCAACGATGTCATTACAGTGTCAAATCCTTAGTCTGGGATAATTTTACTACATATCGAATTCATAACAACCCTCTTGTGATATTTTATAACTGTCATGGAATGTAGAGGGATTGGGGGAAATAAAAAAATGTACAAGAATTCTCAATGAATAGATCTTGGCCTTGTTCACACTGGCCTCAATCCATTCATGTCATAATGAAGAACGAAGAGGAAAATAAACTGAATCTCTAATGACGATCATCATCAATAATAATAGTGAATAAAATAACCATCCCTCAATAATGATTGATCCACAAATCATTATGTTTTTTAGCTAGTCTTCATTCATCAATGAATTTATGAACGAGGAAAAATCACAAAGAAACAACACCCTACCTAGGGTTTGGATTGGTTTTTGATGAAGGGTGAAGTAGTGTTGTCTTCATTTATAAATACGTCGATCTTCGATCCAAGTCCCGATCTCTGATCTGTCCTTGCCTTTGAAAGAACTTCCTTCTCACCGACTCAGGGTAATTATTTAGTTATTGTGATAACATTGAATTCTGAATAAAAACACGTATATAATGAAAAGAGTCATTACATCAATATAAAATATTTTATTATTGATATATCCGAATTCTAACATCCACATCCATCCTATTCCAACCGATGTTAGGCCACATTTATAGTAAATCCATTGCTATGAACATAATGGTTCTCGTATATTTCTAATATGGGCACCCATTTAACAGTTATTCACATTTTAATGAAAAGCTTCCCACACACTTTATTAAAGACAAAATAATATTCAATGATTTTTTCGGGCACAGTAGGCCTCTTTATCACATTCCATCTCAGTTCCTCATCTCAGAATTTTAAAAAATAATTTAAAAAATAAAACTTGTGAAAATCCTCCTCATTATAGACAATTCCATACAATTTCCATAGAGTTTATCAGAAATGAGATAATGGAGATACATGTGGGAAGCACATTCTCATTGACAAGTTAGTACCAGATGGATCATATTTTATTCGAGGATTGATTAGTATACCATGAACCTTATTAATACTTTTTTTTTCTATTTTAGAGATTAAAATAGAATTACATTAACAAATGTACTACTAATATTTTTACCTAAGGTGTTTAAGTACCTATTTCCCTATGATTAATCAACATTAGTTGGAGGTTATGATTTCTTATTTGATGTGGTAATATTATATAAATGGATTTCATGGTAGAATCAGTCTATGTGGAGTTTCTTTTTATTATAAATGATTCCATTTGGTGTCATTCTTTTTATCAATGTTATATATTTCATATGTCTCCTTTTAGATGATATAAAGAAGATATTTATGGTATTCAATGTAGTGGTCTAGTGAGTAATGTTCCCTAGAATGTAGAACTATTTTATATGTTCCATGTATATGGCCCTATTATTTTATATTTAGAAGATTCATTAGTAGGAACCACACTGTAAATATTCCACATAATTATCTGAGAGTCTCATCATGTTTTCTAAAGGGTTTTTTACACTACAAAATTAATGATATATTGAGTTTTTGATATAGATACAACTTGGTGACAGTACAATTTCCATTTCCATTAATTAAATGACACCCATAGAGTAACATGAATTAACACAACATATTTACGATTTCAAGTATATGTGATTCAGTGGGAACATTATATCTTATTGGGGTGATATAATATTATCCTCAAAAAATGAGGATGATAGTTTGATGTTGTGTGTGGATTACCAGAAGATTAATTAGGTGACATTACTAACCATTAACCATTGATGATGACTGATGATATTTTTGACCAGAAAAAGGAGAAATTTTTGGTTTTCGATTAATGATATATGGTATGGATATCAGCTAATTAAATTGATTGTGGAATAAATCCATATTAAATAACTTCTTATGCATATATAATCTTATTGAGTTGGTTTCTATGTAATTAAGTGTCACAAATGCACTAGACCAGTTTATTGGGAACACGAACCATATGTTCTATAACTACATTGACCAGTTCATAGTAATGTTCACTAAAAACATTCATATGTATTCAATGTCTAATTTTTAGGATGATGAGAAACTAATTTGTTTCATTTAGGTTCTTAGGTACCATAAACTCATTAAATATATTTTGAAAAATATTTATTAAAAATGATATTTTAATTTTCTATAACATGTGGAATATTAAAACGATGTCGGTGTAGACTTTTAAAATGTATGGGTAGATGTTTAGTGGGATGTCCCACAAAAGATAGGCATATATCATAGTTTAATATATCATTTTTGGTATTACATGATGATTTCATTTGAATTCTCTTGGTTACATCTCAATAAACATATTTTAGCATGAATGAATATGATATGATTTGATCATATTAATGTTACACATATATTGACTAAATAATAGATATTTTTATCATTAAACCTAGGTTTTTATTTCAAGAAGAGGTGTTTTTGTTCATTTTTATTTGGGATTCACCACCTCTCATCTTGAAATCCATGTGACACCTCAATGTGAACATATATCATATTGGTCTTTATAGTTATCTCCCCATGAGAATATCTAAGAAAATCATTACATGGATTGAGAATCACCAGTATTTTCCTTAATGTAACTTTTCATTACCAAATAGAAGAGATCATTATGTCCTTCACATACAACAAATATTGATTATTATTTTCATTCAGAATGAATTAAAACACAAATTGAAAGAGGTTGATTGAGCTTTTGAGGTGTCATGATCTTTTGAAATGTGATACAGTAGTATTTTGGTATTTAGTTTTTAATGTGATGATATTAATTCCATATGGATATGTTTTTATGAAGTCTGGGGATTATGGGAAAGGGAAGAATGATTATTGAATAATTCATATCAAAGAATGATAATGTTATGGGTATAGGATTCCTCTATTTTGTGGTACTATAATCATATGTTACGGATTAGAAGGGGAGTATTAGTGGGGAGACTCATTGGTGGAAATAATACAAGAGAGTATGATTTATTGTGAGGATACTAAGGGATAGATCCATGATGGTTTGAATTTTTTTTAATTAATGTATCCATGTTCCATCCTCCAACCATTGGGGATATAAAAATTGGTTTCTCAAATATCCCATAGTACTGCATCCAAGTGTTTCTCTGATGTTACATGTCTAGAGGAAGCATATTTAGTTCCATTGGATGAAATGGTTAGAGGCAATATTTACGAAACAATGTCTATTTTGAAAACAAGAGAATTCGGTGTAACATATTCTGGGTTATTTTTTGTACCCATAGAATATCCCTATGGGGATGATGTAGGAAATATAAATGGAATTTTTCACTTGGCTTACTCAGTCCCATTGATGTTGTAATTCAATTTAGGTAATCATGGATAGACTAACAAAATCTTCACAATATATATAGATCAGTGAGTCAAGAGATATTTTTACTCCTATAAGGCCATACATAATTGAATATTTTAGACATCATGGTGTACCAAAGACCATATTATCTCACCAAGAAACTCATTTTAATGTAAGATTATTTGAAATTAAATATTTATATTTATATGGATTTTATATTTTCTAGGACATAGTCAAGAATTTTCAATAATTAGACTAATCCATACTGATTAAATAGAGATAAATAAAAAACAATATTCAACAAAAGGTCACGATGTTATTATAATTTATAAATTCAGGTGTTTGTAGGATTATCCATAGTGAAATAAATGATATTTTTTTCCCATTTCAGATGTGAGGGAAGACGATTCTAGTGATGTAGGCTATTATGTGATAATTTTATGTCAATTTAAGGGACGATATTCCATATTGTTAGTGGATTATTCAATCACCATCGTTATCCACCTCCTTGAATCATATAAACCCTTTATCACCCTGATACGTTAATAATTTATTATGAATGAAAAAAATTCATAGTTAATATGAACACATGGAAAGGAAAAATTCATTGGAGTAGTTTGTTGAATTTTCATTGGAGGGAGAGGATGATCTCATCAGATGAGCTTCATAATTATTATATTTTATATTATGTATTTCTATATCGATATGATCACAATGAAAAAATATTTTCTTCCACCCCCATTATTTTAAAATGAATAATTTTTGTGGAATTTAATTCGATATATTAATTTACATAAAATTATTTGTTCATAAATTTTAATCTAGGAGAGTGTGGTCCTCATATGCAGTGTTATAAATATTTCTTCCTCATGAGGATATGTTTTCTCTATTAAAAGTACCTATTGGCAATGCTAAATGTTTTTTAGCTTTATTTCCACAACTAATGAATTTATATTGAAATGGAAAAGGTCCTCCCTTCTACATGTGTAAAAATAATTATTTTCATTTCTGTAATTAATAGCTATTTATATGATTGATCTCTTTCTTGGTTAGATTATCTGTATGAATGTATGTATGAATCTTTTCTCCAAAATTCTCAACAACACATGTGATTAATTATATGTAAGTGTTATTCCATTATAGATCAATTATGTCTAGTTCATTCGCCTAAACTAAATCACCTGTCTATTATCCCTTCCCATTTCTTTCATTTCCATCATCGTATGAAAATTCACTTTCACTATTTGATATTCCATAAGTTGTTTAATATTTATTTCAATCAAAAAAATCAATCATTCCAAGTGGTTTCTTCTTGATGGTATAATTAATTTGAGATATTGTTTGAGTATGGTTATTCCTTATGGATGGTATAATTATTTTGATTCCTAACCTGCTAGGAATATCTCTTAAGATGTTGTTCTTCCCCCATAGCTTCATATTTTCAATGAAATTCATTACATAAATCCCAATATAGAGTTAAAATAATTAATTTTTAATCTATGAAAATCATTATGTGATATTAATATATAAAATTGATTGTTTTCAAATATACAATATTGGGGGTAGTTTTTTTTTTAAAGTGCATAAAAACATCAATATTTCGAAATTTATAAGGTTATTTTTCTTAAATGAATCCCATCCATTGTTTTGATACATAGAAAACTGATATTCATTATTTTTTTTGAAATGATAACATCATTGGATTCATGAATAGAATCTCATAAGAACATCATAAAAGAATAATTTTTTTTGTCACTTAGGGTTTTTATAATTATATATTTTTTAATTGTTTTAATATATAATGAGTAGGATTATGGACCACATACTTTTTTTGAGTCTTTGAGAACCTCATATTTGGTGAAACCCATTTGATATAATTCAATTCATAATATTGAAATTTCGAGGATACATTCTTCAATATTTCTTCTATTTGGTCAAACTATCTAGATATAAACAATAATGTTTATGTCTTTCTAAAAACAATTCAAATGTATTTTGGTATGCATTGCATGATGTTGGATTTTATGATATTTTGAGGGAATTGAATAATACTATCACAAAAGTAAATGGAATAAAAAAGTAATAAATAATACACAATGAATGATGGGTGTTAGTTTATAATTAAGGTGTATGTAGGGTTGGTGACTCTTAATTTCGTATTTATATGAGGAAATAAATTGATATTAATATTTTATTTTTACATTATTTACAAATAAATTATTCTTACTCTATTTCATGTCAACTCCACACACATTATTGGTATAAATAATGTAATTACCATGGGTTTTATGTTTTCATGTTGTAAGTTGCTTGATCACATTGAGAGGTGAATCAAATATGAGGTGATATAGTCTTATTATCAATGAATCATCCACAAGAAGAAAATATCATATAAATAATGAATAAAGTATTTTGGTAATTATAATTTTCAATAAAGGGATCGACCACACATGTAATATGATGTGACTATGAATCAATTCTACTAACATAGATACATAGCATGAAATAATAATTTTTATTTATAATTAAATGAAAATATGATCTTCAGTTATGATTTCTGTTCTAAAAATACCTAATACAAACTATGGTTCTAATATCATTGATATTATCTTGAAAAAAAATTATTAATTAGTTTTTAATATGTAGGTACTACAATTTCTTGACTAGTGGAATCATTTTCATGGACAAATAGAGCATTCATTTGGTTGTAATGAAACTCAAAAATCATATCCAATTATGGAATGAATAGTTTCCCATAGTCAATTTTTATTGCAACGCAAAAATAATCTATTGAATATATATGTTTTATTAGGAATAATGATCCAAAAATATATTTTTAGGAATCAAGATGATTATTATAATCATATCAAAATCCAAATGTTCATTAAATCCATATTGATTTTATTATATTTGGAATATCACTATTTTTTATTCCTATAACTATTCACATATGAAACTTATTTATAACTAAATTTGTGCATAAATATTTTTTGGAAATTATTTTTCTAAATTATAATGTATAAATATATGTACGTAATAATCATATTGGATGCTGGGAATTTAAATACTATTTAGTTGTGTGGTAAGATGTTTTGGAATTATCTGGTGGAAACTCAATTATCATTTAAATGTAAAATTGAAAATATTTTTTTGAAATATATTTTATCAAATGATCATATTCCATTGGATTTATCATTGGGGAAAATATAATATTTTATATATGTAGGTGTTTTTATGTAAATGTATTTAATCTCTGTTCTAATGATGTACAAATCAAAACCCTGGAAGAACTATTTTGAAAAATCTTCTCTCTCTCTAGTATAATTGTTTTTCAACTTTTATAAAATATAAATCCACACATTTTTTATATCTATTTTTTAATTAAATATGTTTGTAGGATAACAAAATTAAAATTAAAATTAAAATTTTCCTTCATATAGGAAACTTCCATTTTCATTTTGAGGGATTTAAATGATAGGTAAATTTATTTATTTTAATGATTGTTGATTTATTTTGGACATATTTTTCTACGTAAATATATTTTGGAACTATTAAATAGAGTGTGATGAGAATGATATTAGTGTTGTTTGAATTAAAGGTTGATGGATCTATATATTTTAACATGAACCTAGTGGCTTGAAATTAGTGAAATAGAAAACATAAATGAAAAAACTCATATGATAATCATATGTGTCATTAGAAAATATAATGGAATGTTATATTGAGATTATATGGAGAGTATATGTGATGATAATCCCATGGATTGTGAGAAGAAAAATTAAATAACAATTTTGGAGTTAAATAAGGGATATTCACCTTCATAGATATAAACTTTTCAAATAATGTTCCAAATGTTGTAAAAGGAATTACTTTATGTGGTGTGAATATAAAAAAAACATATAATCAGTGGAAATTATTTTGTAACTATATAATTTGAGTTCAATAAATGAAGATAAAAATTGATATTTTGTTTTAGGAACATTAAAGAGAGGAAAATTTTAATGTACATTTTATTAATGTTTCAATTAATTTGAAATATATTCTATATTACATCATGAAGTTATTACCTTATCTTTGGTCAATATAGGTAAATGATATATCATCATAGAGGGGCACAAATCATTCAATAATGGATGTGATATTTTTTTCTTATTTCTAGTTATTATTAAAACATAGAAAAAAATTCAATTTTTTTCAAGATTCATTATTAAAAAATAAAATTCCATTAGTTTTTTATATTCAATTTGATTAAGTATTGGTAAATTTAATGTGTCCTTAATTTGGACACTTATTCTACTTTATTTCTTGAGAAATAAATTTTATTAATACCAAAACATACATATAATGATAAATGATGGAATATGTTTTTATTTATGTTGTGACAAAGAATTAACCTAATATGCACATAAAATATATTTTATTTTAGGTTCAATGGATTAATATTATTTATATTGATAATTAATGTAATTTAAGAATAATATTATTTTGATTCTATTCATTGAAATTATCTTATTTTTATTAAATAATATATGATTTGTTTTTATTATATTATTTTAGTGTTTTATTATCTCAATTTTTTACATAAAAATCGAGGAATACATTTTTATGGAATTTTATTGATCAGATGATTAGATTGATATTATTCATTATGTATTCAGTTCATTGCATTATGGAATAATTGGAAATATATATCAATATATAATGTTGAGAAAATGTCAATGGACCCTATGAAGGGAAACTATGGTCAGTCAATCAAGGACACAGTGGGAGTGTCTACATGTCCTTCCATTAATATATATTATTCATAACATTAATTTAACTGTTAATAGAATAGACCAATCAAGGTGTCATGGAATCCCAACATACATAATGATGAAGGCGATATCACTAGACCAACAATGTCAAATATTCTTTATCCTCCCTCACCGAAAAATTAATGGATATAAAATGAAAAATCATTGTTGATTTCAAGCATCAAAATCAACGAGGACAAAAAGGAAAAGATTCCTTGAGAAGGGAATATAACCAAACTTCAATTAATGAAACTCATCCTACCATTCATCGCCTTCCATGAGAAGCTACCATGTGATTCCTCTACTGAATGACCACAACGAAACCTAATTAATCAATAGATAAACTGATGTTAAAGATCAATTTTAAGAAGGTGTTGACCATGATTATCTTGTACCGAGTGTGATTATCTAATAAATATTCAATGATTATTACGAATTTGAAATTCATGCTATAATATGATTCATAAGAGAAATTAAGGTTAATAAAATAGAAAACCGTGTGAGTGTGTAGTCTAAAAAAATGATGCCTTATCTCAAATGAGGTCATCTATGATATATATAATGACATGTGATGAATGATGAAGATCAAATAATCATTATAATTATTTTTGGAGGAAAAGGTGATAAAATAATTCTGAATAATGTTTAACAGAAAATTATTTCTATACTGAAGAATACGGAACATCCTAGATGATTAAAAGGGATTAAAAGGAATAACTATTGTTAGAACAAATTTAAAATGGTTCATTTTATTTACCATGACTGAGGATTAAAAATTAGTTACAATATTTCGAATTGATCCGTAGATAAAATTGATAAATGATTTATTTTTCATTGTAGGTTAAATAGGAGGTAGAAATTGGAGACTCAATTAAACCTAATATTGTGTCTTCAAGGTTAAATATTGAATCATACATGGTGTTGGATTTATAGTATCAACGAATTTTACTTTCTAACTCAATTCATTTCTGAATTTATGATGTTGAATAAAAAATACATATATGACATGATTTAAATTTGGGGTGATCTACATATTTAATTTCTGAAGGTACTAATTTCACCATATTAAAACAGGGATAACCATTTATCAAGAAATATTATATTCCAACATCAACTGATGTTTCCAAGGATGATGTTGTTATTTCTCAAGAATCCCAATTATGATGAACGTATATCAAAAAACCAATTTGAGGTTGACCATAATTTCTTTTATATATGTTGATTTTCTACATTCATAAATGTAATCAACATAACTATGTGAATAATTTAGAATTCTTTAATACATAAGTTGTTAGCATGGGGATCCATTAATGTGAGTTACATTATAAATTTTAAAAATTATTTTCTAGGTAGATTAGTTTTCATTCCTACCCTATCGATAATGAAAATCTAGATAAAACAAATGTTGTCTAAACGATGGTTTTGGTAAATTATAATTGAAAAATATCATTTAATAACGTTGATGAACATATTAGTAATAAGAAATGGTTTCAAGGAAAAATATAGTTATTTCTGTATCTAGAGTTGTATGGTAATAATAAATTATATTTACGGAGCCATATGTTTTGATCACCTATTTGATTCTAGGAATAACTAAATTGAAATAACATTGTAAAAGAATCAATAAGATCGATTTATTAAATGATAATCTTTCATTAGATTTGATGATATTATAATTTTCGAATTATTGAAACTTATTGATTTGTTGTCATAATGGTGGTAACTATGAGAATGGTGGTAAGTTGGAAGAAATGTGGAAGTTTGATTTATAATTTATATATCTCAAAAATTATAAAATGAAAATAATAAAATTTAAAAGGTGGATACTAGTTTGTGGATTCTATGGTATTCTCGAAATGATTTTGGAATTACTGGGAGATACTTATGAAAATTGAGAAATGGGACTCTACATGATTATTATATAGTGATAAAGAATGTACCATGATCAGGATGTGTGTATAAATCTAGGAGATTTTCCTTAATTACCTATGAGAGAGATGATCCACAGTTATAGATATTCCATATATAAGACATTAATGAGATGATAGAAGAAGATTTCAATGATTTAGGTGGAGATGATATAATTTGAATTTAACTTAGGGGAGAAGATAATTTTTGTTAGGGGTATAATCAAAACATCCTAATCATCTATCTCCAATGATTATTCACATCAATGATCACTTTAAATCCTTTAATAAACATCCAGATAGGATTCATGTGAATCATATTATATATGAACCATGGGATAAAGAACCCTTTTCAAGAGATCAATTAGAGTTCTAGGTGGAGGATGTGTCCCATATCATAATAGGATATTCGTCATATAATTGTTTTAGTTATTTATCTTATATATTGTGATGATTATATTGAATATAATCATTTTTACTTGTTTATGACTATTAAATATTTTTTATGTGAATTGGATAGATTTATTTTAATCTTATTGTACTTGTATAACATTTAATTTTGGATATTGTTGTTATTTAGTTGATGATTTTTACATTCTATAGACCATTATCATATATTTTTTTGAAATCTATTTAAGGACTACTGATGAGTGAAATATTTATTCCTTGTAAACCACACTAATATTTTTAGGTTGAAATATTATAACTCTTATTTTTCTATATGAAGTATAATAATCCTATTAAGATATGATAGAAACATAATTTATCATGATTTATCAATAAATTGGATATTTTTCATAATGAAGGTTTTGAAATACAATCCTCTTTACATAGATTCATTACCAATTTTATTAATTCTATACAAGACCTTTATCTTTCCCTATAAACTCTTTCTAATTTCTATCCCCAAACTCAATTGATTTATTGGTTAAAATTTCACTTTCTATTGTTTCCAATTACATTTGCACTTTCATCATCAATAATTTTTTTACATTTTTAGGTCTTTCCCACTCACACAAAATCTTTACATTTGGATTAGATATTATTACCACAAAACAAATTGTTAGTAGGTTTATAAATAATAAATTTGATTGACAATTAGCCAGAAACATTGTATTACATCAATAACAATACAAATTTTAATATCATAAACCTTTTCCATATGAAATATTAAAAATGGAACTCATTCCATACATAGAATACCTAATCTACTTCTTCATAATATAGGGATAAGAAATATAATAAATGGATGATCTAATATTCTGAGAATGATTAATCATTTGAGAAATTGATAGTAGATCATAAGTGAAATTATGATACTAATACGATCATTTGAGATTAATTAACAGAAAATATAATAAAAAATGAGAATAATACCTAATAAAAAATTTATTATAATACATAAATCAATGAACATATCATATGGAATAAATATGAGACATAAGTCAGTGTACATTGGTTATGATAACAAAGGGATTAGTTTTTGACACACTAGTGTGGAAGAAACATAATTATAGGAATCAAAACATATTTTATAACATACTACCAATTAAACCATCATATTATATTTTAGTATAACCGGTTCGCCAATAATATTTGGTTTTAGAAATACATCCATACCCATTTTTTGGATTATTCTAACCACCCTTTCTTTGTTAATATTGGGGTAACCAGCTATGTTCGATTTTAAATACATGGGTGACAAAAAATTACCAAATTAATTTATGAACTTCAATGAACCCACAAATCACCTAATAATAAAGTATATTTTTTTTAATTAGAGAAAATATCCTTTCTTCATTCCTTAATATCTTAATTATCCCCTAGTAGGTGAATATGATTAATGATAATTTTTATAACACCTAATACCAGTTCATATTGAGAAGGAATGTGTATTATATTATTATGTCGTATAATATGATAATCATGAAATTAATTTAATCATTTTTACTTATATGTGAATATATTTCATTAAATATTTTTAAATAATATTTTAATTACTTGAATAGACTTCCTTTTCATTTTGTACTTTTTAATATATGAAACATTCATATATATTTTTATATTTTTCATTGAAAATAAATGGTAAAATGGAAGAGAATATTAATATTATATAATTTTCCTTATATTTGGAAAATGTGGATTACTGGTAAGATAATAACACTCGTAAATCACTAGAAATAATATAGAAATTAAATAGAATGTGTTGGGTAAAAGGCACTAATTTTTTTAGGTAATTATATTAAAATAAATCCTTTTACTAGTTTTAAATTATACAACTATTTATAAATAATCCACTTGGTAATGAATAAAAAACAACTATATATAATGATATCAATGATATAATATTTTAAATTGGTATTACATAATCCAATTCAATGAAAATTGGTTTGTATTGTGGAACATGTCTTGTATAAAAATATGAGATGAGAAAAATATACCTCAAACATTCTCTAAGTTAAACTCACGCTAAATTATGTGGGTAATATTTTTTGTATTTAAATGAATAATAAGATTATAAATATCCATTTTACCTTATACAATGAATTTATAATTTCTTTATTCCAATATAGGAATTTATTATATTCCAATTTAATATTTTAGTGTTAACCGTTATGTTTCCCTTTCAGGATTTTGATTACTGGTTTCTGTCTAGAATATTTGTTCGTGGGTTCAAAGCCTATATAATGTTCAATTTTTCATAATAAATTTTTTTTTGATATTTTTTGGAATCCCATTTCAAATTCATAAAAATTATATTGACTATTTTTATGGAAGACGTAAAAAATTAATTTTTTGGTTATTATCAAAATAAAATTACAATTTATTGAATATATATATATAATTCTTCATATTAACCCTATAAAATTATAAAAAAATTTAAATTCAGCTCTATAATTGAACATTTTTCTAGTTTATAGTTTTCATAGAAATTTTAGACTACAAAATTTTAAAACCATTCTTGATTGTTAATAAACAGACTAAAACAAAAACTAGTTATAAATTTTTAATGACTAAATAAAAGTTATTATATAATGATAATTATTATTTTTCAAATAATAATATTATTAGAAACGTAATTAATAAATAAATATATTTCAATAAATTTTTGAGGAAAATGAATTAAAATAATAAAGGAGGATAATGTATCACTTTCATTGAGATAATCTATATTCTTATAAAATCCACATGTAATGGAGACATCTATATATTCTTCTTAGGATAATAGATTTTCTGAATGTGAGAGTGAATATCGAGGGAGATAATTTCATTAGGTATTCTTTATTTTTATATTCAATGCTTTATTTTGAGGTGGGAATAGGAGAATCCATTTTAATGATAAGAATGGTTGAGTCGTTATATTATTTATTTATTTATATAATTAGTGAAAATAATTATCATGCATATTGGATAAAAAATATCCAATATTTGATCATAAGATATATAAAGTATTCATTCCACTAGTCCAATCAGTTAAATATTTTTTCTGTGAATTTTAAATACATTATCCCCTAATTTGACCACCTTTAACATTTTTAACCAATAAAAAAGGTTGTCATTTAAAATAATTTGTATATTTTAAATTAAAATATGAAAAATAAATTACAATATTTATTGTGTAGTGGTGGAAAAAATTACCTTTAATCTATTTATGCATATATGAATAATTATTATTTTAAAAATATTCTTTTAAGGATATATGTAATTAAAAGATATTTAAAACAAAAAAATATTCATTATTTTTTTAAAAAGGCTACGAAGGAATATGTTTTATAATGAAAATAGGGTAAAAGATTCTAAAATACAGAAATAGGTTACAATCCATGTCATGAAGAGGGAGAAGATCAATGGGAATATCATCAGGTCATGTAATTTCTTGATATAATCTCTTATTAGAAAGTATATCTATAATCATATATTATTCATGATAAACGTGAGTGATAACGTAATAGATTTCTAGAAGCAAACAGATGCAATATATCCAAAGGGTAATTATTGGCCATGAAATATATATCACACCATTCAAAATCTCTTGTCAAATTTTAGTTAAATCACATAAAAATCAATGATTTTTCCAACCACCAAGCTTGGTGAAAGTAATATTATAAGGCCCCACCCTTAAACCTTACTTAATATTGAATTAAATGAATAATTCACATTGAGGATCTTTTCAGGTTTAGAGTTTTAGATAATTAGAACATAACTATTACATCTTAAAAGAATACAAAGTAGACACTTCTACTAAGTCTCCATAAAATAAAAACTCTTAAAAAAATATGTCTAGATTCCATGTTTTAGATAGCATGAAATTACCTTGATCCCATCCTTGACCTTATTCTACTTTATGTCCTGTGAAAAACATTTCGAAAAACTTGGGTTGAGCATAAAAAGATCAGTAAGGGATACAAAAAAAATGAAAACTGTTAGTGTTTCAAACATCAAGTAAACCATGTATACTATATCAAAGTAATACCTTCACCTTCATGAAGTAGTAAAAAAAATCTTCACTGAATAAAGTATCATTTCTTACCTTTTTGTAACCAAAGGATTACCATAAAATCCATATAAAGAACACATAGAATATATAAAGGTAACTTGGGACATTAACATACTTATGTGGAATAACCATACGGTTGACTTCCACACATATCACTTAATGGAATAGCCATACGGCCAATTTCCATACATACTTAATGGAATAGCCATACGACCGACTTCCATACCCAATGCCTTGGAGGTTATAACGTAACCACCCGTCCTGGTATTCACGGCACCACCCGTCATATGGTTTATAACGTAACCACCCGTTAAAATGTCCAAGTACCAGTATAAAATCATAAAACATAAAACCAATATAAAGGAATGATAACATTTCCACATTTCAATCACAATATATCATAAATATATTGACATAATAGAATACTTTTTCAAAACCATTTTCATTACCAAAATACATAAAATAGTATATGGTATTTATTGTATTCTAAAAACATTACGGCTTGTTGAGAAAGCCAAAGATCAAATAATACTCGCGGCGGCGGAAAAGGTCGTTGTCACCGCGTACGTTAAAAAAAACAGTCCTTTTTTTCGTTTAGTAAAACGCTTTGTAGAAAAAGATTCCTCTTGTATAAAATTAAAAGTCAAAGGAGTTTATACACCGTATAAAAGAAAGTTGTGTATAAAACGAAATATGCCTCAATGAAAGGAGATTGAGACGAAGTCCCTTACCTCGTATCCGACTTGACCCGATCGTTCTTTAACGTCCTGAATAATAAACTTGAGTTAATTTATACTTGATTAAGAACCTTCTAAAAGTTCATTATTCCTTTTATATCACTTATTTCTATGTTATTAACATTATGTAACCATTTAAGTTAATAATGTTTGTTTTCTCAATATTTGGTTCTTAAGTCGAAAGTTGACTTCTTACAATTACATGTTGTTCGTGTGGTCAAAAGTTCTTTATATCCAGAATGAAATTCTCAATTTGGATATAATATGTATCATATATATCCAGCATATACATGTATTTATAATATTACATAATCATTTAGAGGTAAGAAATGAAATGCACCGTTCATGGAGATGGTAAGCCGTACGTACGCATGAACGCTACTTCCATTTCTTTGTCATATTAGTGGAATTAAAACTAAATGAGAGGTATGTATATTTTAATTCCAGAATTATATTCATCATTTAGATATATCATTAATTATATATATACATTATATACATGTAATTTTAATAGTACATTACATTTGGGGATAAGAAATGAAATGCACCGTTCATGGAGACGGTAAGCCGTACGTACGCATGAACGCTACTTTCATTTCTATCTCATACTTTAATGGAATGAAATAATAATGATATATAGTTATATTATAATTCCAGTATAACATCATATATAATAACTTTAACTCCATCCTTTACACGTCCCACATATGGCATTAACAAATCACATCACTTTTAGGGGGCGGTAGTCCGCACTTCCTTAAATGAAGATATCGTGTTTACCCATAATGGAAACCATAAAGGTATGCCAAAAATGAAAAATACAGAATCGTAAAGAAAACATAAACACATTATATATCATATATAAAAATAGTGACATCATAATGGCCACCTTTTAAGGTGTTAAATGAGTATTGAACAATCATCGTTTCGGGAGGCAGAATTTCGCCATCCACGGAAACCGTATGTTATTTAACCATTTGATGTAGTTGTGTGAGAGTGTAGCTCAAATAAATATTATAACAACATCCTAGTATATTTAAGATACTGGTGTTGTTACAAAAGAAGTAAATAAAAAGATTTTAGAGGGTTGGAGAAGAAAAATAAAACAAATGAACAAGAGAGAATGAATTATCTTTAAAAGTGTAACTCCCTTTTGATTTGAGCCTAAAGGCTTCCTTTGAAAGGATTATTCCCAAAGGGAATACTCTAGGATGAGGAGAGGGATGTGGAGAGAGTAATTGGGCAGGGGTTGGCCGAGCCAAAGGCTTGAAAAGTGTGTGAAATGAGGTAGAGGTGGGGGCCTTTTATAAGAGGAGAGGAGGGGCACTTTTGGAAAGTAAAGAAATATTACTTTATTTGAAAATGTGTTTCGGTTTAAAAGGTCCCACATTGATATAATTCGTGGATAAGGTGATAAGGGTTCGAAAGCCACTCATCCAATTGGTTTTGGCCATGTGTAGGTTTTATATTTTTCATTATGTTTCCATTTTATTTAAATCGTCAAATAATGATGTCATCGCTGCATCATTATTATGTCATATATAATTTAATTTATTTAATGTCTAAAAATTATAAAAAAAATACTATGATGTAGGAACTCTTTTTAGATTTCCAATGACTATTTATAATCAAAATTTGGACTTTTATAACCCCACTCAAAAATTATTTTAGTAAAACAATTTATGTTAGTGTCATTTTCACTTTAACATTAAATAAAAAATATATTAATGACATTTTCCAACTAAAGTGGCTCCATGGGGTCCCCAAGTTGGCCCATGTCTTGTATTGGTCGGCCATGACTCACCCAATAGGTGTAGGACAAGTGTCATGGTGTTTTCACATTCTAATAATACCATTTTTACCTTAAACTACACTAATTACCTCTAATCGTGATTAATGAAAAAAAGTTACTATTCACCAAAAAATTATTTTAATCTCATTGAACAACATTTTACTTCTTAATGACAACCATGTATGTAGTATTTTCAAAATTCAATACACATTAGTGGTAAACTTCCATTTAACTGAAAAATCAGTTTTCTTGATTACCACTTAGTGGTTTCACTATTCATCAAAAATTGAAGTTTTTCAGAAAATTACCAAAAATTCACCCTAAGCTATATTTGATATTCCGAATTCAAAAATGAAGTCCATTTTAAAAAATTCAAAACATATAAGTCAAATTAATTAATTTAATAATTAATTCCCACTGTCATGACAAATAGCGTGTTTTTGTGAAACAATAAGTATCAAAAGATTGACACCAGTTTAAGTCCAATTTCAAAGTGAAATTGATTCCAATGACCACCATTGGATTAACTGGTAAAAATATTTTCTAATTTCACTTTAAAACCAATTAAAATAATAATCTAATAATATAAATAAATTAGATTAAAAAGTGTTTTTGAATTAAAATACAACATTTTACACTATTCATAAAAAATGAACTTTATCAGAAAGGTACCAAAAATTTACACAAAGTAAATTTTGATGTCCCGATTCTAAAGAAGAGTTATATTTGGTACAAAATAAAGTATAAGAGTGATCAAAACTATATTTAATGACGGTTCACCATTAAAAGGTGATAAGTGAACCTTTAGTGAAAATTAGAGTATATATTCCTAAAATTGAACTCTTTCCGTATTTTAAGCCTTTATCTTTTATTGGGTAAATGTAAAAACATTTAAAAACATATATAATCATATTTATTTATTTCTATCCTTTCCCGCCAGTACAACGGCTACATGTTAACTAACATTTAAAATAATATTATTTTATTACTTGTGTGCAACGTATGTTTTCAAAGAAACTCATCGTTGCGTATCGAGTACACTATCGAACGTAGAAACCCCTTTTAATTAAAATTAATATTTAATTCGTAAATATTAATAAATATGAAAATTCTTTATTCTTTATTTACCTGGGATGTTACATCCTTCCCCCCTTTTGGGAATTGCTTCCTCGCAATTTTATTCACTTATCAAAATAAGTGGGGGTATTTTTTCCTCATAGCATTTTCAGATTCCCACATTGCCTCTTCAATCAAATGGTTTTCCCACAAAACCTTTACCTGATGAATCACCTTATTCCGTAACACTTGCTCCCTGTGGTCAAAAATCTGGACCGGTTGTTCCTCATAAAATAGGTTCTCTTCCAGCTAAACTACCTCTGGACTCAAAACATGAGATGGATCTGGCATATACTTTCTCAACATTGAAACATGAAAAACATTGTGTACCTGAGATAAACTCGGAGGTAAAGCCACTCGGTATGCAACTGATCCAACTCTTTCCAGAATTTCGTATGGTCCAACCAACCATGGACTCAACTTTCCTTTCTTACCGAATCTCATCACACTTTTCCAAGGAGAAACCTTGAGAAAAACATGATCACCTACCTCGAAAGGTAGATCCTTCCTCCGGTTATCCGCAGAACTCTTCTGCCTGCTCTGAGCTGTTCTCATGTGCTTCTGAATCAACTGATCTTTTTCTGCCATCTCTTCTACCAATTTTGGTCCCATCAGCTTCCTTTCACCCACTTCATTCCAAAATGCTGGAGTTCAAAACCGCTTACCATATAATGCCTCAAATGGTGCCATCTGTATACTGAAATGAAAACAGTTATTATAAGAAAACTCAACCAAAGAAAGATGTTGGTCCCAACTTCCCTGATAATCCATAGAACAAGCTCGTAGCATATCCTCAAATGTCTGGATTGTTCGTTCTGACTGCCCATCTGATTGAGGATGAAAAGCTGTAATAAAATTTTAATTCAGTACCCAACGACTTCTGAAGGCCTTTCCAAAAGATAGATGTAAACCTGGGATCACGATCCGATACAATGGAGAGAGGAACTCCATGTAACCTGACTATTTCTTTAAGATACAAACGGGAAAGTTGATCTAGAGAGAAAGTATCTCGTATAGAAGGGAAATGAGCAGATTTGGTCAAGCGATCAACAATAACCCAGATTGCATTATTACCTCGAGATGTCCTCGGTAATCCCATAACAAAGTCCATGGATATGTTTTCCCATTTCCACTCTAGCACTGGTAAAGTCTGAAGCATCCCTTTCGGTAACCGCTGCTCTGCTTTAACCTATTGACATGTCAAACACTTCATAGTAAAATCAGCAATGTCTCTTTTCATTCCATCCCACCAGTAATACTCCCGCAGACATCTGTACATCTTAGTACTGTCAGGATGAAAAAACAACTCATTCTTCAACTGTGAATCACAAGGAACACATAACCTCTTCACAAACCTCAAATCACAAACACAAACTTATCCAAGAACTCATGGAAAATTTTATTCATAAGTTCCATGAATACAGCAGGTGCATTGGTTAACCCACAAGGCATAACTACAAATTCATAATGGCCATATCTAGTACGGAACGCAGTCTTCGGAACATCTTCTTCTTTTACTTTCAACTGATGGTACCCCGACCTCAAGTCAATCTTCGAAAAATAATGAGCTCCCTGGAGCTGATACCACTTCATTCGATGGCCCAACATCTGCTGAAGTTGTTGCAAAAGATTTTACCACCCCTTTCTGCTTGTAGTCTAACTGCTTCCCATCACTCAAGCTCCTTGTCGGACACTCGTCTGCATAATGACCCATTTCATTACACTTAAAACATCTTACCGTTGGATTTTCATTTCCTGCTTGATCATCTTCCTTAAAGTTACGAGCAATATGACCAGACTTACCACACCGAAAGCACTTACCAGACTTGGATAAACATTCTCCATGATGCATTTTACCTCACTTCTCACAGGATGGATATTTGGTTTTCTTACCTCCTTGCTTCTTTGATGAATTCTTCCCCTTTTCCTGCCAACTAGACCTCTTATTCTGTTGTTTTTCATAGAACACCTGATCATCGGCAAACTCCATTTCCACCTTCTCCGTACATCGAACAAGTTTTTCATAACTTTTTAACTCACGAGAAGCTAAAGCCCTTCGATACTTTGGCTTTAACCCTGAGTAAAAACGGTTTATTTTACTATCAAGATCTCGTATGAAGTTTGGAGAATACCTTGCCAATCGAGTGAACTTTTCTTCATAAGCAGCCACTGAATCATCCTCCTGCCTCAATTCTAGGAACTGTTTTTCCATCCTAAGACGAACCACCTTAGGAAAATATTTCTCAAGAAACATACCTTTGAATTCGTCCCAGTGAAGATCCTCAATCTCATCACTATCCCTTATATTTTTCACCATCGACCACCACTGATCAGCTTCACCTTCAAAATGGTAAACAGCAAGACTAACCTTTTGATGTTCTGAACACCCCATGACATCAAAAATCTTCTCCAGTGCTTTAATCCACCCTTCAGCTTGCACAGGGTCAGATGATCCTCTAAATGATGGGGGATGTTGCCTCGTGAAATGTTCCACCACTGACATGTTCCTCTGCGGTTGATCTGGCTGATCTCGTGCATGGATACCACCACCATTTATAGCCTGAGTCAACTGTGCCATCACTGCAACAAACTGTTTAGTTCCGATTCCGACCATCTCAGGTTGTTGATTTGGAAGGTTATCTTTCTCCTAATGTCGTCCCAACATAGCTTCTTTGTTTCCTCTACGGAAAACCATTCTGAACACAGAAATATCTTAGGCAAAGCAACATGGTAATCCGTAAATTCTATATCATTTCAATCATATTATAATTTAACACTTTTCTAACTCCTAAAGTTGTCTAAACCGACCTTTGATACCAACTATAAGGCCCTAGCCTTAAACCTTACTTAATATTGAATTAAATGAATAATTCACATTGAGGATCTTTTCAGGTTTAGAGTTTTAGAGAATTAGAACATAACTATTACATCTTAAAATATTACAAAGTAGACACTTCTACTAAGTCTCCATAAAATAAAAACTCTTAAAAAGAAAGTTGTCTAGATTCCATGTTTTAGATAGCATGAAATTCCCTTGTTCCCATCCTTGACCTTATTCCACTTTATGTCCTATGAAAAACATTTCTAAAAACTTGGGGTGAGCATAAAAAGCTCAGTATGGGATACAAAAATAATGAAAACTGTTAGTTTTTCAAACATCAAGTAAACCATGTATACTATATCAAAGTAATACCTTCACCTTCATGAAGTAGTAAAAAAAATCTTCACTGAATAAAGTATCATTACTTACCTTTTTGTAACCAAAGGATTACCATAAAACCCATATAAAGAACACATAGAATATATAAAGGTAACTTGGGACATAAACATACTTAAGTGGAATAACAATACGGTTGACTTCCACACATATCACTTAATGAAATAGCCATACGGCCAATTTCCATACATACGTAATGGAATAGCCATACGGCCGACTTCCATACCCAATGCATTGGAGGTTATAATGTAACCACCCGTCCTGGTATTCACGGCACCACCCGTCATATGGTTCATAACGTAACCACCCGTTAAAATGTCCAAGTACCAGTATAAAATCATAAAACATAAAACCAATATAAAGGAATGATAGCATTTCTACATTTCAATCACAATATATCATAAATATATTGACATAATAGAATCCTTTTTCAAAACCATTTTCATTACCAAAATACATAAAAGAGTATATGGTATTTATTTTATTCTAAAAACATTACGGCTTGTTGAGAAAGCCAAAGATCAAATAATACTCACGGCGGCGGAAAAGGGCGTTGTCACCCCGTACGTTAAAAAAACATTCCTTTTTGTCGTTTAGTAAAACGCTTCGTAGAAAAAGATTCCTTTTGTATAAAAGTAAAAGTCAAAGGAGTTTATACACCGTATAAAAGAAAGTTGTGTATAAAACGAAATACGCCTCAATGAAAGGAGATTGAGACGAAGTCCCTTACCTCGTATCCGACTTGACCCGACCGTTCTTTAACGTTCTGAATAATAAACTTGAGTTAATTTATAATTGATTAAGAACCTTTTTAAAGTTCATTATTCCTTTTATATCACTTATTGCCATGTTATAAACATTATGTAACCATTTAAGTTAATAATGTTTGTTTTCTCAATATTTGGTTCTTAAGTCGAAAGTTGACTTCTTACAATTACATGTTGTTCATGTGGTCAAAAGTTCTTTATATCCAGAATGAAATTCCTGATTTGGATATAATATGTATCATATATATCCATAATATACATGTATTTATAATATTACATACTCATTTAGAGGTAATAAATGAAATGCACCGTTCATGGAGACGGTAAGCCGTACGTACGCATGAACGCTACTTCCATTTCTTTGTCATATTAGTGGAATTAAAACTAAATGAGAGGTATGTATATTTTAATTCCAGAATTATATTCATCATTTAGATATATCATTAATTATATATATACATTATATTCATGTAATTTTAATAGTACATTACATTTGGGGATAAGAAATGAAATGCACCGTTCATGGAGACGGTAAGCCGTACGTACGCATGAACGCTACTTTCATTTATATCTCATACTTTAATGGAAAGAAATAATAATGATATAGAGGTATATTATAATTCCAGTATAACATCATATATAATAACTTTAAGTCCATCCTTTACACATCCCACATATGGCATTAACGAATCACATCACTTTTAGGGGGCGGTAGTCCGCACTTCCTTAAATGAAGATATCGTGTTTACCCATAATGGAAACCATAAAGGTATTCCAAAAATGAGAAATACAGATTCTTAAAGAAAACATAAACACATTATATATCATATATAAAAATAGTGACATCATAATGGCCACCTTTGAAGGTGTTAAATGAGTATTGAACAATCATCGTTTCGGGAGGCAGAATTTCGCCATCCACGGAAACCGTATGTTCTTTAACCATTTGATGTAGTTGTGTGAGAGTGTAGCTCAAATAAATATTATAACAACATCATAGTATATTGAAGATACTGGTGTTGTTACAAAAGAAGTAAATAAAAAGAGTTTAGAGGGTTGGAGAAGCAAAATAAAACAAATGAACAAGAGAGAATGAATTACCTTTAAAAGTGTAACTCCCTTTTGATTTGAGCCTAAAGGCTTCTTTTGAAAGGATTCTGCCCAAAGGGAATTCTCTAGGATGAGGAGAGGGATGTGGAAAGAGTAATTGGGCAGGGTTTGGCCGAGCCAAAGGCTTGATAAATGTGTGAAATGAGGTAGAGGTGGGGGCCTTTTATAAGAGGAGAGGAGGGGCACTTTTGGAAAGTAAAGAAATATTACTTTATTTGAAAATGTGTTTCGGTTTTAAAAGGTCCCACATTGATATAATTCGTGGATAAGGTGATAAGGGATCTAAATCCACTCATCCAATTGGTTTTGGCCATGTGTAGGTGTTATATTTTTCATTATCTTTCCATTTTATTTAAATCGTCAAATAATGATGTCATCGCTGCATCATTATTATGTCATATATAATTTAATTTATTTAATGTCTAAAAATTATAAAAACAAATACTATGATGTAGGAAATATTTTTAGATTTCCAATTACTATTTATAATCAAAATTTGGACTTGTATAACCCCACTCAAAATTTATTTTATTAAAACAATTTATGTTAGTGTCATTTTCACTTTAACATTAAATAAAAAATATATTAATGTCATTTTCCAACTAAAGTGGCTCCATGGGGTCCCCAAGTTGGCCCATGGCTTGTCTTGGTCGGCCATGACTCACCCAATAGGTGTAGGACAAGTGTCATGGTGTTTTCACATTCTTATAATACCATTTTTACCTTAAACTACACTAATTACCTCTAATCGCGATTAATGAAAAAAAGTTACTATTCACCAAAAAATTATTTTAATCTCATTGAACCACATTTTACTTCTTAATGACAACCATGTATGTCGGATTTTCAAAATTCAATACACTTTAGTGGTAGACTTTCATTTAACTGAAAAATCAGTTTGCTTGATTACCACTTAGTGGTTTCACTATTCATCAAAAATTGAAGTTTTTCAGAAAATTACCAAAAATTCACCCTAAGCTATATTTGATATTCCGAATTCAAAAATGAAGTCCATTTTACAAAATTCAAAACATATAAGTCAAATTAATTAATTTAATAATTAATTCCCGCTGTCATGACAAATAGCGTGTTTTTGTGAAACAATAAGTATCAAAAGATTGACACTAGTTTAAGTCCAATTTCAAAGTGAAATTGATTCCAATGACCACCATTGGATTAACTGGTAAAAATATTTTCTAATTTCACTTTAAAACCAATTAAAATAATAATCTAATCATATAAATAAATTAGATTAAAAAGAGGTTTTGAATTAAAATACAACATTTTACACTATTCATAAAAAAATGAACTTTATCAGAAAGGTACCAAAAATTTACACAAAGTAAATTTTGATGTCCCGATTATAAAGAAGAGTTATATTTGGTCCAAAATAAAGTATAAGAGTGATCAAAACTATATTTAATGACGGTTCACCATTAAAAGGTGATAAGTGAACCTTCAGTGAAAATTAGAGTATATATGCCTAAAATTGAACTCTTTCTGTATTTTAAGCCTTTATCTTTTATTGGGTAAATGTAAAAACATTTAAAAACATATATAATCATATTTTAGTTATTTCTATCCATTCCCGCCAGTACAATGGCTACATGTTAACTAACATTTTAAATAATATTATTTTATTACTTGTGTGCAACGTAAGTTTTCAAAGAAACTCATCGTTGCGTATCGAGTACGCTATCGAACGTAGAAACCCCTTTTAATTAAAATTAATATTTAATTCGTAAATATTAATAAATATAAAAATTCTTTATTCTTTATTTACCTGGGATGTTACAAATATAATGTATCATACTCATTATTTTGGCCTCCAGAGAGGAAGAAATGCTGTATAAACATAAAGAGCACCAATAATACGACCAAGGGGATTCATGAAGAAGGATCCAAGACCTGTAGGACCCAGATTTTCTCTATAGGAACCATCCACATTTACATTAACATTACCATGAAAATGAGGTTTCCAGGACACTTCAAAAGTACAAGGAGTTCAGAAAAATTTTACATCAATCTGAAGAGGTCGTAGAATTAAAAAGTCCTTGAAAGTGTTGTTTCAATTGCCCTTTTGCATCGATGAACCTTCACATATGGAAATAATGGTCTGTATCCAACCTATATTATGGGAGAGAGGGTAATTTTTATGAATAATATCATTTCAATCATACCAGATCACATGATGGAGCTCCGTAATAATGTCATGGAATAAGTTCTTAATTTTTCGATAATATTTTGCTTCTACTCATCACTTTAGTTTTGATTTTTCATTGTTCGGAATCAACCATATGCACTCAAATATCTAAAAAATTTACGTTGAAAGAGAATAAGAAGTGGTATAAAAAAGAAATATAGAATTATCATCTTCCCTGTGTTGGTTTCAGAGTCTACATATAAGGGAATGTTTAATTTCAAATGATTGAATGCACATATCAATGGAAACTCTATTATGAGCAAGGCACCAAATAAGAGTGAATCATTAAGCCTTTATCCAAGTATTATTTATATAATATAACCTCCCAAAATAACTTTTAGAATTTAAAAAATAATGATTCTGAAAAAAATTGATATAAGAATACAATTGTGAACATGCTCCCATATTAAAAATTCATCCATGTTTAAGAAAGTGTAGTTGTTAACGTCTTGCATAATGGTTTTAGGGATATGATTATTTTGAGAATTTATAATTTCTCTAATTGAATAGTATATTTTTGGAAGGGTTTTGATATGAAGGGATCATATAAATTAATTTCACACCAATATAATTATCCAACTTGAAATTCATAGGTGAAACACTGGAAACCATCCATCAAGAGTATTTTATAATACTGTAAAAAGATTTCTTATTGGGTGTCTAGATAGAATAGTTGGGGAATTTAAAATTTCATTCCTTATGATTTATAAGAAATTTATTTTTTAGAAAATAAATAAAATAAAAATTGTAATAAATAAGGTTCTAGGTGAGTATATATTGATGAGACAAATTAAATTATTTCAGGTTTTTATACAAATACAACCCTTTTTGATAGAATTAGAACAGGTCAACCTGGGGATGGTTGCAAGTATTATATTCATAGTCATCCCTATCCAAATCAGTTTTTTTAAATAGATATACATTTTTGGATTAGACCAGCATTCCATTTGTTGACCATCATGGAGTGAAACATCTTATATACAATAGTATATTTGACCAAGAATATTCTGCCTTCCATATAGAGAGATTTAACTTTCCTTGAAGATAACTGATTAAGAACTTGGTCGAAAATTTTATAAAAGATACATGAAAAAGGTCTTCCCTAAAAAAAATGGAACACCTCTATACGTGAAAAGAAAATATCATTCTATTAGACCTAAATCACTAATAGTGTTACATTTCCTACTAAGTATAATGTTTTTTCCTAATAAAATACATGTTTTGTTTAAATTGTTGATTTGACCTAAAACCTCATCCTTTTTAGACATATTATTTTTTATGTTTCGAATATTTTTTTATCACGATTTATGAATAGGTTGATATAATCAGAATATAACTGGTGATTTGGAGCATTCACATTTCTGGAATGATGTATGGGATTAAGTTTGTTATGTTCCAAAACTTGAGTTAGAAAGCGTCTGAGATAGTATTACACAATATTGAAAATAATGAAAGAGAGGGGGTCAACATTCCTTACAATTTTTTTGTATTTGATATATCCCATGTGAGTTTCATTTAGTTGAATGTAGATAGAGTCCATGTTGAATATGGTTCGGATTGTAATTATAAAGGAGTTAGTAAATCCAAAACCTTAACGAACCTTGAAGATAAACCTCTAACAATTGGTATCAATTGGTTCATTAAAGTCATGATTAATATAAATATTACCTCCTCTATTAGCTTGGTTTAAATTGTTGACACGCTCCGAGGTAATACAAATGAAATCTATTATGAATCTATGAGTAATTAAACAAAACTCGTTCCAGGAGATAACGTTTTCTGTGAAAGTTGAATTTCTATTAATAATGATTTTATTAATGATTTTGATAAGGGTGTTAATGAGAGAAATGGACCTAAATAGACGATTCTCAGAAGAATTTTCCACTTTTGGAATTAAGGAGAGAAATTTAGCATTTATGGCATGATGAGAGACTCCATTGGGGAAACAAATTTAACAAGATTGCACACATAAAATTGAATAACATCCCAATAATGTGGAAATAATCCATTGTAGAGATCATTAGGACCTAAAGAACTATCAGTGTTCAAACTAAAGATAGTGTCTTTAATTTCATGTTCTATAAGAATGTTTAAAAGTAATTTATTATACTTATCCTCGAACACCATCGGTATATCCTCATGTAGGAGGTATTTGTTTTTATCAAGACTGTTATAGATATATTCAATGTAAGAGACAATATGATTAGTAAAATCATCTTCATTTTCAACATGAATTTCCCGATCTTGTAAAAATGTTAGCGGTTTGCAGGATTTCATTACACTTTGAAGATATTTGTAAAATATTTTATTTTTGACAAAATCTCATTAGCATTAAATTTCAAAGGTTTTTTTACCCCTGTTCTCCTTAATAGTGTGAAAATGATGAGTTTATCTAAAATGATTATTTATTGGGTCATATTAATGTTGAAATCAGAACTAGTGCTAATGTATGGAATTTTATTGAGCTTGTACTCTAGAAGAAGAATGTCACTGTCTTTTTTTTGGATTTAGAGATGTAACAACCTTTGATAGCCTGTACAATGTGTTTTAACTTGATAGTATAAGAGATGGAATTATTTTAGTGAGACATTGAAGACCAGAAATGTTTTATTATAGAATAGAAATCAACATAAAAAAACTATACATTATTAAACCCAAAAAGTGGAGAGTGTTTCGAGGTTTTGATGGAGTTATTGACCCGAATGAGACGATGGATAGAGTGTAACTTGTGGAGTGTTGTACATGATATTATGACCCATTAATCACCATCTATGTATGAAATGTGACCCATAATAGAGAAATTACAAATTTGGTTCAACTGCTAAAGTTCCTCAGGATCGTCTTCTTCAGAAAATACTCTCACTTCCAGTTTTTTAACATCAGGGAATTATTTGATGTTGATGTGGGTAGATCTGATTCCTTCATAGATTCAACGTGTAATATTCCCCTAGTTTTAGAATTTGATGCTTGATTGGAACTGCCTTCCTCAATTGTTTTTTCCTTCTTCATTTGAGTAGCGGGGGAGATGAAGAAGCACACCCATTCCAAATTGAAAAAAGACATGATTTAGTTAGCTTAGAATGTTAAGATTCAAACATCTACGAATTCATGTAGTATTGTGATTGTTCTCTAAGGGTTTATCGAGCTATTCAAATAGATTCCCCATATCTCCCCCTATAATTAGATGGCTTTTCTACGACCTGGGGCTTTTACAATCTTCATTAAGTGATTGTTAATATTATGAAATATAATTATAAATTGTTAATTTCCATAAATAAATATTTAAAATTTTATATTTTTAGAGAATAAAATATTGTTCTTAAATAGAAGATTTTTTCAATAAATAAGTAATTCATTATCAGATATATTTACATAATTTTTTCTTCATTGTTATTAATTTATTTTTCCAATATTTCCAAGAATAACATAAATTGAATTTATTCGTAACATTCATTATAAATAATAAAATTTCAATTGAGGTATAATTTATATCAATTAAAAAATATATATAATGTTATTTTCCTTGGTGAGTTATAATTATATTATTCTAAAAAATATTTTATTTTACTTATTTTGGTTATTTTATATTTCTGGAAATTCATTTGATAGTAAAATAACTCATTATCCAATTTATATTTATGTTGTTTGTATCAACATATACATAAATAAAAAATGTATTTTAATAGAGAACTGTAATTAAATCATATGGTGGGACACATTCTATCATAGAGTTTGTTCATGAATTTGGTGTTTATATTGTGGTGTCTGGTTCATTGTAAAAATATTGAATTAAAAAGTTTAAATTTTTGTGATTTACTTTATGATAACTATAGTTCTCTTTTTTCTATATATGGATATATTGGATGACTATTTTTTGTTTTAAATGATTCGTTTAAATTTTTTCCCCATATAATGTGTGGGTAATATTGGGGTTCTTATAATTGGGTAAGTAAACTAAACCAATAATATGCATCTCAATGCATTTTTAGATATTATTTGATGTGATATAATTAAGGGGAATTAATCTTAATTCACTATAAGTATATTTTAAGGATTTTATATTTGGTGATGGACATTCCATATTAGATTTAGTTTTCATGTGGAGCATAAAATTGTCCCAATTTTTACACCTTGAATTGTTCATTTTCTTTTGCTCATTATTGTTCCATTGTAAAGGGATATTTTTGGATACTATTATTGTATAATTATAATTTACTGTATTTATAGTTATTTCTGGTTTTATCATGCATCATATATATATATATATATTTCTATTTTAGGTCATATATTGATGTTTTTTTCTTATATAATGATAACGTTACCGAAATGTTGTAGCTAAACCCACTAAATTGTTTTATAAAATTTAGTGTCTATGAGATAAACATTTGTATTTGGGAATTACGATCACATCTATGGTTTTTAGTGTGGTTTGGATGTTACAAAATGTATCAATTTTTTCCAATCTATTAGTGGGGGTGGGAAGTTGTAAATATATGATATATTGAGGTTTGATTTTATAATATACAAAATTTCACAACTCACCACTTTATACAGAACTTCATGTTACAATGATGACCAATGTATGAAATGTTTTTTTAAATTACTCTAATTTTTTCCCACAATAGTGTTGTAGGACTATCCAATGATAGTTTGGTTTAAAACATTATTAATGTTATATTAAAATAGTATTCCATCATTTACAAAATTTTATATCATTTATTATTTGGTAAATTTTTAAATGATAATATTTTTTTATATTAATTTTTTCTTCTAGATGTTGTAATTTTTTTTCTATTAATAATATATATAATCATCTATAAAGTTGTTATAGATTATTTTTTATTTATTCAAGAATATAATTATCATTATATTTTCAATTTTATTAATACTAGTATTCTTATGTTATAAATGATTGTGAGTTTTGATTTTGAATTACATCATAAAGGATAATGAAGAATGTTTTGATTATAAAAATAATCATACAATCACTCACATCAATAGTTAAATGATAAAATTATTATTGAAATTTAATTAATTATAATAACATGGTAAATATGTTATAGATATCACAAATATTATTTATTAATGGTTACATTACTATAGAAAAAATGATTATAGACATTTATAAGATTAGAGAGTGTTTTATATGTAATAATTGAATATTATCAGTCTCTTGATTTAGGATTTATATTACATATCATACACTAAAAAAATTTTCTGGATTTTAATTTGTTTTTCTTGTTCTCAAAAAATTGAAAAACACAATCTATAATTATTTTTTATTATTATTCTTACTAAATTAGAAATATCTTAAAAGGGTAACATGATGTTTTTATTATATGAAATTTATAGAATTAGTTAGGAATGTATAATATTAGCACTTACAATACATAAAAAATTAATAATATGGAAAATATGACTACCTCTGATAATGTATCATTTGATTTCAAAAAATTAATATTTTTATCTCAATTGTTACAAGAGCACACTAAAATGTTAAAAAAATTCAATGGGTTTTTATTCTATTAAATAAAATATAATAAAATATTTGTATTTTTTTCAAATAATAGTCATATTAGAACAACATAAAATATTGAATATGATTATGTATCATATTGAAAGGTTTTATTCAAAGATAAAAGTAATTTTATATGATTTATATTTTTGAATACGATATGATCGGTCTTTGTATTTATATTATTTATTAATAATTTCCATATTATTTTAGATACAAAAATATATAATGTTATCTCAATTTACAAACTCTTACATTAATTAAAAATTTATTTCTACATAGTTTTAATGTTTTTTCAGATGTTTTTATTTATTTTTAATTTGTAGTGTAATTTTTTATAGAAACAAAATTATCTATTTTATTAATAGGGTCGAAATGATTTTTCTAATTAAAAATTTAAATTATTATAAATATGTTTTTTGGTGAAATTTTGTATAAGGATTTAACAATGTTATTTTTATAGAAAATATTTGATGAGTTTTCCTAAAATAATATTTTGTTAAGGAGAAGCACTGAAGGGGTAAAATTATTTTTTACATTAAAATTTTATCTATTTCTATATTTCAGAAAAATATTTCATACTTTAAAAATTTCTAAAATTAATAATTTGATATTTTATTTCACCATTTATAGTTTTTTAGGGATATTTAGAAATGATTTTTTTTAATTTTGTTGTGATATATAAACATTAAATAATAAAGGAATATAGGGATCCAAATGTAAATGATACATTAAGTGATTAGAATAACCAAACATTTTGTAAATGAGATATTACATGATTTAAATTGGTCACCATGATCAATCATTATTACCATACACCCATTTTATCAGTGTTCACAATGATGGTGGTAGATATTTGAAATAATATTTGGGTAATAGAATTGGTTTCTAGTATTCAATCCTCATATTTTATGATATTTGTGGTGACTCACATTCACAAAACACGATCTATTAGTCAATTTTTTAATGGTAATGATATAAGAATATAGTAAAAAAGATTACAGTATTGAATGATTTTGGCACCATATAATAATAAAAATGTGTCAATAACCATGGAATTTAATAATGAGACAAAATTTAGGGATATTACTCAAAATTTATATCAATAACATAATAAAAACTATAAAAAAATGTTGACTACAGAATAAATAATACTTTTAGTGTCCTATTTAACAACACTTATAAATATTAATGGTTCACCTACATAATATATAACCACTAAAATACTACTATGTAAACTAAAATTTTACATTGAGGAGTTAGGAAACATGGATAACCATTGTTTTCAGGAACCAATATTATAATAAACATGTAGTTAATTATGCCTTCAATGCTGTAGTTTCTGTGTGGGTTCACATGTATAAATTCTTCAACTGTCTTATTGTGTGTGGAATAGATAAGTGATAGAAAACATACCGGTCTATGACAATGATTCAAAAAAATAAATTTAATGAAAGATGTTAGTCGAAATATGTAAATTATTTGTTTTTATAGTCACTATGAATAGTTTTTCATTAAATTTGGAATCATCACTACACTATTTGAGTTTATGGCCTTAATGGACCATTTCATTCATCGATATGTGGATGACCATTTTCTTTAAGTAATAAAGAGATATTACCAAATATTTTATTATTATTTCTCATTTATATACATTTTTATGACTTCATTAACAAGGATGAAAACTTTATGATCTACTTAATAGTGAATGTATTTAGATTCAATTCATATAATAACATTATTCATAAAATATATGATAAAAAACTGTTCATTTTTATAAATATTTATTTCAAAATTTATTACAGTAGAAAGTATTTTGTTATGGTTTTGGTACTAATGAATTTAATTTATAACAATGTTGAACAATTGTTGAGAGATCAATATGCATTCACCTATTACATTGCATTATGTTACCATTAAGGGTGGGGAGACCATCAATGGATGGAAAATGGGTTGTAATTCTATTGTTATTTTTTTTATCAAATTTTTGTACAGCCATTATTGTAGAATATTTACACAAAATCTATAATAAGTCAATGTGTAATAACCAATACCATGTTTTAATGATATGCATTATACTAAATTATTTACATTTTTGATTAAAATATGACATAAATTGGATGTTCTTTTGGGTATGTACGTTATCCTTCAATAGATAATAGATAAAAACTAACAACCAGTAGAAATTTTACAACAATTACATAGACCTATAATGATGTGGGATTAAATTTTAATTGATTGTATCAGCAAATTTCCTATGATTATTTTGAATCATATTTTCATTTTGGAACAGTGTGACCTAATGAAAAAGTTATCACACTCGATTAAAATTTTATAAAATATATTTTAAAATATTTTCTAGGGCTTTACATTTGTTAATTAGAGATGTTATATTATTTTTTAATTTAATTATTACCACATTATTTGGGAACATTGATTACAATAATCACGACACTCCCCAAAAAATTGATAGGCACTCAAATTATGAAATTAACTCACTGGAGGATATTCTTAGAGATAGTATAATGATATTAAGATGCTATATAGAATCACATATCCATGTAGTAGAGATTTAATATAAATACAGTTATATAAAAATGATTCATTTGAATAAATTTTGAGACGTGTATGTTCGTTAATGTCAATATCTACTTTTCATAGTAGAGGTTGTGGATAATGGTTTTATTGGGAAAATCCTTAAGGCGGGATATTAAAAAGACTATTCCAATAATATGGGGAGAAATTATAGTAGATCAGATTCATTAGATATCAGATTAGTACAATTACAGTTTTACATTATATTAAATTTTGATTAATAATGTATTTTTGTAATTATTTTCTATTGTAAGATATTTTATTATGGATATGAAATAGAAGTTAACACCTCGACGCATTGGGAACAATCTATTCATTATTTATATCTATATGGGTTTTTATATTTTAGAATTACCTCCAAAATTTTTCATTGGGAAAATTTATTTTTCACATATAATTGTTGTACAAGTATGATAATATCTCTATTAAATGATTAGTTGCGTTCAAATCGCATATAATCTAGAATCATCATTTTACCATGCCCCAAATCATATTCGAGATAAAAAAGATATGATTTTGTGAGGGAGAAACATATCTTTAATAAATATATATTTATTGAAAGGATGAGTCTGTGATGAGGAACATGATTGGTAAAAAATTATGTTACATAATAGATTTAAATTTTTCATGGAACTACCATCCTATATCATTATAATAATAGTATTCAAAATAGTGGGGAGAATATTACACCTAAATATTAAGGTATTTATATATTTTACAATGTATTATTAATTTATATAGTGGATGGGTTTGGTTCTTGGATATTTTGAATACTTTTTTGAGTTATTTAATAGTTATTTAATGTTATTTACTTTGTGTGTGGTTAGGGGGAATCCATTCACAATCCCTATGAGTCTATGAATTTATAAATGGGGGCCCTTTGTAAGGTAAAAAAATTACCATATTTTTTGTTTAAACCATTATAAAAATATTATATCCAAGTGATTTATTAAGTTAATGTATATTAATATAGTTTCAAACTTGTTTGAAAACCCACATATCCAAAACAAGATTTATTCATTAAGTATAATAACACAGAAATTATAGGCACAGAATTTTATAAAAAATGTTATCACACTATTTGGATCATAAAAAGTGACACAAATTATATTTCTACACTACCCCTCCCAAGAAACATTTATTTAATCATGAAAATAGATTTAAAATACATGTGTTTCCATGGGGGATTTTATTGATTCTATCTACTCTATATCTCTCTCTCCTATAATGACTTGGTATTTAACATAATAATCAATTGTAAGGATATTGTAACACATTCTCTATAACACTCTACATTTTTGATTTTTCAAGATAGTTTTAATTTTTTTATTTCTCAGTTGGGTTTATGATTTACCAGGAATGAATTTTTCAGTTTTGAGGAATCTTTATGGTTGTACAATTAATTATACAATTTTTGAAATCTTAAAATACATATCATTCATCCTTAGAAATTATATGATAGTTATGATCCCATGTTATAAAAAAAATTAAACTATATGATTCGTCCATATGACTAGCTTATGTATGATTTTTTTTCATTTGAGTAGATTTTTATATAATTCTACATGAGGTATCTTATTATCAAAACAATAATCTAACAAACATCTTGCATACCTCTTTGGATGTATTAAACACCTCCAAGGTGGATTATAAATTAATTCATGGTTATTTTTATCTAAATCAAGTGTTTTTTTATTTTTTATAAACTTTATCATGGTATGCCCTTTTTTAACATTTCCCTAAACCAAATTGATATTTTTGGATTATTTGGATGTCTAGGGTGGACTAAAAATGGAGTTTTTTATATTTAAAGGTTTAAAACCATCCTAGGAGTCGTATTATAGGGGATTATGTTAAGGGAAAAATGTTTCCACCCCATATGTTGTGTGTTCCCATTCTATTTCATTTAAAAAAATGTTTATTAGTTGATTAATGATTCAAATGTGTTTTTAAACCAAAAAATATTGTGAATAATTCATAGTATTATGTTATACAGGATATCCATTTTATATTATTCTTCATTTCAAAAAAATTTCTAGACTCTTTTGTTAATTTGAATATGGTTTAAATTGAATTTTAATCATTCGATGTGATTGATAAAATAAATTTTATATGATTCTATATGAAAAATTATTTGTTCGTTTTAAGATTTCAAAATTTTTATTTAAAAAATAGAGTTTTATTTTATAAAATGCTCCTCATTTTATTTAAGTGGTGTTCCGTTTCATTAAAAAAAATTTACTGTTTAAATTGATTATCGATTCATTCATAAATGGGATCCCCTTAATTTACATATTTCTAATTATTTTAAAAATGAGTGGGAAACTTTTTATGGATTTCCATGTGTAAATATAGTATTATGTGTGACCCACTAAGTTAGTTAATGTGTAAAATGTATTTTTTTCTTAAATAATGATGACACCTTGGAGTTATATATAATTTATTTCTAGAAAAAATTAATTTGTAATAAGTGATTTTAAAAGGGAGCATCTGAATCAATTTCTTTTATTATATTTCAAATCATGTGTCTTTCTATATGAAATTTTATTTGGATCTAAAAGTTTTCAAAAATGTATTTTTAATGGATAACATATTTATGGATACCATAGAGTCTTGGTTGGAAATTTTTTTTATTTCTTTTGATTAATATATTTTTTACACCCTACATGAGTCCCATCATTATACATTGTGTATTTTTTCTTCAATCCATTAATGGTAAATGAATTGGTACTCTTTATTATATGGTTTTTTAAAGGTTTTTTTTAAATTGTTATGTTAGAGGTGAAAAGTGTTTGATTGATAAATTATATTATCGATATGAATTATTTTTTTCACTTTATTGAAATTGGATTTACTGTTTTCTATATCATTTTCTCATATCATGAGTTACACTTGGATACAATGTGTGGAGTGATGTTACATTAGGAAACAAAGTAGAGAGTCAAGGGACACTTGATATGCTTGTTGAGATTTTTCACTGGTTAGTGTCTTTGAGATGAATGTTATGAAATTTATAGGGGGTTGACTTTGTTAATACTAGTTGGGAGTGATTCTAGGGGTGATATAAATGAATATAATCTTTCATAAAGTCAGTTAAATTTTTTTTACTTCATGTACTAATTACATTTGTCCATATCTTTTTTTATTTATGTTATGCATCATATGTTGTGCTTATTTATATTATATTACCTTGTGAGTTTCTTATTTTCTTTTCTAGCCTATTTTTATTAATTGATTATTTATGATTATGTAACATTAATTTTTATGTTATTTAATAATATTATTACATCCATTTTCTCTCCCCTTTTATTATAATTCAATTTTGTATTTCCATTCTTATACACATGTTGAGTGTGTGTGTCTCTGTATGTGATATGACTTAAAAAATAGAAATGAGATAGTTAAAATAAATTTATTCCCTACATTTATTTATTTTTTGAATAAATATTAAATAATAAAATTGATTTTAAATATGTTTATTTGAATGAAAGGATATGATTATCTTGTTCATTTATTAAATTAATGATATTTCAAAGAACATATTTCTTTTTATAATTTAATTCTCATCGAATTCCATCCTTGAAGAAGGTTTTATAAAAAAAAATTTGAAGATGTGACATATCAAATGGTGTCTTGAAATTTTTATAATGGATAATAATGCCGGTATTTATTAATATTTTCGAATAATTATACAAGGTTTGTTAATAAAAATATAATCGAATAAAATTAGGGTGGAAAACCACATTCCATTAGCTCAGACACTTTTCAATCCCATAGATAGGTATACAATTAGTTTGTTTTCTATAGATTATTGGATATTCAGTTTATTTTATCTTAATAATAATTATCATTTCAAATTAGGTGACATTTGGTTGATGGTGTTTTCATGAGAATCACTACAAGAAAATGGAGTTTTCTACTTGGATGATTTGGCTAATTGGGTCATTCGGTTTATCAACCACAACTACCTCATTAATCCATTTTTTGTTTCATTAGTTTTTCTGGTAAAAGAATTATCTTTTTCTAAAAAAAGGAAAATGGTTTGGAAAAAATCTTCTGGTATATTTTATCACATATACATAATCCATATATTTTGGAGTTTATTGTGTATTTATATATTTATTTTGAAATTGTCATCCATTGTAAGGATTCTACATGTTTTGTTCTCAATTAGAACCATTATTGATCATCAATTTAATGATTTTCATATTAATTCAACCTTTTCACATATTATACCTTATAGTTTATCTGTCCATATGTGATAGGGAACTAACCATGGTCTCTTTTATAGGACAAATTAGGTGATATGTCTAGTCCACACATATCTTATTATTATTGAATCATTGCATTCAATTGATTTGTTTTGGGGTAGAGGTATGTTAGAGATACTAATTATTATGATCATGTGGTAGATGAAAAGTGATCTGGGATTTTTCTTCCTCGCATTATACCTTGAGAAACCTTGTGAGTTTGGTAGTTTCATTTGAATATAGTATTTATGATTTATTGTTTATATGATTTTTTAGTGTCATTTCATATTAATCCAGGCTATATATTGAATAATGGAACAATATATAGAAAATTAATCATTTAGATTTAAACTAGTTTAAATAAAAGTAGAATATTTTAAAAAAACAGTCTCTAATAAATAGTGCATACCTTGTGGGAACCATTTTCAACAACATCTAGTGGCACTAACACATTTGCCACACAGTCCCAAAAATTGTGTGGCCAAACCATATGGATTAGATAATGTTTTGATTTTTTTTATTTTCCAATATTTTTTTTTATAACCTTTTATTTTTATAAATATTGTTTTCAAAAAATTAAATGAATCATTTTGGGGGTTTAATGTTTATTTCATAAAATTTTAGGCCAACCATTTATGATCATGTTTTTATTGTAGTTTACATATTCTTATTATGTGGTGTGTTATTTCCCATTGGTAAAGGGTTTTGAAGAATATTAAAAAACTGACTGAATAAAATGAGTTGAGTTATACTAGTTTTTATGAAAATAGATATTTTGATTTACTTACTATAATTCAAAAATGGGTATTAGAACATGATATTTTATGAAAGAGTAATTATTTTATTAAAAGGTGATAATTTTATATGGTGTGTATGTTTTAATGGGATAATTATATTTTCAACGATATAGGTTCAATTAATTATTGATATTAAATAGTGTTAAGGATCATTATAAACCCTTATATCAATTTATGTTATAAAATATTATCATTGGGTGTATCGAAAAGACTTATCATAAGTGATTGCTAATTGTTTTTCAATTTAGTTTGTATATTTTTGTACCTTGTTTTTTTGATTATATTTTTGATTGAATGTTTTTTGTTTGGGATATTTTAATATGTTACCCATATAAAGGAAATGCAATTTCAATAAGGGATACACTATAGAATTATTTCTAATGGTCAATAGGTTGTTTCCCTATATCAGATTATGGTTATACACTCGATAGAGTGTAAGCCCTTATTCTTCCTAGATCAAAGTGCATTAAATAGATCATTTAAATAATAATATGATTATATTTTATTTTGACCAGGGACACTTAGATGAGAAATATTATCATTCATAGGTAGAATATATCATTAAGTATGTTGAAACTATATAATCTATGATGATGAGTTATTACATTCCTTCGTTCAAGTGAGTGGGTCTTGATTTTAAGAAATAGGTTATCCATACCAACCTTTTAAAATAATTGTATATAAAATATTTTATTCCACCCCTTCTATATGTGGTTTTATCCTAACAAAGATATAATTTCTATGCTGATGGAATTACAGAGTATGAATTAGGGAGATCATTCTGCAAAGGGCTTTATAGAGGGTCTCGTTGGATGAGTCCATTTCCCTCCAATGCTGGGTTGTGATGAATTGAAGATTTATTTGTTCATTCATAGAGTCCTCCATCATGACATGTATATAAGAATTTTTATTTTACCATAACTATGATCATGGGTGGAATATATAAGTCTACATTTAATTAGGGTTTGTGAGCTAGGTTAGCTCTAACAAGAGGTTATTAATCCTCATCTGGTGTGGGTAAATGTTTTCTAGATATGAGCAAGTTGACACAAACTATATGTTTTATCTATGTAAAGAAATTAAAAATTACACACTCGTGTATAATAGATATAAGAAATATAAATACTGTTTAAATTTCAGTCATATCCATATGTTTTTAAGTTGAAAAAACATTTAAGATGAATTCTGGGTAATTTGTTTTCCAAGAAGAAGATTGTAGAATTGTTTATAGTAGGGAGTGAGATATATTTTTCAAAATTTTAGGGTTCCTTGTTTTTTATCATTGATTTTTATAAACTCTCATTTCAATCAATTGTATACCCAAAATACATTTTTAGGATGTTATTGAATTTGGTTACTATTTTATTCTTTTTTTATTTCCATTCCTTATTTTATTCAATTCTTAAAGTCATTTATGAATTGTGTATACCAATTTATGTGGTCAATGAATATATTAAATGGGTATTTGTTGGATTGATTATATGGTAAATCAGAGAATCTTGTAATTTTTATGTACTCCATGAGTGATACCATGCTGTGATTTTCATTCTGAATCACAAAGAGTTAGAATTATAGGAGTTTGAATCCACATTATCCAATGTGTAGATTATTACCCAGTTTTAAGACATTGTATTTCCCTGTTTTCAAAGGATTGTGTTTTATTTTGTTGTCCTTTTTTGTAGGTTATCGTAATAATTATTATTTCATTGGTTTTTTATGTTGTTCACTATTATGGTGGTTTGAGTTGGTATAAACAGTTTGGAGTTATTTTCTTTTATTCCTCTTGCGAGTTCTAGATTTTTGGTTGTGCATGTTTGGTGATGAATATCTTATAGAGTTAGACCTCTGGTGTTTCAAAATTTTACCATTTTTATAAATTTTATGAATTCCTATTAGAAAAATAAGTGTTTTACCTTAGTCAAGGGAGTATTGTTCTCTATTTTGGTTTGGATGTACAATTTCATGTAGCACATTTGAGATTAGTTGATCTATAGTTTTTGGATTTTGTTTCATTTGGATTGGTTTGTATCATGGTAATCACTTTTGGTTTTTAATATATAAAATTATTAGAGTTAAAAAGTTCAACATATACTATATTAAGTGTCTCCATATTAATTAATTTTATAAGGAATATGTTATAGAATAATATTTTCTATGATGCGTGGTAAATATAAATCTATTTTAGGTATTTTCCTTGGCATTAGTATTCTCATTTAGTGTGTCTTAGTTTCATGTTCATTATCTTACCATGTATATTGGTCCTTTCATATTGTAAATTACAATTAGTATTTAAATTTAAATTATAAAATTTATGAATTTATTATATAAGAAAGTATATTGGAAAAAGTTTCATTGTGGGGAGAGATGTGACACACAAAAAATTTGTTCCCCTAATTAATTTTCTTTTGCTAATATCTTCCTGAGGTTTATGCTATCACATGTTTTAAATATAGTTTTTTGAGTATTTTAAAATATTTCTCTATTAGATTTTGTTTTTGTAAAGAGTTCAGTGGAAACCATGCTTTTTAATTAGTTTTAGGATTGTAGTTATTAAAACATTAATACGTGTGATGCCTTTATTGGGTTGGGGATTTTTTTACATTACATTCATTTTATTTGAGTATTCTTTGTGAAACGTATCATTTTCCACCCCTTCAATTGATTCACACCACCCACTCCTCATGCTCTCTTCTAATATCACATATGTTGTAATTATGGTGATATATTGGTTTCATTATATCTAGATTGAATTTTATGACCTTCTCTTCAATTCATTTCTTATTGAATCCTTGTTTAGTTTTATTCAATAATTAAAATAGTCATATATGGATGATTTATCCCTATAAGGATTTTCTAAAATGTTTATTTTGGGTGTTCCAGTTATTAATTAATAAGAGGATAAAAAATCCACTGGTTTTGAACTAAGAAGTGTAGATTAAAAAACATGAGTTTGGTGTTCCAATGATATTTCCTTTTTAAAAAATAGTTCATTGGATTCTAGATATTTTAAAAATAATTTAGATGTAAAATAATTATCTATATGATACCTAATTTTATTTACAAAGGTTCCCTAGGTTTCGTTTGTTTTTCCATTTGAAAAAATTCATACTTTTTTAGATCATTAGAATAGTTATACGAATTTACATTATTAAATGTACATTATTTTTTAAATTCATTTTAATTTTTTCTTAAAGGTAAATTATTTTTAGAGGAATTTGGGATAAATTGAATTTTTAAATAGAACTATTCATTTTATAATATCGGTTTTAATTTTTTGGTACAGTTCCATTGTTTCTAAAATGAATTCCTTATTCAATATGGGGTTTCTTTGCCATTATAAAATATGGATGAATTATTATAATGATGTATCCCTATTTTAAAAAGGTGTGTTCCCATTTAAAAGGCATTCCATTTATTAAGAAACAATTTTTGTTCCCCCTTGAGATTATTTTTTATGGTTGATATAGATATTTAATTGGTATTTTTGACACATTAGTGATTTTCATAAGAATTACATAATTTTCATTTTCCAGTAAATGGTGATTTTTATAGAATTTGTAAAAATATCATAAATTGATTAGATTTGGGTTTTTCTGATTTCCAAATGATGGTTTATTAGTTCTATATATTATTTATGAAATTTTTCAAATAAAAAATTAATTTCCCAAATATAAGTCTCAATACAATCCTTTTTGTATGTCATTCGATTGATGTATTATTCACACACTAGATTAGACCAATTACTATACATTTGTATGATTGTGTGCATGTGTTTTTATAATGGACCCTACCTGAGTATCATTATGATAGAGAATTAAATTATTATATAGTTAAATGAAAAAAGAAATAAAATCACAAATAACAAAAGCGTTTTGTAGTCCTAGTACTATAGATACATATTAGTAAATAAAATTTTCATCTGACATAAAATTAAAATTTGTTTCCTTGATAACACCATTGTTTCCCTTAGCATAACCCTTCATATCAATCATAATAAACATCATGGAAACCTATGGATAAATAAAACCTAAAAAAGGTGATATCTAATTCTTAGTAAGGGTTAAGAATATATAGAAAGATATCATATCTCTATAATTAAAAAAATGGGAAGGTAAATTACTAAAATAACAACCATTTAATTAATAAATTGAGTCTAATATGGCTGGAAAAAATATGATCAAATAAATATATATTAAAAATCAACTTCAACCCATAATCATGAATATTATACTAATTGAAATATCACATGGAAATAAATTACTAAATTCCCAATGTTGGAATGAAAAATTTTGGACCTTTAAATAATCCTCTCAATTTATCATTCCATTAATCAAATATATTTAAGGTCGCATACCATGAATCTAACATCATTTGATCATCAGTAAAATAATCTAATAAATGGGTAATGTCATGGCCAGAACCAAATATATTTTGACTTATGGGAACCAATTATGCTTCAAGGGGATATAACATGCCCACTAGTGAAATACTAATTCAAATAAATACCTCCTTTGAATAAATAATACAAATTAATCACTATTCCAAAACAAAATAACTGACTACATATATTGGAAGAACTAGCCATATATAATATCAATAGTTACCCAGTAAAAAATGAATATGATGAATGGTATTTTTATAGTATGCCCCCAAAAAGATATTAATAAAAGGATGTTGATGTAGATGAAAATAATTTATATGATATCATAGGAAGATTTTAAGTAAAATAATCCTTAAACATTCCACATTATCCAAATCCACATTGAAACAATTGAATTATAATACCCATAAAAGAATAAAATTAAATTAATCATAGAATACAATTAAGATAATTTTATTCATGATATTATACATCAAAGGGTAGTACATACACAACACAATAGTATTAATTTGTGAATATGGCGTATATATCACAAGAATAAAAAGTGAGATGAAGAAACCCTTACCTCACACTTCCCATTAATGTAGCATTCCTAAATCTGATGTATAACAGTTTAAATAATTTTAGTGATTCATTATATAAATATATTCATATTTATAATACATTAAATAATACTTTCAAAATATCTTATTACACATTAATTAATAATATTTCATTACAGGGATTATTTTATGTGTGTTAGTTTTATGGATTCATGATCAGTTTATTTTTTTATAATTATTTATTATCCTATAAAAATGGAATAAAACTGTTGAATGGGAATGTAAATTTTAGAAAGAACAACAATGAGTATAAATATTATCATTTATCATTTTTACCATGAGGATGATTAATTCTATATAATTTTAATTAAAAACGTTTTGTTTATATTGACTTTTTTCTGAACACCATGAACTAGTTTAATTGAATTTTCTATTAAGAGTTTATATTTGTTCCCAAAAATTAAGTAGGATATTATATATTTATAAAATTATTATTAAACCATAATAATAGTTTAATTATAATCTATGAAGGTGGAAATTTAAAACAAACAAAAACATTATTCATGGAGGTGATTAATCATCATATCTTGGCCAATAGTTTCGTTTCGCTGAATTAGTCGAGGTAATAAAAGGATTAGACATAATATATTAAATTATAAACATAAAATTAATATACCTTAATGTTTATCAGTTTAATATTCATTTATGGAATAAATAAATGTGGAGAAATTATAATATAAATAGAAATTAAATAATGTGTTTTGAGAAAGTTACCTCATGAATATCACCTCCTTGAGAAACCATTGAGGTCATCAGATCTGTAATTTCAATTATAAAAATAAATTTAGATGTGGGAACATTATTGAGGAGTGGTTTTGGATGATATTTCAGTATCATCAATGATATTGGGTAGAAATGGTGTGGTGACTATTTGTATTTATGCTTGAGGGAAGGTTAGTTTGAGTGATAAAATTTTTAATATTTTATAATTAAAGGAAATAGAATTTGAGATTGAATTTAATCGTATGAATTTTTTTTGAAATTAATATTTTTAGGTTATATAGGTTATATGTAAAACTCCAAAAACCATTATTTTTTCAATTTTTGGGTATTTTATGCCTTTTTAATTTTAATGTTAACTTGATTTATTTGTTTACGTCTACTCCAAAAATTTTTTACCATGCTTATGTTTTTATGAACACAAATTAAAATCACCAAATAAAAAAATTTGGAACATATAACTCCAAATATGGAATCCATTTTACCATATTAATTTCACATAATCAATAAAATTATATTTAAAAATAATCCCACAAACAACCCCAAAAATCATGTTTTTGAAGTGAAAAGTTCAAATACTATAAATAATTTTATATCCAATTTCAATGTGAAATTGAATTCAATGAACTAAATTAAATGGAATGATATAAAATTTATATAATTATACAATAAAAACATATTATAATGTTATTTAACTACATAAATAAATTAGATCAAAAAATGGTTTTTCAATTAAATACATTGATTTCCACTATTAATCAGAAAAAACTTATCCTAAAATAGAAAAAATTCATAGAAACATAATTTTTATATATCATTATTAAAAAAATTATTTTTTCAATTAAAAATTAATAATGTTTCAGATTTTTTATTTAAAATATGTGTACCATCAAATGTTGGTAAATCTTTTTTTTGAAATATGTAGCATTTTTATGCATAAATATGGATTTCTTCTAATGTTAATCCTATAAAATGAAGTTTTTGAATTTTAAAATCCTAGTTTAAAAATATGAAATATTATTGTTGTTAATATCCTTATATAATATTTAATAATAGAATATATTTATATAAAATATAAATGTGGGCATAAAAATAGTATTTCATAAAATAACATCATTCATGAACAAATGGTTATCAGTTTTATTTATGATTAACTACTAAATAATGAACTATTTTTATAAAAATGTGTAAAATATATTATCAAATTTTAATAAATTTAATTAATTCTTTCTATTCCAAAATATAAGTGAAAAACCTCACAACTAAATAATAACATTTAATCATTTTTTAAGCACTATGTTTTGTGTAAAGAAAGATATAGATATAATTGAATTTGACTGAGATGATACATATAATAAAATATTAGGGTAATATATTCTCACCTCCTTCAATAAATTGTTTTCATGAAATTTTAAATATATTTATGGAAAAAAGTATCATAGATGAATATTACATTGGGGGAAGCCATATCGTAAGTAGGGTTAACAAAAATTCTCATTAATAAGAGGGAAAGGGAAATGAGATGGCCCCCAAAAAATTAATCATTTTAATAAGATAACATTGGGGAGAAATGGAAAGAGTTTATTGGAAGTATTATATATACTTAAATATATGATGGAGGGTAATATTGATCATGATCATCATAAATTCTCCAAAAAAATAAAAAATATATGATGTGTTAAATAGGCTCTTTATTTCCCTGTAAGAAAATTTAATTAATAGAATATTCCATTACAAAGATTTCTCCTATAATTGATAGATATTTTCAATATTATTAAAATCACTTTATAATATTTTCATACATTATAACTTTTAATTTTATAATCATAATCTCATCCTTTTTTTGTGCATCTATCTACTAGTACTTCATTCATTTGCACAAGGATATAGATATTCAAGAAGAATTTATCATACCTAAGGTAATTAAATTAATTCTAACATACACAACTAGTTACATAATTGATTAGTTATTTAAAATGGCCAAAATCTTTCTAAAATGTTATCTAATATGATAACACATACTTTGAACAAGAATAATAATTACCACTGTTCAATTTAATCCATTTGATAAGTAACTAATAAAAAGACATATCCAAAACATGTCTGTCCAAATTCAATGAATAAACATTTTCATGTTTCGTCAATAAATTTTCAAAATTAAAATCCCATTTTATTATAATGAAATAAATGTAACTCTTAATTTCACATAACATATATATTACCACCTTGATCAACATAAAACATTAATGAAAACATGCATTCAAAAAAATAAAATATCATTTTATAGTAAAACATAAAATCCCTAACAAGATTAATAGTATCCAATATTAACCCATAAATATTTTATTATAATTATTTTATAAAAATAAATCTTATATTAATGGTTATATCCCCTTAATAATGCATTTTCCAGTGATATATATTCCACTAAATCAGTTTTTATGTTATTAGTACCATTCAAAATGATCTCTCAAATCCTTAAAGAATAAAGAGTATAGTACCATACTTATTTATTCGATAATTATTATAAGAAGTACATAAATTATTAAATACATGAGTGAAATAATTCTTTAATCCATGAATAATGGAATCAATCATTATTCATCATATGTTATAAGATCATACATTTTTCCATGATCCATTTTCTCCACCTTAGATATAGTCCCCTGATGTTTGTGTCATTTATCTTCATATTGTCCCATTTCACTAAAATTTCAATATAGAATATAATCATTATCATTCTTCCCTTTACATTATTTTTTTAGGTGGCACTTTCTAGAAATTCATAAAAAACTCTCATTACATTTAGACAAGTACTATGTTGTTTATTTTCACAATTATAAATTATCGGAAAATCCACCTTTATATTATTCCATATATCTACCACTTTATCAACCGTTTTATTCTTTTTGTCCATTACCATAGTTCCATAAATCGTAGAAAATTATTTCTCTATTTTGATAGAACATGATAATATTTTTTCCATATTATGGGGATGTGTGTTAGACCATTAAAAATTGGAGTAATAGATTTAACACATCAACGAAATAATCAATATTAATCCATGTATTATGCATGTAATTTGCAACATGCCATTCTATGATATTATTGTTTGATTCATACATTGAAATATTCTCATCCACCATTTTCACTCACTCATAAATTTTCTCTCTATAACTTCTCATAGAATTGGAGGGAAATAATTTTACATGAATATTTTCATCATATCCATCAGTTTTTTATTTTTTATTTTTTCATCATTCTGTTTGTTTTGAACAATATATTAATTGAAATTAATATCATGGAGACAAGGTAGAATCAAATGAGTTTTATATTCAATCATGGGTGATGCTACTATTGTTTCAGTAGATGTTCATGAACCAAGAAATCGAGAAAAAATTATCTATCATACAATGAGGTAATGTTAGATTCTATTTTCATTATTTAAACTAAAAATATTATTATTTTCTCAGGTTAGTAATTAGAATACAACATGGGGAATACAGAGATTTCAATTGAATTTTTTTTAGTTGTTTTTAATGTGAGGTGATGGATCCTAATAATAAAATGAAATCTCTTTGAATGGCCCATAATTATTGAAAGGATAACATGATGATGCTTTGATGTGTGTATATGAACAATTTTATTATATAAAATATCTTAATATATTTTTATAATGGTTTATCCTACGTATACATATTGATAATTGATTGATGGAACATTAAAATGGAAAATATATTAAAACAATTCTCAAATTATTTGTTTGCAGATCATAAATAGTGAAGGAAAATAATTGGGAGAATATGAATATATTGAATTTAGATGTGTTTGGTTGAGTATATAAACTATTCCATTATATTTTGTGTGAATAATGAATGTGTAGAATAAAATGAATATTCATTTCCAATAATTTCTCTATGAGGGAGTACTATATTTATCCATTAGAATTAATTATAAATTATTATTGTAAAATTTTCAATTAATTTAGATGAATATTTTGAGTTTAAAAAAGCTATGTAAGAATATAGAGTGGCCTTATATTTTCATAATATCATATTTTATTGGATAAAATTCTTTATTTAAAAAAATCACAATTTGTTTAAAAAAAATAATTGGAAACTTTTGTAAATTGAATGTAATTGTTATCTCATGTTAATATATATTTAGAGCAGGAATATAGTGATGAAATCCTCACATACATTGACATTACATAACATTTTTGGAATACTAATAAAATACAAACATATGCTCAAAGACCATACTAGTATATTTTCATTGGAAACATGGAAACATAAACACTAGTACATAAGTGAGATACATTATTTCCCCCATGGTTCTCCAAGACTGGAATCCCTATTAAATATATCATACATGGAATTGATATTCGTAACCCAGGGAATGAATCATAAAATTGAAAGATATCATATACTCAATTAGGGTAAAAATGGAGATATAAATACTTACCAAATTTATGGGAGGAGATATAAGTCCCATATATATCCTAGTGAACCATGCATAAATGTTCAATAAGATAAGTAAAAATAATATCCATACCCCTCAAAAATTAATCTGCATCATAAGTTTTTACCTTATCATAACCTGTGGGAAATGATACAGATTTCACTGTTATTTCATCAAAACCATAATCTATGAAAGGAAGAGTTTTTTAATAGTATATAACAGATGAAATATAAATGGGTTCCACAAACATCAATCCTTAAAAACATAAACAATTGATAGAAATAATATGAACTGAAAAATTGAATAATTTCCCCAAAAATCAACGAGTAATAGAAAAAGATGTAATCTTATATGGGAAATAATTTTTAAATACATTTTAAAAATATCTTTTGATGGAAATAACCTTTATTATTTGCAAAAATATTTTTAAAACATTAAAACATTTGAAAACTATTTTAGCCAAAATAAAAATGAAATTTTACAAGGAATTCATGAAATAATTATGAAACCCATTTTCCATAAAAACATATAAATAATATTCAAAACATTTAGATTTTGATTTTCATTGAAAAAATATCAATGATTTTTCTAAACATTATGAAGATAATTTTCCTTGAGAACTTGTAAAATATTTATGAAAATATATTGAAAATCATTTTCATTGAATGCTTATAAAATAATTTTTTTTAAAACCCATTCCATTGAAACTAAATTTAAGAAATATTAATAAGGCTTCCAAACGTTTTTAAAAAAAATTATATTAATGTAATTTGAAAAAATATTAAAAAATGTTAAAAAAATTTGATTATCAATTTATTTTAAAATATTTTGAAAACATTAAAATAAAACATGAACATGTTTTGAAAATATTTTTCCATAAAAATATATACAATATATTCAAAACGTTTTGAAATCATTACTCATTAAAATTAATTGGAAACAATGATTTTTCCGAATAGTAGGAAAAAATAAATTATTAATATTATAATGGAAGCTTCAAGGTAATGTCATTCCTGATGGGGGATAAATCTTTATACACTGAACATTCATTTTGAAATGTAAAAATATTAGAATGGTGCATTGAATTAAAAATGAAAATAAGATTCATTATAAAAACATATTTAATTAAAAGGTTAAACATCGGTAAAAATTTCTTTTAAAGGACATAAGATAATTATAAAACATTTTTGTAAAACATTTAGATGGAATGGTTTTAATGGAATACAAATTTTTATCCAATGAGAGGGTAAAGTCAGGATTTCATAAAAACATGTTCTTCATTATATTATATACCAAAGTGTGTAATATTGGTAACAATACAAGAATATATAAAAAATAGAAATAGGATATGAAAATTTCTTTTATTTAATATGATATGGATCATAATGATTCATCAAAGAAATCATAATCACAATCTATCTCGTAAAAATATGCAATTGTTTTTATAATCATTTACAACAGTGTACCTTTGAACCATACTCCACATGGAATAAAATGAAGTTACATGAATCATAAAAAATAATTAATTGAAATTTATTCATGATATAACTTATAAAATAGATGAATATACCACTTGAAAAATAATGTAGGTGCATTAAAAAACACGTGTCTGAAACAAGGGAAATTGAGAAAAAAATATCATACAGATTTGGTAAATTTTGAAATATTATCAAATTGAAAGAAAGAAAATATAATTTTATATTAAATACCAATAAATTTAATAATAATAATCATGGAATAAATTCATTGTAATTATATTACCCAAAAAGAATTAAAGAGTGGGTTTTAAGGCATGTATCATCATAACATAAAAAGGGAGGTGAAATTTCCCTTAACGTGTGTCTTGAGTCACATTGTACTCATAAAAGCATCCAATATAATAAATTTATGTTTATTATATATATGCTGAATCATATTATTATTATATCTGACACTATATAATTTTTTATTATGGCCTTATATTTTCATTTTGTAATCGATTTTATGACAGGGATTCACTTCCGGTTATATCCACTTTGATCATCACATGTATATTAACTTGTTATATCATTAGTCCATATAATAATATAATTATTTATATAATATAAAAGTTGATAGAAATATAATTTTTATTTATTATATGTGTATTATAATAACAAATAAGATATAGAGGTATAAAAAGGAATACACCGTTCATGGAGATGGTACGACATACGTACACATGAACATTGTTTTCGTTTTATTATTATATTGAAGGAAAGGGAATAAATAATATATATTCTTATATAATTATTCATATAATTATTCCATTAGTATAATTATATCTTATATATCATATAATATCAGTAATCACATCTTTAAACATTTCATGTATTATGAGAACAAATCATATCACTCTAATGAGATTGTAGTCCACACTTTCTAAAAAGAAATAATCACATTTAAAAAATATAGAAATATTAAAGTTAATATAATATATATAATATATAAATACAATTTCCGTCATAATTTCAACCATGAGAGGCGTTAATTGAATAATAAAAAATCATCGTTTAATGAGGCGGTAGTTCTCTATACATGTAAATATTATGTTCATTACCCATTAGATATAAGCGTGTGTATGTGATTGTAAAACACTTATCATAAAAACAACCAAGTATATTTATGATACTATTTTGTTAAAAAATAATGCCATAAGAGGATTTTTAGGGTGGATAATTAATATAAATTAAATGAACTTAAGGAAAAATGTTACCTCTTATTCGTGAAACTCCACTTAATTTCCACCTATGGGCTTTGTTGGATTGATTTAGTCCAATGGGTAGGATTATAGGATTAGTGTATGATTTTTTAGAATCATCTTAGGAAGATAATAGTCGAACAAAAGTAGATTTAGAAGTGTGAATATGTTGGAGGATAAGAGGGCTTTTTATTGTGGAGGATGAGTGGTGCTACTGTAAATAAGGGGAATGGGATTTCTACTCACGTTTTTACTAAGTAATGTGGATCCAATAATGGTCCAAAATTGTTAAAAGTTGTTATAGGTCCTATATATGTTCATAAAAATAATTTTCGACAAGTTTATATTATATTTATGCTCCTATGATTATGTTTTAGTCCTTAGTTAAGCATTATAGTACCATAATCGACGTAATTTATTTTATTACATTCACTAATATTTTAGGTCAAAAAAAATTCAAATTTTATTAATTATAAATTAATATGATTCCTAGTATGGAACTCATTTTGAAAAATTCCCATCATGTAAGTTTAAAAAATAAATTTAAAAATAATCTCATAGTCATGTCAACAATATGAGAATTTTAAAGTAAAAACATTCATAGGTTTTCTATTTTTTTATATTCTATTTTAATGTGAAGTTGATTCCTATGAAAGAAATTGGGTTTATTTATTAATATATTATCTATTTGGACATTTACACATATTTAAATTGAAATTTAACCTTATTAATAAATTGTATATAAAAGTAGTTTTGAAGTCAAATTCAATATTTTTTAGTATTCATTACAAATTAAATCATGTTTGAAAAAATACCAAAAATTAACCCCATCCAAATTATTATGTTAAAATTTTAAATATTAATTTTATATTTATAGTTTTAATATTTCAATATTATAAAAAAAATTTAAATGGGTTCTTCATTAAAAGATAGTAAACATTCCATAATAAAAATATATGTTTTGAGTAGAAAATTGGGGTTGTTCTTATCATCTCTCTACCAAATATATAATACGATTATAAAAAATATTTTATTGAAATATTTAATATATATTAAATTAGTATCTCTAAATAATTGTAGTTAATTTTAATTATTTTGGAAAGATATCTTTCTGAACATTAAATAGATCTATTTTCCATTATATTCAGTCAGTTTTCATATTCATTTAAAATTTAATGATATTCTACGAAATCATCTGTAATTTGGTAAATCATAAAATATCAAATTTAATAGTTTTTTTCTGTATTATAAAATAATATTATATTAAAAATTAATCTTTGTTCATTTATGCTTGGTATTTCTTGTCACGCAGGCCACCATGTAAAGTCGGACTTGGGCGTGACCTATGATGACCTCAATGTTTCATCTAGACAAACAAAAATATGTTGTGTGTAGTGAATGATTAACTTGGTGTTTCATATAAATCATGTTATAAATATTTCTATAATATTGAATAAAATATTTTCATTGTTTCATGAAATGAAAAATATGAAAAATATTAAATTAAATCTAAAAAACAATTCACAAAATATACGGGCGTTATAACGAAATTTGTGTTTTGTGGTAAAAGTAGATGCTCATGGTATATGTATAAAAATCAGTAAGATATCAATTTATTTGAGATATTATTTTCGTTTCATATAAATATAAATAATATAATCAATTTTTTGGATAATTTGGAAAATGAAAAACATTGTGTATAGATTTTGAGGTTTCATTATCATGGGGTAAAAATTATCATAAATGTAAGTTTCAAGTGTCTGGTGGGTCAATAATTTATCCTTGTGGAATATATTATCTTTTATAATTTGTTTTTATATACACTTTGAGGAATGTATGATAAGCATAGAGATGTTTTGGTGAGGCTAAACCATTTATTCTTAATTTCAGGACAATTTGGCCATGTCCGAATATATGTGTAATTATTTTACACATGTGACGTGTAACCATAATATAATCCAATGTAAATTTATAAATTAATATTTCATGGATTTATAAGTATCATATTTCCATATTTTATTATACATATGTCCACATAGACAATATTATTGTGAGGAACTAACCCTTTTTCCCTCCCAAATAGGTACATTTCCATAAATATCACATAGCTGAAGGATGTACCTGACCCCAAAGGGTGGTAAAAAAGAACCCAAGAATCAATAAAACCAAATGGGTTAATTATTTCTCCCTTCCTGAAGCTAAAAAATAGACATACATACATAATGGAAAATAATAAAAAAGATAAATACATTCTATAACTTGAAGAAAATAGCATAACCCAAAACTCAAATGTTGAGAATATATCCATGCACATATCCAACAATAAAGGGATACCCAAATAAGAATAAAAAATACACCATTTTACTGCAAGGAAAAACTACCATCTTCTCACCACTAGTTACACATCACATCTGATGGAAAACCTCATCACCTCACTAGGATTCCTTTCAACACCCTCCATCAAAATACATGATCATCTCTATGCACTAGTAAAGATGTATGTAGGTAGTGAACTAACATGAACGTTAGGTAATGAAATTTAAAATCATTTCATATCCATATATCAATATCAGATATATAATATACAAATTATTGGAACCTTGTGTCTCATATCTTGTCAAATCCATGGATGTAAAAAAATGGTACAACCCAAAAATAGAAACAATAATTGGCTAAGAATCACAGATAACATCCCTCTAGGGATCAGACTAGGTCATGATAGATATGAAAAAATGGTACCTCCTTCTTATGGAATCACACACACACCAAGCCCCTAGAAATATACATCGATTATGTGTAGTTGATGACAATGTGAACTATCCCAATAGAGTCTATCAATTATATAGAGCAACATGTCATGAAAGCATATAAAAGACCCATGAAAACACCCCTATAATAACAATGGATGTGGGGTATACTGAAACCTCCAGGACACCTAGAATACCTCATTTCAATGCAAGTAAATGTAGAAATCTAGATCAAAAGTATGATTTTTTTAAATAACTAGACCAAGTACATGATATTTTATCAATTATGGATGCTTTGAATCTATAAAAGGATCTTCGAGAAACCCTTATTGAGTCTTTCTCATGTCCTTAAGGGTTTTAAACCGAAGTTTCTAGTGCTGAGGATTACATTATAGTGAATTATCTGGTAGAATGTCATGTAATCATATAATTTACAGATTAAGATGAAGATGATGTTGTATGTAGACATATTGGGCCATTGTATTTACCTCGAATGGTCAATGAAAAAGACATTTGATGAGCCTTCATTGATAATGGTTCTGAAGTCAACATCATTCATGTTTGTACACTTCATCTATTGGGCCTGACTGAATATGAATTATCTCTTTCATCATTAATGTGGAAAATATACGAAAGGAATGCAAAAAAACCTCTTGGAATGATTACTCTCAAAACTCAATTTGGGGATCTTATGTGTAATTCAGATTTCATGGTTGTTCATTTAGACAAATCCTTTAACATTCTACTAGGAAGGCAATAGCTACATCAATAGGATGTCATACCTTGGAAAAAACACAAATGTCTTAAATACTATTTCAATGTTCAAATCAAGAAATTTTATGGTTACAAAGATCTATTCAAAATGTGTGAATATCAAAACATTGAGGCAAAGGTTTATCATAAAAAAGTAAAGAGCTTCATAACAATGTAAATAACCAGAGTTGATACTCTAAATGGCTTGGAAAAGATTCCGGAAAACCCATTCATACATTTGGGTTTTGATTATGTGATTCCCATCAATCATATTGAAATGTTAAATCTAATTCTATTAACTTGCCCAGTGATTTCCATAAAGTAAAATGTGGAAAGTCAGACCGACAACATGAGAAAAATTATTGATTCTCCATGTTGTGATGGAATATTAAATAGATATGTATTCATATCATCTATCGAACTATATCAAGACCATACATCATCAAACAGTGTAGAAAATTTTGTACCAATGATAGAGGAATACAACGATGTTGATTCCCAATCCATAATCTCCTATTTATTACCACACAAAGACCCTTCATCATTAGTAGGGTCAGATATAGTGGCCACTTCTTGTGAATGTTCAAATACTAACTCCTCCAATAACTCTGGCAGTTTTCCTTTTAATCTACTATACATGTAGAAAAAAAAGAGATAACACATAAAGAAGATGAAGAGGATGATCTCTGGGATTCACTTCTATAATTTGACGAAGGTTTCTCTACCATTGTTGATGAGCTTAGAAAAATAAATCTTGATATAAAATATCAGCCCCCACTCTAATGAGTGTGGTCATGAACACTGAAAATAAAAAGGTTTATATTTAATTTCTAAAGAAACATAAAGATATATATTTTTTGAATTAAAAATAAATTTCAGGTCATAACCCAATGTATCCACTAATCATTTGGGTTCTCTAAAAGAACATCATTGATTAATGAAGGCAACCAGAATAACACACCCATCTAATGTCATGAAAATTGAATTTGTTATTGATAAGATTATAATGGCTAATTTTTATTGGGATGTTCAATTTCCCAATTTGTTGGCCAAAATGTTCCTAGTAAAAATAAGAATGGGAAAATAATAGTTTTCATTGATTTTAGAGATCATAACTTGCATTTTATAAAGACGGTTTTATAGTTCCTATTACAGAGCTTTTAATTAATTAAACAGGTGGCTATGAAACTATTTCTTTCATGGATGGCTACATTGTGTATAATCAAATCCACATGGCCCCGTATTATAAAGAATCTACAGAAATTATATCCCCTCAATGTGTTTTTTTCTATCAGGTAATTCCCTTTTCCATAAATAATACAAGTGCAACATACCAACGTTTAATGCACAATATCTTCAAAAACATTTTAGAGACATTTGTTGAATGTAATGTGGATAATTTGGTGGTCAAATCCAGAAAAACATCCAATCACATGGCTAATCTAGATATCATTTACTATAAACATATGCAACACAGTTTGAGGATGACCCCCTTGAAATGTTATTTTGGGGTAATCTCAGGAATTTTCCTTGGATATATTGTAAGACATCTTAGTATTGAAATTGATCCCGAAAAAAAAAAATCTTGGTATATCAACTCCTCGATATTTGAATTAATTAAAATGACTCCAATGAATCTTAGCCAATATTTAGCATTTTATCTCCAATTTTACATGGATGTTTTTTCACTTCACTAAATTAATGAATAAGAGAGTCACCTATTAATAGACAGAATACTGACAAAAATCTTTTGATAACCTCAGAAAATATCTCTTGAGTACACTGGTATTAATTCCACATGTTAATGGAAGAACACTTATTTTCCATGTGATATCTTTAAAGCTATTACTGGGTGTCACCCATTCTCAAAAGGATGATGTTGGGAATGAGAACAAATGTTACTATCTCATTTGAACTATGATTGATGTAGAAACTCGATATTAATGTATCGAAATGTGATATCTGGAATTAATATTTGAAATTATGAAATTGATGAATAACATGAAACATCATGAGGTCCAATTAATATCTCCCAATAACCTGGGCAAATTTATCAGTAGTATTCATATTTTTACAGGGTGTCGGGCATATTGGGAAGTTATATTTTAAAAGTTTGATATCTTGTTTGTGCCACATAAGGATTATAAAATACGTAGCTCTGGCCTACTTCCTTACTGAACAGCAGTCTGCAGAAGATATATCCTTGAATATTGAACTTCTTAATGAAGAGGTTTTCTCAATCCAAGATAATTACCAAACATGATAAATGTACTTTTATGGTGACAATTTTTTAAATGATGGGGCCGAAGACACATATATTATTAAAGCAATGTAAAGATCTCTTTATCTAGGTAGAGGGTGACCCATTACATAGCCCGAAGTCCCAATGGGAACTGAGCACATTACATGGCCTGTAGGACCAAGTTTTTGTCCCAAGGCCCATTCTGTGAATTGTACTACTATAGTACCCGCTACTGCTATAGTCCACTGGTGTCGTTGCAGCAACCTTCCACCGCTATAGTTACATGCCGCCGCTACAGTTCCTGCCATTTCTACAGTACTACCATTACTACCGTCCGCTACAATACTGCTACAGTACCTTCACCCAATGGGTTTTGAACCCTGATTTTCAAGCAGGATTAAGGGGTGCTTACCCCTAAGCCAAACCCCAACTACTCTTTGATGGTTCCTCTAAATGTACAACAGGTAAGAGAATGGAAAACCCTAACTCAAAAATGTAGGGTTAATAATTGTCCATATTTTCCCAGAAATGGTATTTTTTATTTATTCCTTTTTTTATGAGAAGGCCATACCAAAAATGAAGCTAAATATCAAGCTTAAATTTCAATATTGGAATTGGAACATCAGGTGCTAGTGAATCACTTACAGGTGAAAGGTGATTTAGAATTAGTAATCTAGAAAATAAATGGGGAATATTCTATCATTAAATTAGAGTTAATCTATTTGTGTGATTACTTCAGAGGGTTAATGGATGAATTTTCCTCATATAAGACATTTTCTTATGTCCCTAAATCACAAAACTCCATTGATAGTGCACTGGATAATACAACTATTATCTCTAGTATATCCAAATCGGGATGATACAATCATTAGTATGGCCCATCGTCATGTGTTCTCTCCTTTAGTTCATCCCATAATGAAGGGAATTACTGAGATTAGCCATATTTCTGAGCCATATGGTTATACCATGAAAGGGATAACACTCATTGTGGAATGCCTTCAAAATATGGTACTTCCACCTGATTGGGCTAAAAAAGAACAAATCCAACATCGAGCGGGAAATTTTACTGTTTATGAAAGTCCAAACCACCACACAATCCTCTAAAAATAAGGATTCGATGGAAGCCTCCTCAAATGTATTGATGGATAAAAACTGCAACAGTCATGAAATAAGTTCATTCAATATCTTGTGGTTCCCATTAGTTTGGGAAGAAACTCTCTGATCAGTTCTGAAGGCTCATATACTTTTGGCATTCAATGATATAGGATTGTTAAGATTTTACTATTAAATATCATCCCTGTCAAGTACATTCCAACTTGATTGATCAACCCCAAAGTGGTTACATACATCTAAATACTCCTGGCCATTTGAAATATGGGTAAGGAATATAGTAGGACCATATCCTCCAGCCACGACTAATCAGTCCAAGTATATTCCTACTTGTATTGACTTATTCTCTAAATGTGTTGAAGTAATACCTCTCAATGAAGTCAAATCCTAAATCATTGTTATTTTTTAAAAAACTAATATCATCACAAGATTTGGTGTCCCTCATACTATTTTAATGGACTATGGCACCCATATTTATTCTCTTGAGGTAAACAAGTTATATCGGAAACATTATATCAAATCTAACTTTTCATCTCACTATCATCAAGCAGCCAATGGATAGATAGAGGCCTTCATTAAGACCCTATCAAATATACTCCAGAAGATGGTTGATAAAGAAAAGAAATCATGGCCTGGTAAACTTTTGAATTTTTTTTGGGCATATTGGACTAATTCCCGTTCTACCACCCATGAAACTCCTTGTTCATTGTTATATGGAATAGAATCAGTTTTTCCAATTGAAATAAAATATCCATCACTCAGAGATACAATCTTTCATATGTGTTCTCTAGATGAGAGGTCTCAGAAATGGTTTAATGAGATGGATCGATTAGAATTGATATGAAGGCTTACTATCCGTTATTTAGAAGTCTATGAGAACAAAATAGAGAGAGCATTTAACAAGAATCTTTGCCTCCATTTATTTCATCATGGAGAATTGGTTTTGGTCCTCAGGACTCCTATGATATGTGGAAAGAAACCTCCAAATCATGAGATAATGTGGGAAGGACCTTATTTTATACATAATATTGACTCAAATGGAGTTTATGACTTAATATTAATGGACATAGAGCTCATTAAATCTCCAAACAATGTGGGATTACTGAAAAATACTTTGTGTAATTTCATAGATAATTCGTCCTCGCTGCAAGACTTAAAATTTTAAAGCTTCTATGTCCTTTCTGAAAGACTTAAAAATGCATAGTACAATGTCCTATTTTCAAGAAATTAAATTGGATAACATCCTTAATAGTCCATGTTGCATTATGTTAAATTGTTTAGAACAATTTTTTCTTATTATATGACATTACATTATACAACTAATATATTCCCTACTTGATATTAGGTGCTTACATAAGCTAGTATCATGGACATCATTGCTACTTCTTATAGGAACATTAGTTTCTCTCATCACTATTTTTGAGTCAGATCTTCATAGAGACCATGTTTCATGAAAAAATTGTGGCTTTACTTTTATCTATTTGAGATACGTAGAGACACCTAGATCTCAAATCGTGGGCCCGACTATAAGAATAAGTCTTTTTCCATTTTCTTCTTCTATATATGTACTAGATCTACACATTAAGATGTATGATTTTATTTTAATACTTTCATGTGTCATAAATTTAATCATTCTTCTAGAATGTGTAGAAGCCCCCCCCCCCATCTCCCATGTCAAACTCAATTTGTGTGGGAAATGAATGTTTAATGAACTATGTATGGATTAATTATCATCTATATGAGATACGTAGAGATGCCTAGATCTTCAATAATATACCCAACAATGAAAAAAAATAAAAACCCCCATTATTTGTTATATTAGAATCAAACCTACAAAGGGAATGTTTAAATAAGTACATATGGCTTGTTTATTTCCCTCATCAAGACACATAGTGACACTTGGATTTTATTCCTTAGTCAAGTTACAATATGTCTTTATATTTTTAATCATTTCAATTTCAACCTTTACCACATGGAATTAAATTGCATGGAAATATAATACCCATATTATTCACTTTTCCACCATTGTGTTGTAAAATAATCCCTTACTACTCCTTGTTTCTCACAACAAGCATTGCTCCCATGGGATTAGAAATTGGGTAAAAGGATTATTTAAATAAATAAGGTATATCAATTTCTCCCAGGGCTATCATTGTCTTCACTGCATGACTTAAAACTTTACAATATAACGTCCTCACTTGATGACTTAAAACTGCATAGAATAGTGTCCTCACTGTATAACTTAAAACTACATAGTATAATTTCAATTCAAAGAAAGACAAACAAAGTCTCTATTTTACACATGAGTCAGGTCTATGTAAAGGATGTAAAACTTGTGGCCAATATTGATTCAAATATTTTTTCTGTGCATCGAGAATAACCCCATAACAGGTTTGTCAAATAATGGTAACTTCGTTCTGGGAATAGACACCACTAATTCCATTATCCCTTTTTCCATATTAATCTTCCGATATATAAATTATTAAATCATAGTTTACAATTTTTTCTTCCATACCTGAATATGGTAGTATGTTTCCAAACAAATTATCATGATAGTTTAAGAGACTCATACCATTTGTAACACCTAAATACTTTAAATTAAAGCCACATAATGTCCTCACTTCATTAATTAAAATTTCTCTGCACAATGTCCTCACTACAAGACATAGAACTATACAGTACAATATCCTCACTACATGACATAAAACTGCATAGTTTTATATCATAAATTAAATTTTATGATCAATTTTAACCATTATTCATACTCCTAATTTTAATAGATTTGGTTTTCCTATTCTGGACATATATCAGCATAAAATTGACATTTTATTCTAAAATCCCCTTTCCTTCGAAAAACCACCCACTCTGGTCTAGATTCACACAAATATTATTTTCCCTTTTCTATCAAAAGTAAAATGTTAAATTATTACGTGTTTCTTTTCTTGACTAGTAATTATGTGCCCTTAGGTGGCCCTATGTAAGTTGCCTACATAACTGGCATGTCACTGAAAAGATTCCACTATTTTCTTATGAAGCATATGCCCTGGTTTTCCTTGTATAATACAACACCCATAAAAGGTTTATCAAATAATGGTAACATCATTCATGTAAAAGAATCCCATAATGTAGATATAAGTGTTAAATTGGATGACCATATAAATCATGGTTTCATATTCCCCTTGGAAATATCTAGATAATATTAATGAAATTATTAGTCATTGAGTCTTGTTTGGGATTTAATTTCAAAATTTATGGTCAAAGATATTCAACCATAAACATTATCCCTTTATAGTCCAACATGCATGACTATAATCTACCAACAACAAGATACATGGTACTCACTGGATTGATAACTTGAAAATGGTACTCTAAACAAAATTTGAGTCCCATATCACTAAACATACATTTTTTTATGATTTAGGTAATGTCGAGCAATAAAAATTCAAAAGATACAATGTTTTCAGGGTTTTATGTATAACCCTCATAAAAATCAATCTATGCTCGATATGCCCTATGACTTAGGAAAAAATAGATCGTCCTTATAAGCTTGATATATCTTTAAATATACAAAAATTATGTTGTAATGCGTAAATGTTCCCTAATTATACCTTAGAACTATAATTTTTTCATTCTCAACGAATAAAATTCTTTGGGGGGGGGGGGGGCGTTGTAGACACCATGAAATGTTTTCCATGTACTTCTCCACAAAAAATCCTCAACCAGGCTCGAAAATTTCATGGTGTAACTATACACTTTTCTTGGGGGTCAGTGATGGTAGTGATGGCACCAGCTCAAAGGGACGAGAACACAACACAGTAGTGATCACAAGTAGGGGTGCGGGGATGAATCCCCCTTAGTATAGAGAAATTATTTGGTTAAGTCCCTAAAGAGGCGCCCAAGGTAGCATCACACAAACACCCACGTTCCACCATGCTGGAGGAGAATGAAACTATTAGTTTGGAAATGTTCTCAAAATATCACTATAGTTAGTGAAATCACTAGCGGCACACAAGTCTACATGGGCGCCACCCATCCGGTACACAAGAACTTTTGTGCCAAAAAATTGGTACACAACCCACTTGTGCGCCCAAATACTTTTCATCCAGGGTCCTATATTTTCCTATAAATAGGCCCTTGGGGTCTTCATTTGGAGTGACCAATTTCCCTGATTCCTAATTTCTACTATGGTCTCCCTATTGCTTCACCCAGGCCTTCCAAAACATTCATGGTAGTTATTCAACACCTTTAGTGGAGGATTTAAAGGAGGAAAATTGGAATTAAGTCATTTTAGTGTTTGAAAACCATAACACTTTCATGCCTAAATTTCCCAACCTCCATAAATAAGAAACACTTGTGTTCCACCTATTCCATTCATATGTACATGATCTCCACACTTCAAGGATCACCTGTGAATACTAATGAAGTCTTGAGCCAAGTCTCACCCAAATATTACTATAATGGTTGTCCATCACATAAGTGAATATCAAGTCTTCTATATTGGTGAACCCTTATCTATATGATCACCCCGCTTTGATTCAATTACCCACTTTAGTCTACAATCAATCAATCCTTCTCAAATCCATTAATGGAAAGTATTCTTCTTCCTTGGCTCCCTTGTTTGAAAGGGATTCTATAGAGACCTTCACCAAATCATCATGACGTATCAATGGATTGGGAATGATACATTCTCATGTCTTATTGTAGTGTTTATAAATCCATAGATTGAGGTTTCCCAAATTATTTTTACAATGGGGTTGGGGTTCTTGGAGTGTTTGTGGGTATGTATATCCCCAGTGGCATGGAACTTTCTCCTAGGAACAATGTTGGGAAGATCCCGGTTAGGAGGAGGGTTTGGATCCTGACCTATCCCTTCTCAAAGAGACGACACAAATCCTCTGGTCTCTGATATGGAATGTATAGTTAACACCTACTTTTCATCCTTCGGAACAATGTGGAAGTATCCCTCCCCTACTAGGATCAATTTTAGGGAAACCATCCTTTTATATAACACTATTTTTTCTTGCATGAGGTATCATAATTGCTCCTCCTCTCATCTTCGGAGCCAAATACCAGAGGAGAGATGGCCACAAGGAATTTCATTACCCTTTCCCTCACTCGTTGAGCTTTGTCGCCATGGGAATCCAACTGTGTATAATACCCTAAACCTTCATCCCTTATTCCATTCATTTGACTATTTTCCAATGTGAAAAGAATAGAGGGACGGTCGTGGCATCGTCCTCATCCACCATCTTTTCCATAGGTGCACCCTTATCCACCAACGAAAAAGGAAATGTGTATCTTTCATTGTTGAATATTTTAGATAATCTTATTTCTCACACCAATCATGATTCATGTGGGTGAAGAGATTATTGATGATTACAACATTTACACAAACACTCACTAGAATAAACTACAAGAACCCGGATTTCCCCCCATAATTGGGATACGTAGGAATTCCTCTTAGGGCCCAATCTCACTGGACATCCTCTTTAGGAATCCAACACTAATTCCATTAATTTGGGAACCCTTATTAGGAATAATCCCAAATTTAATCCCATAAATCATCAAGGCGTCATTTTGAAGAAGTAAGAACTAACTCATTTATCTTAATGGAATATATTCTTCTATAATTATTATCAAACTATGTGGGCTTTGATTCCCCTATAAATTGGATATATAGGAAGCCTCTATGAGGTTCAAACCCAAAACTTCAAATCAACCATTTTATCCTTGGTCCATATTCCAATCCTGGTCTAATATATCATGGAAAACCTTATCCTTTCCATTTTCATTCGGATTATTTTCCGTTATTCCACACCAAACATTAACTAAGAACCTTTCAAATTGAAAACCATACCACATGACATTAAATAGTATGGTTAGGTCTTTATCACATGATATTAAAAGGTATAATGTTTCCCATTAAGTGGCATCGAACTACAAGGGTTTTGATTCCATTCTAAAGGATATGTATGTAACCCATTTGATGGGTACGATCCCACTATCAAAACAAACTATCATCTCCCTGGATGTAAATAAATTCCAATGTTCCCCACTGAGTGGCTTAAAAACTAGTATCATCATAATGACAATTAAAAGACACTTGAAAAAGTATATTAGTGGATACCATTGAAGGAGAACCTCAAATACATACTCATGAATGCAAATTTTACACATGTTAATAAGTGAATTTAAATTACAAGGGAAAATTATGTTATACTTGGTGAATTAATAAATATTCGTCATGTTATCATAAATTTATAAATAATGTCCTGGAGTATACAACCATTCCTCCAAAAAAATGGTGGACGAGTCTGACCTCCCTTCCTCTCGACCACTTCACGTTCCTATGTATCATAAATTTTAAATGTAACAAGAACGTGCATTTGGAAAGAAGGTTCCTTTTGGATAATTAACTATTGGATGTTTCGGGTTCCATAAATATATCTAATGGAAATATCTTGGAATTAGAGACTCTTTAAAATAGAACACACTTTTCAAGGAACTATGAAAGAACAATGATTTGGTAAATAATGTATTACTTAGCATGAATTATATGAATTATAATTTAAAGTATGATAAATGTTCTATATGTTTAACTATCTTTTAGTATTTATCATGGATTTTTTTAAATAAAATATTTTTCAAAAAACATTTGAAACTTTTAGATTAAATTTTAATTTGCAAATTAAAAGGTTATTTCTCTCTAGATATATTAAAAATATATTCTAAAGGAATTATTCATAAATGATAATATATATTTATTTAATATTGGATTTAATTGGGAAGTGATCAAATGATAACATGCTTATTATTTTCATCAATGATTTATGGTTATGATGAAGACATATTGAGGAATCCAATTTTTTAGTCAATAGTAAAATTTATGATGAAAATATTTTCGATCATGTGCCATAAATATACTAGATTATAAGATTATGTGATAAATTTGAAGAGAAATATATAACCATATAATACATTGGGTAACGATTAATTTTTTATATTATTATGTAGTACATAAAATATTATAACAATCAGGAAGAAATATTGTACATGTGAGGTTAACATACACCCAAAAAATAGGGTATATTTATGGATATCCCAAAATTGATTAAGGAATAAGACTAGTTATTTGAATTCTAATTTCTTATGAATGCATTCTCAGTAGAATTGATATTAAATTTATATGATTATGTTTATTATAGAATTTATTCCCCATATTAAATAAATAAACTTATTCCATCGTTATGTTTTTATAGATCCTCTTATATGTACCCTTCATGAAACATTTCATACAAGCATCCAATCTTTCTATCATGACACATAAATATGATCTGAGAATTCATGGTTATTATTTTAATGGTGTTTTTAAGTTATTATAAGTAATTTGTTCATTTTATGTTTAAATTATCATTGATGTCTCCATTTATTACCCCAACAAAGCATACATGATCACCCTTTATTATGTATTAATTTCAAAAGTATATGATGAAAGGTTTTATTCTTGACATGTCTAAATTGGTTATTATTAGGAAGAACATAGTTTGATATATTGTAGATATTTTAATAAAAAAAATTACGTGTCCAAGTTTCCATAGACACAAAACTATTATAGGTCTAGTGTGGATTGTAATGTTATATATTGAATATTCATATAAAAAGATGTGCTATTTATATATTATAATTTTGGGTCTCTATAAAAATTATCAGAAAAAGGTATTTTTACCTTTGGAAATATGGATGAGAAACATTTAGAGAGAATCATTATGATAATCTAATGTATTTGATAATTTCTGATTTTATAAGCAGTTAAAGAGTGAAGTTTTCTTTAAAAACGTATATTGATTTTATAATTTGTATTTGTTTTTGAATAGATATATTTATAAGTAATAATAATGAATATCATTAGTAAATTATATCATAATAATCATTTCACTTCATAGTGAGTATTGTCATAGCACATACTTGGTATGAAACTCATAGGTGATATTCTTAGGTTAGTTCACATTTCCATTATAAACAATCATGGATGATGATAATACATGATGATTATGGATGAACTATTTTAAATAAAATTCAATGATAAAAAATATATTTTCAGGATTTATATAGATAAAAAAGAAATATTCAGGATTATATGGTTTCCCACTATGATTATTGTGGCTCACAGTTGGATATTTTATAATTTTTCCACAATTAAGGAAACCTAAAGGAACCATGTTAATTATGAATATGATGGAAAATGTAAAAATTTTACTCATGATAAATGAAATGTTTCATTACATTGAATAAAACATATTATTTATATACTTGTAAACATTCGATTTCCCTAAATAATTTTTACCTTCCATATGATGAAGAGAGGGAACACCCTCTCATTGTGTTTTTAATGATAAAACATCAAACATCATTTAGTGGATCATCAAATCCACTAGACACTGAGTAATGGATGTATATAATTGAAGGAATATTTTTTCATATTCAAATATTAAATGAAATTAAATGGATTTTTTCGTTTTATATCATTCGAAATGAAAAAGATGTCCAGATTGGACAATCATGAATAACATTATGAAAAGGGATGAAATTTACTTCTGGTTTTATCATTGAACCATATTTTGAGATTGATCAATTACAATGTGTCGCAAAATCAAGTCTCCCAAGGGAATTATCCCTAAAGGGCATCAATAGTTATGAATAAATATTTCAATGTGAAACTATTGTAGAAACAGAGATTACTGTTACCCACCAATATGATGGTTTTGATATGAAATGAAAGATATAATTGAAAATAAATTCAAATAGTAAAAACCATAGAGGGAACATGATGATAAATAAAAATTCATAATGTGTGGATGGATACATGGAGTAAATTGTTGAAATTGTACATGTAAAATCTTCAATTTTTTAAAAGAAGATGAAATAAAAATTTAATGGTTATGTGAAGAGAATAATTTTTCCAATGATGGGGGAAAAGAATCACACAATGAATATAACTCAAAATATTTTTAAATTTTAATGTATATTTGAATTATACTAAATTTTGATCAAATATGATTTTTTATGACAATAATAAATTTTAGAAACCTCAAAAGACTAGGGGGAATGGGAAATAACTTGATGTAACCATTTCAGATGTGGGATACGATAATGAAGTTGTTAAATGTACACATGGAATCCACTATTGATCTATTATTGTATTTTTTTTGTTTTGGATCTACCGAAACATTTATATCTGAATAATTTTCAAAGGTTATGAGAATCAAAAATCAATGATTACATGTTCAACAATAAAATGAATTATCTAATTCAATAATTTTATAATCGTTACATTATAACTCATCACTAACTGGTTTTGTGGTAATTTGATTAATATATATCCTTTTATTCTCACACTTGTCAAATTTTAAGTTACTATATCAATAGATTCACTAAATTTACAAATATAAAACATAAATTATTTGTGAAGGGAATTAAAATTTGATATTATTAAACTTCCAATGTTTTTCTATTACTGTGGAATTAAATATGAACGTATGAGGGAATTTAATCCTAATAATGTTTCATGATTACTATTAAAAATGGATTATATATATCAAATGGTTTTAGTGAAATTAATCACTAATTATATTCCAACTATATTGGATTTGATGATGTTATTTCATAAAAATTACATTGAATTAATACAAATCTTGAAGTATTGTTTTCAGTATAATTAATACTCATTGTTAAATCAAGCTCAAGGACACCATATAGAATGTAAATAATAAATATTAAGTAACTGATGAATAAAATTTATTAGAATCGTGAAATATTAGTAATTCATACATTTGAATCACTGGGTGGTTTACATAATCATTTTAAAATGAATTAATATTTAACGATGTAACTTTTTTATTGATTATTAGAATCATAACAAGATAAAAACACAATACTATGTATCATATACCCTATATTGATGATTTTGTTTGATCAATTATGATGGCCAATATATTCTCTCAAGATTTAACTTTAATCTAAATATTATAATTTGAGGGGTAAATTGAATACATAAAAAATAAAATCTTGTGTAACTAGTATAGATACAATTTAGCTCATGGTGATTCCATTTGGTCGTATTTAATCCGTAACTAATTAAAATAATTTAGTTAATATAGATCTTATAGATTAAAATTTTCAGTTTTCGATATTTATTATAAATATTATATTACACATTAAATGGGAAATTAATATCATGAATCAATAATGTATCGTAGAGATAATATTTTATGTAAAAATATAACTCACATGGTTGAACTTTTCTAGAGGAATCTTGAATATGAGGAAGATACTTAAGAAACTAAGGATGTCATTAATCTCAGACATCGTCATTATTATTTTATTATAGAGGCATTATTATAAGGGAAAATCATTTTAAAGGGGAAAATGTGTCCCCATTAGATGTTATTATTTATTTATCATCAAATAAATTTAATTTCATTGATTGTATATGATGTAGGCGTCCCTGAGTCTAAATTTACAGTAAATAATTATAATTTTGTAACCCACCCACAAAATTTATGGATTCAATTTGAATAAAATAATTTTTAATACAATGTGTATAGTTTTTAGATAAAACAATTATTGATAAATGAGTTCTTAATTTTTTATAATTCATTTCTTTACTTTTCCATAACAATTGTTCTTAATAATTTTTATACGAAAATATTACATTTAGTTTGTTCAAAAAATATAATATTTATTTGATATAATGAACAATAAATTTTATATCATCATATAAAAAATAAAATAGTGTAAAAATTTTGGATTTTTCTGATGTGATATTTTTTTCTTCAAAATATTAATTTTTATTAAATCTATCCATTTAAATTAAAAAAAATCATCTAATTTAAGTTAACATTATACTAGTGATCTGATACTAATTTAAAATATGACCTATTTTATTTTTAATATCCTTATATATTACATTTAAATCATCAATTTTCATGATTTCATTTTGAGTTCATTTTTACTTGTAATAAAACATTTTCCTAAAAACAGTTTTTCATTATGTTTTACACATTTATATTAAAATATATTTCTATCAAATTGATATTTATTATAATAAAAAAATGTATAAAAAATTTGGAATAACGTGTATATTTTTTTTTAAATATGTTCCTTTTAGTTTTACCCCTTTATGAATAGTGGACATTGAGAATACTTGTCTGCAATGAAAAGGTAAAATGGGTAAAATATGGTTAAATGAAGAGATAAGGAATCAAATAGACCAAAAATAATTCTTTATTTCATTTTATCAAATAAATTCTACCATAAACCCTAAATTCGAATCTATTGAGTATTAATAACATTTTTTCATGATAATTAAATATATATTATGGTATGTAACAAAAAATAACAAATTTCACACTCTTGAAAATAATATATCTAAATATTTTACACAAGGATACAATGATGATATTATATATTCAAAAAATTTATTTATAATATAATATAATTTTTTAAGCATGGGGTTGTTTAATTGTTAGTGATGAAATGTTTATTCTACGTGCTCACACAACAATGACACATCCACTATTTAAGTATTAGAAAAATCATGTCAAGGATTTTTAAAACATTCAATGATATATTTCATGTGTGACATAATTTTCCCTAAAAATTGTCTTGATTAATATGACATATAATAGATTTTTTAATTTTTTATTTTATATTTCCTTTTTCATGTAGTTTTCAAGTCAAATTATATGAATATTAATTAAAATTATACATATCATTTTCTATGATAGAAATACTTTATTAAATTATTTTAAAATGATATAAATAATTAAATAGGACATGTAGGATGTGAAATGATTGAAAATTTTATCCCACTATTTTAATATATAATTGTTTCTTGTTATGAAATATTTTAATTAAAAATTATTTATCCTAGTTAAGATTAGAATTCATTAACCCTGAGGCTAAAAATATAAGGACTAAAAGAACACAATGAACTACATAAAATTAATTGGGAATTAATATTATTACCTTATCCTCTTAATAATTAAATCATTTTGTATTTGGATGAAATTTTTATAGAAAAATATTATTATATTATAAATTTTTTATAATTACAAGTTTGTAATTTTCATCCATTGATAATGAATACCCATTACCTCATCTCCTTACAAAATACTGAGTCATATATTTTCACCAAACCCTGCCCAATATATTTTAAAAATCCAAATACATGAATAAAATGTTCTTTTATTCTTGAAATTCTATTTCTTTGAACATTAAGAGTTGATCTAATGGATTCATACCGAAGTAGTTATATTCATCTTAGAAAACCATTTTCAATTTATTTGTTATTATACCTTTTATGAATCTATTTTATTCATCATAAAATAATAAAATAATGTCCAAAACACCCTAGAGTGTCATTATGATAATTGATGTACCATTATCCACCATTCTTTTCCTAAAATGGGAATTGGATCCTTTTGTCATGCGTACATGTGGACTACCACCTCCCCTAAAGGAAAAAAAATGAAATTTCCCATGTTTCATTGAGGTTTATATTGGTCGGATTAATTTTCATATTTTGTTTTTATGAAATAATTATTTATCAATAATTATAACTTGATATCTATCCTCTAACATTTCTATTTGTTGAAAAATTATAACTTCACTTGTGAGTATATTCCCACTACCACCTCTATAAAGGAATGTGATTAAATTTTTATTTAGTTTACATGGGAAATAGTTAGGTAAATATACTATTTATTTGAAATATTTTTTTACAAAAACATTTCAATTATTTTATACCACTCATTACATGAAACACTATGTTATAATGAAACATTATATAAAATTTACACTTTTATTCAAACACTGTGGTTATAAAAATTTCATCAAATATGGATTTTTTAATTTGAATAGAACATTATAAATAAATAGTATTATTATTTTATATAAATTATATATATATATATATTATTATAAGTTACTAGTAATGTCTATATATGTTTCAAAAATAATATTTTCTATAAAAATGTTTCATTTTCATTTTTGCGAACAAATACAAAGTTGATTTATTCAATTTTTTGAAAATTAATATGAAATAATAAAAATAATTTTTCAAATATATATGTCAAAATTGATTATGATTTAATTTTTTATAATTATCGGAAAAAATTACGTTTTTATAAATAGTAAATAAATAATGTAGTTATTAAAAAATATGTTTTAGTTTAAAAATTTAACAACTCTATTTTATTTTATGACAATTTTAATAGTTATGATTATTATACTATATATTTATAAATAAAAATTAGTAATTTTCAAAAAAAAATTATTCCAATTATATATTAAATCATTATATATTTGGAAATATTTCTCTTTGGAAAAGCTTTTTCAAATCCAACCAATGTGTTTAATTTTAAATTAGAATTTTCCACTTCTACAAATTGAATTTGAAAATATTTACTGCATATTTGGAATCATAATATAAAAAATAATGTAATATTCTCAAATTAAATTTTTATCAAAACTAATAACAAAAATTGTAACAAATAATTACCCTGATTATGGTTAAAATGGGATTATCATAGTTTAAACTAAAATGATAAAGGGTAAAATTTACCTAGAAACATTTCAATAATTTATTGTATGGAAAAACATAAATCATAGTTCATATATTGATTTTTAATGATTCACTTTCTATTATTTTTCATGTTTAAAACATTATTGTACCTTTTTCATTTCATGAACTCTAAGTGTATCCTTTCAGCCACATATAAAAGAGAAACCCCCTTATCCTCTCCTATGTAGACATAAAAACCAATTTGGATAATCCCAAAACTAAAAAATATATTATATAATTAAATCCCTATATACTATATTAATTATTTATTATTTTTTATTATCATATTAAGAATTTATATATAAACAAAATGTGGTTCTCCAAAGAAGAGTTATAGTCCTCAACAATGTAGTTCCATATTACTTCTTTCATTAACTCTTTAAATTATTATTCAACGATGATTATTTAACAAAAAAATTATATAAAATATTTTTTGGTCATATTGTTATTTACATGAAAAAAATATGTCCTCCCCTCTAATGGGAGGGAAATGAAACTCTTGATCAGGTGTATGATGGACTACCACCACACAAATCAATATTAGTCATTTTCTATAAACTATTTTCACAACTGTGGATAATGAAATATTCAAATTTTCTATATTATATTCAGGTAATTATTAAAAAAATATATTTTTACATCACTTATAGCTTCTTACCATCAAATGTTTTTGGATATTATAAGGATTCTCAGTATCACATATAGACTATCACTTCTACAATGTGATGTGATATTTTTTTTATATTTATTTCAACATTATTTTTAATAAGGATATAATTAATTGTGAGGTATGATATATATGGTATTATAATAAACCAATAAGGTTAAATAAATATTTCAATTTTTCATATTCCATTCATCATGAAAATGGAAGAAACTTTAATGAGTATGTAAGACCTATCATCTCCATGAATTGTGTAATTCATTTTCTAACTCAAACTATAATGGAATAATAAAAACATAAATATAATTAATATATATGATGATTTTACTAGGGATAAAATTTTATATATTATGGAAACATGATCAATTTAAAATGAAGAAATATTTAAAATTGAAACATTCTTGAATAATGAAGATGTTATTACAAGAAACATGGTTTTAATAATTTATTGTTAGAAAAAAGGTAATAAAATATCATAATAAAATAAAATATCATATGATATATAAAATTATGATTCTATTATTTGTTTATCATGATCCTAAATCATTTAAAAAATATTTTCAATTTTTAATGGAATTTTGGTTTTAATGTAAGCGATGTTTTTGTAACCTTCATTTATTATTGAAAAATTCCAAATTAACCACTTGATTATTTTTTGATTATAGTAAAATAATCATGAATGTACTAATTAAAAATTCATATGAAATTTTATTGGGATTTTCTATTTTCTTTTTTTTTATTTTATTCGTGGGGATTATTATTAAACTGTAACCAATATGGTAAGTGTTTTATTATACAATCTCACTATTTGTTAGGGTTGTTTATTATTATGATTCCTAGGATGCGATATTTTGATAAAACTCCCATGAACTTAATTAAATTTATTATCCTCTTTTAATATAATGAAATTAAATTGTTTTCCTATTTTATACCACTATGAATATACTAATTATTAAAAAGAATACATTTATGGAAAGAAAAATTGATTTCTCCCTATATCTAAAACACCTTTTTTATTCATGTCTGATTTATAAATATGTTTCAATGAACATTTTTTCCATTCTTAATTGACAGTTTAAATTATATTTCACCAATGTTGTAATTAAAATAAAAATGTTTAAAATTAATTGTCACGACCCGACCCTACCCGGGCTCGAGCCGCAACTACCCCAGGCCTGCCTCCATAGGCCAGGGGCTGGCGACCAGTGATGAAGGCACAATAACTGGTGGAGGCCTTTTCCTAAGCACCATTACACACACACGCAGCACACTCAATGCAAAAGTGCAGAGTAAAAAGAACAACTGCTATATAAAAAAACCACAGAGTGTATCGACCACTACAAGTACAAAGTACAAGCTGAAAAGAAAAGGGGCAAAACACACGCCCAACCAAAAAGTGCCACAACCCGACAACCGGTAAACAAAAAGGAACAGCTGACGGGTCTCCCACCTGGATCCCGGCCACGACCACTGCACGCGGTCTAAGATCCAAAGCTCCTACGCTCCACTGAAGTCACGCTCCACCTGTCCGTCATCTGCAAGGGCACACCAAGTGCGGGAAAAGCCCAAGCAGGGGTGAGTATAAAAATACTCAGTAGGATACCTAGAAGGCTCGAAGGAGCAACAAAGGAGGTACCGAAGGGTGAGCAGTAGAGAGAACAAGGAATAGAAAGGAGTACAACTGGAAGTGAAGTAAAGAGTCCAGATCAACCCAACAAGAGAAAGGAAGTAGACTTTTCCAGGAACAAGGAGCTGTAAACGGTGAGAAGATGAACTTCTCGTTGAGTCTTCGCTTCCTATAGCAGGAGAGTAGACTCATCCAACCATGAGAAGCTAGACTCGGAATGCACGTGGCATACCCCACGCGTCTTCGTCTCTCCTGAAAGGAGAGTAGCCAAACCCCAATAACTGGGTACTGGAAAAACGGTATATACATATCTTTATGCTCAGGAAGAATCCCGAACAACGTCGTAAGGGGATCTCCGTCCCGTAGCTCAGCCCAAGAAAAGTGTCACCAACAGTCCCAGATAAAACACCATCGATGCCCAGCATCCCGCACGTCTGCCCTGAACAGCAAGCCAAGGGGCTCAGTCACCGCACCTTGATACTATCCGCTTTGGGTGGCACTGACTCGCCCACACAGTTTTAGATCGCGTCACAAGAACTCGTCTCGGTGGGGAAAGTTCCCCTCGAACATGAGAGTTCTAGGGAAAGTCAAACCACACCTCGTCACTGCCCCACATTCGAGAGGTCTCCTCAAAGTCAAGCCGTCACAACACTGACCCGTATATCCAAGGGTCCCGCTCCGGTAACCACGGAGGAAAGCCACAGACTAGCCTCGTAGTAAGGACTGTGTCTGGAATGCCAACAAATGACCCACTGCCCAGCCCTGCTGGAGGGTAATTCATTACCAAATATCGGGTGACCCACTGCCCAGCCCTGCTGGAGGGTAAACCCTAATACATCGTCAGGCGACCCACTGCCCATCCCCGCTAGAGGGTAGACCATAATCAGATATCGGGTGACCCACTGCCCAGCCCTGCTGGAGGGTAAACCCTAACACATCATCAGGAGACCCATTGCCCAGCCCTGCTGGAGGGTAAACCAAATTACATCATCAGGCGACCCACTACCTAGCCCCGCTGGAGGGTAAACCTGGAATAAGTCGACAGGCGACCCACTGCCCGGCCTTGCTGGAGGGTAGACCTAGAACTAGACGACGGGCGACCCACTGCCCAGCCCTGCTGGAGGGTAGGCCCTAAGAGGTCGTCGGGTGACCCACTGCCCAGTCTCTGCTGGAGGGTAGACCTTAATAGCGTCGGGTGACCCACTGCCCAGTCTCTGCTGGAGGGTAAACCCTAGAAGTCAATGAGCAACCCACTGCCCAGCCCAGCTGGAGGGTAAACCCGAAGAAGTCGATAAGTAACCCACTACCCAGCCCCACTGGAGGGTAAAACTCAGAACCGCTCTGCCATCTCTACAGGAGGGTACAACACTGGCCGACCGAACACGGAGTGGGTGTCGCACAACCTCCCAACTCCAGAACAACTCACCCAAAAGAGGTCCAGCGTCTGCTCCAGCACTGGGTGTCACTAGCACCGCTACCGGCCAATCCATCGAGAACGAAACCAGGGGGAGACCACTCAACCCTGCTAGTCGACCAACGAGCACAGAGCCAGGGGAAAAACTCCACCCTGCTGGTCAAACAAACACACAGAGGGACCCTCTACGTTGCGAGGGGTCGAAGTACGCAAAGCAGAACCTGGCACGCATGTGGGGACCACACAACGTGGGGCCCCATCACAAACCCAACTGAGCGCACAACCATCCTCAGGTACAAACAACCACACGTACCTCCAAGCACTCCCGTATACTCCCAGAGTATACCTCATCCCAGCCCAAAGGCTATCGTGCACACGGCACCCAGCGTCAACGCGAAGGTGTGATGTAACAACTCTACCTCAAAGTCCCAGGCACGGCCAACCACATCTCTTTAAACACCAACATCACTCTCCCAGGAGTGCACGCGTTCACACGCCAAGGGTCCGCTACGGACACGGTAGAAGGACCGCCACTGGAGCACCTTCCATGCTTACACATTTAATAAGATCACGTAAAAGGCTCCACTCGCCGGAACAGATTACACCGTTGTAATCCTCGCGAAAAAACACGCAAGATAGACAACTTACTCGCCCGAAATGGTCAACCGGTGCAAAAGGTACTATTCACCGTGACCAACCCGCATGGGGCCCACCCCAGAATCCCGAAACTGAACAAACGGAGCACACCACTACGTTCCCCTCGAAAAAACACACGGGATTGACTACTCAATCACCCAAAACGGCCACCCGGTGAAAAAGGTACTATTCACCGTAGCCCGGTCAAGTGGGACCCACACCACATCTCTGAAAGAGGTCGGGCGGACTGCGCCATCGCGATGCTCTTAGAAAAACACGTCAAAAGCACTACTCGCTTGAGTAGAACGGGTATCCGGAGAAAAAGATGTGTTCCGGCACACCGCACGCGAGCGGCGCTACGTGGGACCCGCATCCCGGTCTCGAAACTCAACGAACGGATCGCACCGTTGTGATCCTCTCGAAAAAGTACACAAGATAGACTACTCACTTGTCCAAAACGGTCACCCGGTGATAAAGCTGGAAATCACCGTCAACGCCAGAAACGTCCCTCGTGGGCCCCACACAATCGTGCCGAATTAGGGCGGGCGGATTGCACCACTGCAATACCCTCGGAAAAACATCCAGAAACAACTGCTCGCACGCCCCAAACGGACGTCCGGTGAAAAAGTCCTGAAACGCTGCTCGCAGCTCAAAGGACGGGTCGTGGGGCCCGCGCCTCAACTTCAGCTTCAACGCCCGAAACCACCCTGGAAAGCTTTGCCTCAGTGCCAGGGTCGCAACGCCGCTGACGGCGCTCAAAACGGACGTCGGACGCGTCCGCGCTGTCCAAAACAAGATTCCCGGAAAAACGCTCGTCCACTAAAGGACACGTCGCGCCTCCGCGGCCACTCATTTCGAGAATTAAAAAAATTCCCGAAACTAGCTCAACATGTCCGCCTCGACGCCAGGAAGGCTCTGCCGCATAAGGCTTGCAAATCGGACACCCGTAATGAAAATTACGGGCGTCCGAAGAGGGGGAAACAGATTCCCTCGGACTAGACAGGCCTGGGCCGGCCGGTCCGCTCGGCCTGGGCCGGCTCGCGCCAGCCGGCTCGATTTGGAGCGCCGGCCCGCGGCTCTGCCGCACGGGCCAGCCGTGGACCCTCGGTCCATGGGGACCTACCTTCGTGGCCGGTCGTCTGCTGCGCAACGACCCGCAAAGCGCGGGTCGTGTCTCCGCTGCGGGGTCACGCGGCGACCCCGGTCCTCCCCTGCCCCTGGCGAGCTCGGCCTCACCCTCGCCGTCACCCGGCTGCCCAAGCCGCCCGCCCCAGTGCCGACCTCCGCTGAAGCTGGCCTCGATGCCGCCGCCTGGAAAAGAAACCGTCGGAACACCCAGAAAACCCGAATTTCCTGCAACATTCGGCGAAGCTTTGCGATCGACTCCGAAGTCGGATTTTAAATCCGAAAGATGCGATGGAAAGATCATGAATTATACTACGAGACTACGGGCTTGGATCAAAGATTGAGAAGCAATTAGACACTAAAATTAGGATTCAAAGAGGGGTTCGGGATTTAAAACGCAAACGAACACCGCCTACCTCGCTGGGTTTCGCCCGGAGCTTCGCGTCGATCTGCCGACACCACAGCACCGTGACGGAGTTGCCTCGCCGGAGCTCGCCTCGCCAAAGCTTCCTCACCGGAGGTGAAGGAGGGGGAGGAGGGTTTGAGGAAGAAGAAGAGGGAGTGGGGGTGTGTTAAGCGTTTAAATAGAAAACGCTTAACTACCCACCCGTCAGCACGAACCCGAACTCCCGACGGGGTCGAAGTTAAGCCTCCCATAGGGTAAACAACACCTCCCGAGCACAACGACATTCTTGGAATTTTAATCTGAGACCTCATTCAAAAGTTATTAAACTTAGCGCCCGAGCCTGCCAAATTATGAAAACACCCTTAGGTCCATTTTTAACAAACGGCCCGCGCCCGCGAAACCTACACCTCTCCTAGGGTAAACGGAATGCTCCGAACTCAACGGTGCCCTCGGTTATCCAATCCGAGCCACCGTTTAAGAGATATCTAGGTTTCGCCATTAAATGAATAAATAAATTAATTAATTTATCCGTTTAACCTTCCGAAAGCAAGCGAGGGGTCCAAACATCCCGCACCGACCAGTTTTATGTCATTACTAGGGTAAAAACCCCATTCTGGACCCATCCGTATACTCGGATACCTGATCCGGAACTCCGTTTAGAATTTATCCCATTTATTTGGGGTTCCCAGTGTGAACGCACTGAAAATTTAATTCCATCCACTCTGGGGCTCGGAATCGCACGTCGTCTGAAGGCGCTGCTCTGGAATATCATCGAGAATATTCCAATGTCTTTCACAGCAAAAACCGGGTTCTTACATCATTCCCTCATTCAAACTTTTCATCCCCGAAAACAAAACTAGGGAGCAACACAGGGTACTAAGCCCACACACGGCTTTCCCATACCCAGAAGAACCCACGCACAGCTCTGTGCCACCACACTCAGACCAAAGGATTGATCTGTTCACGCAAGGTCGGCCCTTGCCGATGTTGTGCACCCACTCTAGACTTTGGGGTTAGGGAAAGGTGGTAGGGAACCTCGCCATCCTTTTCACATCCTCAAACGGCCCGAAGGCCCTCGGGGGTAGCTCACCTCCCCGAACGAACCTATATGTCGCACGCCGTGACTGGAATCACCGCCCGCACCTGAAACAAGGCCCGGTGATTCCCTTCTCCAGAATATCCATATGGTGAAACACCCAAGGATATCTGGTCATGCAAGATTCCACAGTCGATGCTCTCTTACACGCTCAACAGGCGAAGGAGCCAACACCATCGACTAAAGGAAAAGGTCTCACGCCTTTTACCTTACCAACACAGGGTTACACCCGATGCCCTGCGTCACCCTGGTAACACCTCAAACAAGGAGCAGGGAGAAAAACCTTTCACACCAGAGCCCATCAATTCTACTGCAAAAAGTAGAAGAGTCGCAAGGGGTTCCCCTCACCATCCCGTGCTCTGCAGGATCATAGACATCCAAAGCTCCTGGCTACCCGCGGACCCAACCGTCAGCTCCCGGAGACTGACGTGGACTGCCTAGTGGTGATGGGGAGATCTCGTAACGTCGTCCCCCACCTCCAGATCCTCCCGCTCCTCTACTAGCACCACCTCTCTGGGTACTACTCCGATCACGGTGTTGCCTCTACCGTGGGGGTGCGCCTGCTGCCCACCCAAAGCTCTCAGCAACTTGAGTCGGGCAGTCTCGTGCCAAGTGACCTCGCCCGTCACAATCATAGCACTGACCCTCTCTGGGCTAAACTAGTGCCCTCCGGCGCTACTGTGGTTCACGACCACGCCCCTGAGCCCGGTTTTCAGTAATCCACCTCCGTCGAGGTTCTGCTTGCCGACGCTCACTAGCTGCGGTAGAGGTCTCGGCTCCAACGTGCCTGCTGCCACCACCAGCACTAGAACGCGACAGGAATCCCTCTGTCACCAGCGCCTGCTCTAGCACCCTGGCATACCCGGAAATGCCCAAGGGTACTATGACAGCACGCATCTCTCGGCGGAGACCCTTCTCAAACTTCTGCGCTTGGAGGTCATCGTCATGGACCAAGTCTAGGTAAAAGCATGCATGGTCTGCAAAACTAGTCGTGTACTCGGCCACCATCATCACTCCCTACTAAAACTGCAGGAGATCCTGAATCTGAACAGAGCACAAGCAGGAGGGGAAAAACACCTCATGGAGCAACAACTGAAAGTCTTCCAATGAAAGTGACGACTCCTCAAGAAACTGAGTCACCAGACTCCACCAACGCCAAGCTGCTCCACGATAAAAAAGATGGCTGCCAAATCCACTCTCTGATTTGTCGGCGTCTGCAGAATCCTGAAAAGGCTAACCACTGCCTCGAGCCAAGCCTCTACTGCCTGAGGGTCTGGCTCACCACTACACCTCAGCGGTCTCTGCCTCTGGAACTCACGGAGCGCGCTCAACTTGCGCTCAAGCTCAGCCTGCTCTGCTGAAATTGCCTGCTGCTCAACAGGTGGGGGGTGCTGCTACCAGCCCACCTGGAGAAAGGGTCTCGCATGATGGGTCCTAGACTGTGGCCTCGTAGCTCACATGGTAGTCGTCACGACCCAAAGCTGGTATCCTGGCTGGCTGTCCTCGCGGAGACATCCTGAATATTATCAAGGAGTTCCGCGGTCAAAAGAGCATATATGTATATACCAGTACAACAACAACGATGGGGAGCTGACTCAAGAAGGACAGTCAAGACTCAGTCCTATGTGATACACAAACCAACTTCCCTACAACAATTGTCTCAGCATGCCGAGTCGACAAGTGGGTTATCAAGGTCCTGGTTAATGGATACGTCGGCCGCCGCACCATCACTAGACTCCCTGGCCTGAGAGCCGCACTCGAGACACGTTAACACTGTTGCCCTAAATCCCAACCAATTCCTCTTTTAGGGACGTCTGCACAACGTCCCAAGGAACAATCCACCTCTGATACAACTTTGTCAGGACCCGACCCTACCCGGGCTCGACCCGCAACTACCCCAGGCCAGCCTCCATAGGCCAGGGGCTGGCGACCAGCGCCGAAGGCACAATAACTCGGGGAGGCCTTTGCCTAAGCAACTGTACACACACACGCAGCACACTGAATGCAAAAGTGCAGAGTAAAAAGAACAACTTCTCTATAAAAAAACCACAGAGTGCATCGACCACTACAAGTACAAAGTACAAGCTGAAAAGAAAAGGGGCAAAACACACGCCCAACCAAAAAGTGACACAACCCGACAACAGGTAAACAAAAAGGAACAGCTGGCGGGTCTCCCACCTGGATCCCGTCCACGACTACTGCACGCGGTCTAAGCTCCAAAGCTCCTACGCTCCACTGAAGTCACGCTCCACCTGTCCGTCGTCTGCCAGGGCACACCAAGTGCGGGAAAATCCCAAGCAGGGGTGAGTATAAAAATACTCAGTAGGATACCCAAAAGGTTCGAAGGAGCAACAAAGGAGGTACCGAAGGGTGAGCAGTAGAGCGAACAAGGAATAGAAAGGAGTACAATTGGAAGTGAAGTAAATAGTCTAGCTCAACCCAACAAGAGAAAGGAAGTAGACTCGTCCAGGCATAAGGAGATGGAAACTGTGAGAAGATGAACTTCCCGTCGAGTCTTTGCTACCTATATCAGGAGAGTAGACTCATCCAACCACGAGAATCTAGACACGGAAAGCACGTGGCATACCCCGCGCGTCTTCGTCTCTCCTGAAAGGTGAGTAGCCAAAACCCAAGAAGTGGGTACCGGAAACAAGGTATATACATATCATTATGCTCAGCAAGAATCCCAAACAACATCGTAAGGGGATCTCCGTCCCGTAGCTCAGCCCAAGAAAAGTGTCACCAACAGTCCCAGATATAACACCATCGATGCCCAGCATCCCACCGTCTACCCTAAACCGCATGCCAAGGGGATCAGTCACCACACCTTGATACTATCCGCTTTGGGCGGCACTGACTCACCCACACAGTTTTAGATCGCGTCAAAAGAACGCGTCTCGGTGGGGAAAGTTCCACTCGAACTTGAGAGTTCTAGGGAATGTTAAACCACACCTCGTCACTGCCCCGCAGTCGAGAGGTCTCGTCAAAGTCAAGACGTCACAACAATGACCCGTATAACCAAGGGTCCCACTCCGGTAACCACGGAGGAAAGCCACAGACTAGCTTAGTACTAAGGACTGAGTCTGGAATGCCAACAAATGACCCACTACCCAGCCCTGCTGGAGGGTAATTCATAACCAAATATCGGGTGACCCACTGCCCAGCCCTGGTGGAGGGTAAACCCTAATACATCATCGGGCGACCCACTGCCCAGCCCCGCTGGAGGGTAGACCATAATCAGATATCGGGTGACCCACTACCCAGCCCTGCTGGAGGGTAAACCCTAACACATCATCAGGCGACCCACTGCCTAGCCCTGCTAGAGGGTAAACCAAATTACATCATCAGGCGACCCACTGCCCAGCCCCGCTGGAGGGTAGACCTGGAATAAGTCGACAGGCGACCCACTGCCCAGCCTTGCGGGAGGGTAGACATGGAACTAGACGACGGGTGACCCACTGCCCATCCCTACTGGAGGGTAGGCCCTAAGAGGTCGTCGGGTGACCCACTGCCCAGTCTCTGCTGGAGGGTAGACCCTAATAGCGTCGGGTGACCCACTGCCCAGTCTCTGTTGGAGGGCAAACCCTAGAAGTCAGGGAAAAACCCTCTGCCCATCCCTGCTGAAAGGTAAGCCCGAGGAAGTCGATGAGTGACCCACTGCCCAGCCCCGCTGGAGGGTAAAACACAGAACCGCTCTGCCATCTCTACAGGAGGGTACAACACTGTCCGACTGAACACGGAGTGGGTGTCACGCAACCTCCCAACTCCAGAACAACTCACCCAAAATAGGTGCAGCGTCTGCTCCAGCACTAGGTGTCACTAGCACCGCTACCAGCCAATCCATCGAGAACAAAACCAGGGGGAGACCACTCAACCCTACTGCTTGACCAACGAGCATAGATCCAGGGGAAAATCCACCCTGCTGGTCAAACAAACACACAGAGGGACCCTCTACGTCATGAGGGGTCGAAGTACGCAAAGCAGAACTCGGCACACACGTGGGGCCCACACAATGTGTGGCCCCATCTCAACCCCAACTGAGCGCACAACCATCCTTAGGTACAAACAACCACACGTACCTCCAAGCGCTCTCGTATACTCCCAGATTATACCTCGTCCCAACCCAAAGGCTATCGTGCACACGACACCTAGCGTCAACGCGAAGGCCTGACGTAACAACTCTACCTCAAAGGCCTAGGCACAGCCAACCACATCTCTTTAAACACCAACCTCACTCTCCCAGGAGTGCACGTGTTCATATGCCAAGGGTCCGCTACGGACACGGTAGAAGGACCGCCACTTGAGCACCTTCCATGCTTCCACATTTAATAAGATCGCGTAAAAGGCTCCGCTCGCCTGAACGGATTACACCGTTGTAATTCTCGTGGAAAAACATGCGAGATAGACTACTCACTCCCCCGAAATGGTCAACCGGTGCAAAGGGTACTATTCACCGTGATCAACCCCGCGTGGGCCCAACCCCAGAATCCCGAAACTGAACAAACAGAGCACACCACAGCATTCCCCTCGAAAAAACACACGGGATTGACTACTCAATCACCCAAAACGGACACCCGGTGAAAAAGATACTATTCACCGTAGCCCCGTCGGGTGGGACCCACACCACATCTCTGAAACAGGTTGGGCGGACTGCTCCATCGTGATGCTCTCGGAAAAACACGTCGAAAGCACTACTCGCTTGAGTAGAACGGGTCTCCGGAGAAAAAGATGTGTTCCGGCGCACTGCACGCGAGCAGCGCCACGTGAGACCCACATCCCGGTCCTGAAACTCAAAGAACGGATCGCACCGTTGCGATCCTCTCGAAAAAATACACAAGATGGACTACTCACATGTCCAAAATGGTCGCCCGGTGATAAAGCTGTAAATCACCGTCAACTCCCGAAACAGCCCTCGTGGGGCCCGCACCATCATGCCGAATTAGGGCGGGCGGATTACACCACTGCAATCCCCTCGGAAAAACATCTAGAAATGACTGCTCGCATGCCCCGAACGGACGTACGGTGAAAAAGTCATGAAATGCTGCCCGCTGCTCAAAGGACCGGCCGTGGGGCACGCGCCTCAACTTCGGCTTCAACGCCCGAATCCACCCTGGAAAGCTTCGCCTTAGTGCCAGGGTCGCAACGCCGCTGACGGCGCTCAAAACGGACGTCGGACGCGTCCGCGCCGTCCAAAACAAGATTCCCCAAAAAACGCTCGTCCACTAAAGGACATGTCGCGCCCCCGCGGCCCCTCGTTTCGGGAATTAAAAAAATTCCCTAAACTAGCTCAACATGTCCGCCTCGACGCCAGGAAGGCTCTGCCGTAGACGGCTTGCAAATCGGACACCCGTAATGAAAATTACGGGCGTCCGAAGAGGGGGAAATAGATTCCCTCGGACTGGACCAGCCTGGGCCGGCAAGTCCGCTCGGGCTGGGCTGGCAGGCTCGATTTGGAGCGCTGGCCCGTGGCTCTGCCTCGCAGGTCGTCCGTGGACCCTCAGTCCACAGGGACCGGCCTTCGTGGCTGGTTGTCTGCTGCGCAACGACCCGCAAAGCGCGGGTCGTGTCTCCGTTGCGCGGTCGCGCGGTGACCCCGGTCCTCCCCTGCCCCCGATGAGCTCAGCCTCGCCCTCGCCGTCACCCGGCTGCCCCGGCCGCCCGGCCCAGCACCGACATCCGCTGAAGCCGGCCTCGCCGCCGCCGCCTGGAAAAGAAACCGCCAGAACACCCAGAAAACCCGAATTTCCCGCAATAGTCGGTGATCCATTGCGATCGACTCCGAAGTCGGATTTTAAATCCGAAAGATGCGATGGAAAGCTCATGAATTATACTACGAGAATACGGGCATGGAACAATGATCGGGCAGAAATTAGACACTAAAATTAGGATTCAAATAGGGGTTCGGGATTTAAAACGCAAATGAACACCGCCTACCTCGTTGGGCTTCGCCCGGAGCTTCGCGTCGATCTGCCGACACCACCGCACCTTGCCGGATTCGCCTCATCGGAGCTCGCCTCGCCGGATCTGCCTTGACGGAGGTGAAGGATGGGGAGGAGTGTTTGAGGAAGAAGAAGATGGAGTGGGGGTGTGTTAAGCGTTTAAATAGAAAACGCTTAACTACCCGCCCGTCTGCCCAAACCCAAACTCCCGACGGGGTCGAGGTTAAGCATCCCCTAGGGTAAAAAACACCTCCCGAGAACAACGGGGGTCTCAGAATTTTAATCTGATACCCCGTTCAAATGTTATTAAACTTAGCGCCTGAGGCCGCCAAATTACGAAAACGCCCCTAAGGCCATTTTTCACAAACGGTCCACGCCCGTGAAACCTACACCCCTCCTAGGGTAAACGGAACTCTCTGAACTCAACGGTGCCCTCGGTTTTCCTATCTGAGCCATCATTTAAGAGATACCTACGTTTCTCCATTAAATGAATTAATTAATTTATTTATTTTTCTGTTTAACCTTCCAAAAGCGAGCGAGGGGTCCAAACATCCCGCGCCGACCAGTTTTATGTTGTTCCTATGGTAAAAACCCCATTCCGGACCCATCTGTACACTCGGATCCCTGATCCGGAACTCCGTTCATAAGTTATCCCATTTATTTGGCGTTCCCAGTGTGAACGCATAGAAAATTTAATCTCGGCCACTCTGGGGCTCGGAATCGCACGCCGTCTAATGGCGCTGCTCTGGAATATCATCAAGAATATTCCAAAGTCTTTCACAGCAAAAACCGGGTTCTTGCATTAATTTTATTATTTTTTTCTTGATAAGTCCATTTTGAATTTTTACCAAAAAATGTGTATGGATTGTTCATTTTATTTGTATTGGATGAATGATATTGTATTCCAATATGATAAGTGAATAATTAAAAAATAAATATAAATTATTCCATGTTTTTTTCAATAAATATGGTTACATTAATATTTTAAAAAATGTATATTTTAAATAATTCTTTTACAAATATAAGGGTTAGTTTACTCAAGATTGTGTTAATGATAATTTTATGATATTTTTATTCTTCATTGAAAAAAACATTTTGTGTTTCATATGTTTTTTGGGGATATAATCAAATTGTTCCATCTTCTTTCATTACCTTGAAATTTATTCTAATGATGAGTTGATTTTTATGAAATCTATTTTATTTCAGTATGTTATTATATGAAAAAATGTTTATGAATTCATATCACAATTTTTTTTGTGATATTATGAATGATTTAAAATCTTGTGGCTCAAAAATGATTGATTTTTTTGTGGTGGGATATATAGATTTGTATAAGTTATTTTCTATTTATTACTATTCTAGGATCTAAGAGTGTAAATGGTATGTTATCACACACTCAAAATAAATTAGATGGGAGTTTATTTGAATCGTGAATAAGGTAACACTAGAGCTTATCCCATGTATAAAATTGGTACATGATGGGTTATCACAAGCCTAAAGTAGATGAAATATTGACTATCCCAATCAAAAAATGTTAGTAAGGACTCGGGGGTAGATTTGATATGATAATTTCTATGCATATGTTTATGACACATATCTATTTCATATACCAATGTCATGTTATCATTGACTATGTTCATTGATAACTATGTAATTAATGTCTTAAGAACAACCATGATTTATTACATGACCCATGCTTATGATCTATAATACAAAATATGTTATTTTAAAATATTATTCCCATGTTCTTATATCCATATTCTCATGTTATCTAAATATCCCTCGTGGTTAGAATTTCTAATAATTTATGCTCGATGTTTCATATGATTCATTTCCCTACGTGTGAAGAATGTTTTTAAATAGTTTATTTATTTGTTGTTTATTAAATTGTGAAGATATTTAGAAGAGATATTATATATCTTCCCTCAATTATGATGATTTTATTTATAGTCTCATATCAATGTAAATATTTATGGTCATCTGGAATATATTTTTGAAATATGTTTAATATTCATATATTAAGATGTCATTTCTATGAAAGAAAATCCTTGGACATTAAAATTGGGATAAGAGGAATGGTTTTGATGACATTTTTAAAATTGGATGAGATAAAATTAGTGTGATCTATAGGGATTTTTTTAGTATATATCAAGGATATGTGAAACAATATGTCTATGTATATGATAATAACATATAATTATTGAGAAGTATATAATGAGTAGTTTCTAATCTTCTACTTCTATGTTTGGATAATAAATGTAAACATGTATCTAGAACAGTTATCCATAGGTGTAATATTTGTAAATAAAGTTCAATTTTCAGGACTTGATCGTCTCTCATTTCTTAAACAAAGGCATTTCTACACACCTAGTTTGAACTCATGGGTTACACAATTTGGAAATTAAGAATCAGATTACAAACAATAATAAAGGAATTGAATATTGACCATGCATTAAATTGGATGTGACTATTGTTTCATAGACTAGAAATAATGATTCTTGATTTAGGTATTCTATAAGTTATTTTTCAATATTATGTACTTTATCACTAGGATTTTCATTGTATACATAAGGTTTTTTTGGTATTGGTCAATGCTTGGAACATTATGGTAATGATTTAAAACTAAATTTGATGATAATTCAATGATTTCACTCTTTAGTAATTGAATATTATAGAAGATGGAATACAACATTTCATTACAATTCAAACACATAATTATCCTTATTTGAATTAAAGATGATCATCTAAACATTAAAGAATGGAAAACAGTATATTGAGTCCTTACCTTGAGAATATAAACCTTTATTAAGTTTTAATGTTGATTCTGTAGTTTCAGAGACATGTAATAGTGCCACTTAAAATATTTTTTCCGCTATCCATGAAATAGAAAATGGATTAATCATTTTGGTTGTCTATTTTTCTGATTTATAAGATGACCAATTGTGGAATTTTATCATGAATCTAATTGAAGATAAATAAATAAAATCCATAGAGAGGGATTAATTAAATATATTATTTCTTAATATTTACATTATTCATATTATTCATATGAAAATTGAAAAGTAATTACATGTGATAAAATACAAGGAGTATAATTCCCTTGGTACATATGAGGTAAAATGTATAGGACTTGTGAGGTATGTATCAGGTATTATCATTCAAAATGAATTTATTTTTGATCAAATATTTTTTAGATTATACAATATAATACAATGTGAGTTACCCTTAAATAACATTATTAGTAACAATGAAATCATTAAATGTACATTGAATGTGGAAATGGTGATTTCAGTCACTTGTCAATCTACTGTTATTTATATGAAAAGAAAGATGTGATTTAATGAAAACTATAAAAACCATTTAGGGAACCAGATTATATTCCCTTCATGATTAATGTGTTAAAGGAAACATAGATGAAATGGACTTTTTTGTAATAATAAATTATTTATTTGAGAAAATGAAGCTCATCGAGAGGTTGAATACGGATGTGATGTGATGAAGAAAGGTAATGATGAAAATTGAGAGAATTATCTATTGAATGAGCCCTCCAAAATATAGTGTTTCAGTTGAATTTTGAAATGGAATTATGTTTTCCCATGATCAAATATATATTTTAATGATAATGCTAAATTTAAGATACCTTTTTAGTTTATATAAAATAAAAAATTTGATTGGATAAATATTTCATATTATGGAATGATTATGATGTGGTGATCTGTACGATTATCATACAATCTAAGATTACCAATGTTTTATTTGATTTAGGATCTATTAAATCATTTCTTTCTGAAAAATATTTTAAGGGTAAAAAAATTATAAATTATTGATTTTATTTTAGACAATTAATATAAAAACCTAATTATATTATTACCATGAATCAAGACTAAGAATCATCTTTGGTTAATGTTCGTTGTAAATTACATCTATAAAATATGTTTATATTCAATCTAATGATTTTGATGTTATCTTATTTAGGTATCATCTTTCAATATATCAATACCACATAAATTTTTATGGAATGTATTTCATGTTTTATATTTCAAAAAATACAATTACTATCTACAAGTGAAGAGAATTATGAAATTAAAATGTAAATTTTACCCATTGTATAAGTATTGATTCATATTCAAAAAGACTGTTTATACCATATGGTTGTAGAAAATTCTTTATTTATGATGTGCATATTCTGTGGGAGGTTGTTAATTTGTTTTTGGAATAGTTTCTTAAAATTAAATCGAAATGTGATGTATATTTTTCCATAGTACACATATATGATTTTATGCCTCATACAATACTCCCTATAGAATGGATATAACTAATTTTTGAGTATTATATTAGAAACTAATAGATAATATTAACTAAGGATTCATTTAACCAAATATGTCACCATTGGGAAGAAATGTTCTATATTTTTCAGGAAATATAGTCTAATCCGACTCTACATTGATTATCGGTATTGTAAGAAGATCACAATCAAGATAAAGTATCCTCTACCCCAAAATGGTGAATATTTTATCATTGTGTAGATATCAATACGTTTTTAATGATAGCCATCATTATTGTTATCGTTAATTAATTGTAACTAATAAATATATATGTATTACCACATTTCATAAAATTTATAGAGATTATGAACATATAGTGATTCCATTTTATCTTAGTATCCCCCCCCCCTTAATTTTGAAATATTTAATAAAAATTTCCATTATAGAGTGCCTAGATCTGTTTTTAGTAGTCTATAAAGATGATACTATTATATATTAAAATAAAATTTATGAGCATAAATATCAACTAAGGATTTTATTGAATAATATAAATAAAGTGATGTTGTAGAAAAAACATTCTATGTTTGAATAATATAGCATCGACCTTGGAGTCACATTTTATTAACTTCGAGCGGGTGGTCCACTAGGAAATAAGAATGCTTCCACAAATTACCAAGGATATTTAATAACTATATGGTTGAAAATATTTGATACTTGGGAGGCCCTGCCTTGAGACAATGATAATAAGAATTTATATATAAATTGATAATTTTGTATGCTATGAAAAAAACAATAAATGAAATAACAAAAAATTAGAATAACCATCCAAAATTTTATAGTCAGATATATTCCATAAATTCATAAAAAATAGATTTAAAATATGTCCAATGTTCAATAATATATAAACATTTTTAAAATCCTCAAAAAAACTATATCATGATGAAATGAAATACCATGTTTCATATTCCATCCATCCCATGAATGTATGCATCGAAGGTAGAAATGGTCTAGAGCACCATCCGAGTCCTTGACATGATCTTGAAATCTATAAGTCTACATGTTTATCGAGCTTCCCATATTATATGTGACTATGAACCCTATAGTAATCCACTAAAATGATATTATCTTATATTAATATTAATACATTTTTTTTAATTCGTAATGAAAATTCCACCATACTCATGAATAAATAAATATCCATATTTAGTCATTATAAAGATCCAAGAGGATTACATTAAATGCTTTATCCAATCCTATATTGAAATAAAATATCCAAGGTTATATGTATTTTAATAACATCAATATATCATCTAAATACATGCCTCTTGAATCCTATTCCCATCGGATACCTTCTAAACCATATATCGGGTAATACTGACATCCCATCGGCATTCTCAATAAATACATCATAAGTGCTTTTGACAATAATTCATTGATTCCATATCGAATCATGGAATAGAAAGATCGATCCTTCAATGAGAAATATACCATCATCATCTCAACAACTAGACACCCTAAGGTGAAATGAGATATATCCATCCACAATTCATTCCTATTTTCCCGAACATAATCAAGGAGACTTTTCCCCACAAAGTTGTTCTTACACAACATCTACTTTTTAGTTCAATGGGGAGAAAAAATATTATAATTATTGGTTTAATCCATAACCAATGACTCTAAATCCATAGAAGCCTCCATCCATACAATGTATTCAACCCCGCCTTAATTGATTCAACATATTTATGAATACAACTCCATTTGTGCTTTTGGCCTATCATAGTGAATGGAAATCACATACCTTACCTTTGAAACAACAAACACCCACCTCATTTCCACATGAATACATCATCACACATCTATAAATAACATTAATTTAAATGATTAACACCATCCCACATATATCGTGCAACACTCAGAACCTAGATAACCTCATCATATAAATCCCACTAATCAAAATCAGTCCACATATCTTAGTCTATGGAAACATGTTCCAACATAAAAAATTCACCCATTGAACTATTCAATTAAATTAATTAAACCATAATAACCTACCAAACCATCTAAAGGACCCCAACCAACAACAACATAATTAAAGAGGTATAATCATCACTATAAAAATCTTACTTGATATCATAATGAATTTTACTAAAATAATTAATTTAAAAATTATTTCGCCCATACCACCCACACATATGTATTTAGATATGTTTCCCAAAAAAATTTATATATAAGTTTAAATATATTTATAAATTCCCATTGCATTTTATGATCCCTCACTTTGAATATGATCTTCTAATACGAGAAATAAATAAGAGACATCAATTTTTTTTAAAATATCGTAAGAAAAGGGAAAATAAACTCGGCTAGAAATAAGATTCCACACTACAAGAGACAAATAGATTAAAAGAAATATGAACCATTGAAATAAATCTATACTTTCTAAGCCCATGTTTAAATCCATATTGGATCTCAAATGATGGATATTGGACAAAATTTGGAGGAATATTATCTGGATAATTATGGTTGCAGATAGGTGTTTCTAAAGAAGGAGGAAAATGGGATAAAGAATAAATAGAATATAGGGGTAGAATGATAATTTCTACCACATAAACATACTCAAAAAATGATGAAATGTTTATCCAACCATGAGATAACCGTATGGTTACATTTTTTAAATATAAACACATTTATATTTTGTCTCACCATTTTTCAAATTCGTGTTCCAACCATTAAAACTCACTATCTATGTGGCACTATGTTTGTTGGTTTTGTCGCACAATTCGTAAAATAATTTAGAGCATGTGAAAAACCTATGAAATTTAATTATACTTCCTTGAATGGTTTGTTGGAAATCACAAATAGAATATTTTAATCATTACCTAAAAAATGGTCTGCATGGTTTGTGACACACGATTGGCACTAACTTGTGCCAGCCGTTCCCTTAGTGTTGTGTCTCTCAAACAATAGTCTCAAAACCTAATAATCATGGGACTGAATCAAACATATGAGACACAATAAAAACTATAAAAACTATATATAAAAAAATAAAAAACATGTTTAATTTGATAATTAACCTGTATTTTTCCAACAAAAAATGAAATTCTATGTAACAGTAAAAATTCATCCATTTAGAAACCTTGTACATTATTGTCTCAACTCCATTACATGGATCATACCATTTATATGAGATATCATTTTGATATGATACTAAATTTACCATTCCTATAATTATCCACTAATATTTCATGTTTACTCAGCCACATATCAATTCCTATCATGGCTCCCCACCATATGAATTACATATCGGGTCACTCACCTACCCAAAACGACATTTCAGTTGTTCCTACGAATAACCATCAAACATAAAAGTGCCCATATTACATACCATTATTCGTACAACTATTATGTTTCCACATGATATATGTGTAATACAAGACACCCATGGGTCCGAAATAATAATTAATGACCAAATTCCACGTATCAGAGTAATGATGAAACATGAACAATCATATATATATATATATACATGCCCAAAAAATAATGATTCCACTAAATATTTTATAAGTCACACATCATACCTTTGTCCCACATACTAGAATATTCATGGTTAGTTCAATTATAACACATGAACCTCATAACCCATATTATTAATACAAAAAAAATTATTTTGACTATAATCAAGGTGTAATTATAATAGTTATTGGATTATGGCCTACTCTGTATAGAGATGTAGGATTTTATATATGGATATTAAATATTTTTAGATGAATATTAAATACATTACACAAACACACACATGGGGACCATAATAATTTAGGATCATTGGATAATAGTTAAACTATATTCAAATTTTTTAATTGATCTTTAACATCTCTCATAATGATAATCTCATAATTTACTATTCATAATTATACCATTAAAAAACATTATTAATAACCCACGGAAAGGAAACATAAAAATGGGTAATCATTTATTCATTGTCAAAATAAAAAAAGGATAAACATATTAATAAAACGAAAATATTAGTATTTGGACAAGAGAATATGATACAAAATGAAAACCAATAATATGTATAATAAGAATATTGATTTTGGGAATAAAGAAATAATGATTATATGATATGAATCATAATGAAATAAAAAACATGATTAATTAGGGCATAACATTGGTATAAGAACTATAATTTGGGAAAACACATTGCCAAAGAAAATCATTTATTTAGAATTAAAGGATAACATACGAGGAAATAATACTGTTATGGGATCAAACCCCAATCCATCATAGTATTAAATGTTCACATCCAAGACCATTATATAAAAAAAATCTAACTAAAATCAGTTCACTTCTTTTTATATTTTGTTTTAATCATGAAAAATATGTCATTACACAATTCATTATTGGGGGATATATTTCCCACCCATAACATAATTAAAACAATTTATATCTATGACATAAGATCATAAAATATTTTTTATATCATAACCCATTAAATAAAATGGATTTCATAAGATTTTAGAGGCACCATTATGGTGTTTTAACCATGATTTTTATTTTTTGACAACAAATTTTTTTTATATAAATGCTTTTTATTATCCAAGAATCATATCCAGTACAATATTATGATCTTATGAATGAAATTTGAATGTTGATGAATGAATCAGATCCATCTGCATCATATTTAGATCATAGAATCCAAAATAATCATAGGAACAATTTTTTATTTTCTTGAAGTTTTAAATTTTCATAATCATAGAAATAAATAATTTATTGATTGAATAAGTCATATTGTTGAAAAACAGTTTTGTTGAAGTGTGTGAATTTAGGAGTTAGACATTTTCAAACATTATGAAAAAAATTATGAATCTTTTTGTGGATAAAATTTTCTCAATAACCATGAAAACTGTCATGATAAACATCATGTAACAAAATCGAGTGGAATAGTAAAAATTTCATTGATTTTATAAATGAAGACCCAGATTCCACAATATGATTAAGATTAAATTGGTGAATATAATAATTTTTAGTGAAGAAAAATGTTGTTATAGATATTTTTCATTGAATACATTCCATTTTTATAAAAAAATAAATTAATTTTCTTCAACATTAAATTTTCATCTTAATCGGACTTCCATCAAAAAGGTAAATTCATCATAATGGGATTTCTATTATAATAGAAAATTCCATGCTAATTTTAATTCTATCATTATGAGATGAAGTAGAATGATGAATTATTAAGAGATGAAAAAGAAACCAAAAATCACAATAAGATAATTTGGAAATAGATATCATAATTAGTGGAGAAAAAAACTTATCATAATGATATGGGAAGTAAATTGATGTACAATGAGATTATTATGATGAAAAACTGAAAAAAAATTAAAATGTATTACATAGAGTTAATGTGGTAGAACAAAAAATTCTATTTTTTGTAAATCTAAATAAAATACAAGGATGCTTGAATAATGGGAATTTTAATATTAAATGCGATAAATATTAAAAGAATTATTAAATCATATTGACTGTGGGGAAAGTGTTTATTTTCTCAAATTTGTTTTTCAAGCCACCTATAAATGTATTCTCATATCATTTGTTTAGTTGTGAATTTTCACCCAAATAGTAAAGGTAGAAAACTTATGAAATCATGTTAATGTTATTCTTGGCCAAATATCTCTTGAGGAGGATCAAACAATTTGCTTTTTGTTTACTGAATTGTGCAGGAACATGTAGTGAAGATTGTGTTCTACCAAATATTTTTAGAAGATCGTATTAAGTCAATTGGACTGAAAAAGATCGTATTGAGAATTTCAACAGTGTTTTATTTCTCTAGACTGAGTACAATGTCATCATATTAGGCCCAACATATTAATAGAATCATATTCCAACCCATCATATTGAGGGAATACGATCCAGAATCATCGTATTGAGATAACATAAACTAGAATCATCTGATTGAGAAAATTGGATCCATCAAAATCGGACTAAGTATTATGACTGATCAATTTTAAAATAGTTTGAACAAATTTTTTATCTAGGTGTGGGGTAATATTTTTATAAAAAACATTTTAAACCACCAAAAATCATTATAATAAATCATTTTGGTATATATATTGTGTCTAATGGGAGTTGGCACAAGTTTGTATTCAATTCATCATAATAATGGATTTCGATAAACCCATGGTAGTATCCATGTTAAGGATGTAGTTTCTCACACTGAGGTTAAACCATGTAAATCTTATTTGATTTACACTCTTAAACACATTTAAATGCATGTGTATTCAGTAAAAGTTGATAAGGAAAAAATCATAACAGGTAAATGTGTTATGTTTTCAAAATAAGTAAAATAATTTAAAATGTGAAAAAATTATTCAATGCCTCCCCCCTTCCCAATTTTGATTCGATCCTTTAAAACATAAATTTTTTTTAAAATTCTGCTTCCCATCATTAATCATTATCATGGTTAATATGAATTCTCTCAATAGTATACGAATTCCAAAATTTTATATGAAACAATTTTAATGGATGTAAAAATAGTATGATTCCATATATCTTTTTTTTGCCTTGATTTGGTTGATGCCGCTACTACTAGGTTTCCACATATTTCAATAGATTTCCCAATGATAAATTTTGATTACTTAAATATATAATTAGATGGAATGACTAGAAACATAATATTTATGTCCTTGTTAGAGAATGTTAATCAGAATTTGATCGGTCTAAATACATGAAAAATTATGTGAGGCAAATTGGAATGTGTTTTTGAAGGGATTACAAATGTTATGGAAGAAAATCTACATATCTGGAATTGTAATTATAAATACATAATAATGAGAGATGAATAAACATTTGATGGATAATTCAAAATAGGAAATTAATTTTTTTGCAACATAAGAGTATTTCCAGATTTCGTAGAAGACTATATAGTTATGAAGAATCATATGATAGGCTTTTGTGGTGGGTTTGATTCTGAATTTCCTCTTTATAATATAAGGATAATATATATCTTAATGAATTACATAACATTCTTTCTAATAATAAAATTAAGAATCGTTCATTGTTTAAAAAGAAGACGTAATAAGAAATTTCATTTGATGTTATGAGAAATATGAAAATTATAACATCCCGAGTTTTAAGAAAGATAAAATATTTTAAATGGTGTACAAGATACACTACATTGAGCTTAAGTGAACTAATAAATATTATTATTTAAATGTTACTATTATAACCTTGGTGTTGGAATGACGGGAATGAATAATATTAACTGAATTATGAAAATATGGTTTACACTTGTTTATTTAATGATTTATTAGTTACCAAATTTATTAAAAATGAAAATAAAAACCAATTGAATATAAAAGACATTTTTTATGAAAACCTATTTAAATGAGAATAATTAAGTTTATAAAATCAAATCACTATTTTTTTATTTTATTAATGAAATATTACCTCTATTTCATGTTCAAAAATCATATTACATGTTTTCCTGAAAATATATTAAAAAAAATCAATTTTACACATAAAATACATATTTTTTAAAAAAGACATGTTTACCACCTTTTGATGGAAAACACATTTTAAATATATTATTTTATAATTTTATATGTTATATTTTAGAAATTTTATTTATTTTTTGGAATAGGGAAATGAAAATTTAATTTGGTTGAAATTTTGGAATTTTTCATATAAAATACATATTTTAATGAATAGTAAAAATACTGCATTTTATCTCAAAACTGTATTTTCATCTAATTTTTTTACAATGATAGATTGATATTTTAATTAGTTTTAATGTTTAATTTTATTATGTTTTTAATATTTAATCCAATTTTTTTTAAGAATAATTTCACATTGAAATTAGATATAAACATGTGTGAATCATTTGATGGTTTTACTTTTAAAATATCTTTTTTTTTATTTTGAAAACTACAAATAATTTTTAATTACTTTATAGAAATTTTATGTTTTGATGTTTGAAAAATTGATTACAAATTATTAATCATAAGTAACAAATTTTCGAAATAGGTCTCTATAATTTTAAAAATTATTAATAGTAACTTTAGTAACTATTTTTATTTACCATGGTTAAAGGGTATATCCTGTAAATTAGGGAAAATATAATATTGTAAAATTATAAAACTACCCTAACACATTTCTTAATCCATTTTGATGAAATTGTTTTGACAAAGACAACCATTGGGATGAGAATTTGGAAATTTTAATCCACTTCAGTGTGTTTATGACACTTATAACTTTTGATTTAAAGTAAAGGAAAATATGTTATAAACATGAATCTTCTCACAACATTTTTTTATATGGGTTTATATAAATGTTCCCTTCAGCTATAAATAGTGATTATCTTTCTAAGACTATTTAATATATCATGGTAATTTATTTAATATTTTTATGATCAACATAAAAATATTTATTTAGGACACAATGGTGATGTAGTGATTACTTCATTAATAAAATATGAAAATAAATGATATTTAAATGATAAAATAAATATTTTATGACATATTGGATTCCATAAATTAATTTTATTGATTTATATTACATGAAATTAATTATTTAATGCACTTTTTTCTAATTAATCACGTTTTTATAAATTTTTTAAAAAGGAATGTATGATTAGTGTCATTGTTGACATAATTCATAACATAAAATATAATATAGTATACTAAATGTTATAAAATTCAAAAAAATATACCTTTTGACCACATTGATTGGATAAAGACTAATATGGAATAGATGAAACATTTTTATCATTTGACATGTTTTGGTAATTAAATTTACACACAAAGTGTAAATAAACTATTATCATTGTAAGATTAAAAATGGTAAAATAATTGTTAATCCAAAAAGGCATGGATTAAAAAATATTAAAAAAGACATAAAATTAAATTTATAATGGGTTTACATTCCAAAATCATCTTATATTTGATATAAATTAAATTTTGAACATTAGAAACTGAAAATAAATTTACAAAAAAAATTAATATTTCAGAAATTTCTAAAAGTACCCCTCATCTCTCGAAAAGAATAACTTCTCCTTATCATTTATTCATGCATAAATAAACTTTCTGTTCTAATAATATCTATCCAAAACAATTCCTATAATCCCTAACCACATTCTTAAATCCTTATTTTAGGCATTATTGTCTCATAAGAGTTTTTAAAATTCTCTTCATATGTGATCAATGGAACAAGAGGTATCATTTTCATTAAGTGTTTTTATTTTATTTCATCTTCCACATATTTAAAGTCTCATCCAACCATGATGATATAATATCTATTGTATACCTAATATATTGATATGTTATTACATTAATATAATCACTTAAATCCAAATCCACTTCCATTGAATGGGAAACAAGTTAATTGTTCGTGCGTATGTGTGAACTATCACCACCATGAACCGATCTAATTCATTTTCTATAACCATCTAGAATTAATGGTAATAATAATTGAATTAATGTTCATATGTTATTTTAATCACATTTTAATCATTAAAAATAATAATATTTAAATTACATCCGTACTTTCATCTATATCAAGATGGTTACACCATTCATGAAATGTGTGAACTATCACCTCCACGAAGCGGTGTGACTAATTTTGATTCATTATACCACATTCATGAAATATCAAAGTATATTTAAATTATATTAATTATTTTAATAATATCATGATAATTGTGGAATATATAATAATATTTACAATATTTTCATAACGATCAATGAAAAATGGAAACGTTACTCTTGTGTTTGTAGGACATACCATCTCCATGATTGTAACATTGTTCATTTTCCATAAAAATAATTAATTTTTTTATTTAAAATGTATTATTAATGTATTAAGGTGATGAATTTTTCATGAATAAAAATATGACGATTATTTACTTTTTACTAAAAGGGTAAATTTAATCAATTGATGTTCATTTTCAATTAAAGTACCGAATATCGACATAACGTCTGACATGAACTCAAAGAATTAACTAATTTATATTTCATGTTAATAAGTGATATAAAGGGAATAAAAAAATAATTTTTTTTAGGAATATAGAAATAATTAGAAGTTTATTTTTCAGAATGATATATAACGAATGAGATACGTCAGAGCAATGTTAAAGAAAATATTAAATCAATATCCATTCATTGAGTTAAATATCCATGCCACTTGTTTTTTTCATGAATATGTGTCAATGACCTCTAATTGTTTTAAATTTAATATCTACTTATATTTTTTGTATTTATAATTTTACACAAAAAAATGTCTTTGACATTTCATTAATATAATTATATGATCTTTGTATGGTATTTTGTCTCAATCTCCTTTCATTGAGGCATATCATGATGTTTTAATCCTTTATCATCCTATAATGTGTAGATACATCCATTTTGACATGTTATATCATGAATTACTATATTCTCGTGATATTCAATTTTATTACTTAATTGTTTTTATTAATTTTTTCTATAGTGGTAATGGAATCATTAAGTAAAACATCACTTTAAAGGTTTTAATGATTTCTTTTTTAAAAAACATATATTTAATTTCCATGTTTTTAGAATGGGTATGATGAATTTATTAATGTGGATGTGAATGTTTTAAAATTTTTATTTATTTAAAAAATTTCAATGTGGTATTTTCCAAATTTATTCAAAAGTATATTTATTAAATGATTTTAATAACTTTGGAAATGGATCAAATATTTCGATATCTTGAAATTATTTCTAGTGAAATATGAAGAGTGAAATGTTGATAAATGTATTCAATATATGTTATGATTATATAATGGTTCATGTAAATATTATTGGTTTTTATGTGATAAACCAATAATGAGTGTTTATGTAATAAACCAAACATTGGTAGTTTAATGAGTGACAAAGGATCATTGGTTATGTTATATCCTCCAATTCATTGGATATGGATGTTAGTCGTAATACAATTCCATTTCGAGATATTTGTGGAAGTAGACCATATGGTTATTCTTTTTATGTATTATTATGTCCCATGTTACCTTTATATGTTATATGTTGCATTTTGTGTCGTTTGAGGTAATATTTTGATAACAAACATGCTAAACAATGAATTTATATTCAGTGAAGTATATTTTTCTTACCTTGTAAAGGTGGAAAGTATTACGTTATGAAAAACTTATTCTTGGTTTAAATGTTTTCAAAAGACAAATAGTTTTCCTTATTTATGTATCACATACTAATATTTTTTATATTTATCCAATGTTTTGAAATATTTCTCACTGGTTTTAAAGAAGAACATAGTCAAGGATGGGATTAAAAAATGCTGATTTGACAAGAAAACAAAAAAACTTTTTTTTAAAGATTTTGTTTTATTGAATAAATGGATTCCTTTGGAAGTTTCATCATAGTATTTATATTAGATTTTGGTTATGAGTTATGGCTTAATTCACTTAGAAACTAATCTTGAAAAGATCTCCAAGGGGAATTCATGAATTATCACATGATTAAGTAATGTTTGTGTCTGAGTACTTACAAATATCCATGATGATAAAGAAGTTGATAATTGTTAGTCCAAAGAAAAATAGGATGATGAGTTGAATGGAAAAATCATGTATCATATATTAAAAAACAATATAAGAGGAAGTGGAATGTATAAGAGTAATTTTCCTATCAAATCATACATTTTTGGTGGAATCATAATCGATGAAATGAATTTACCCAAGATGAATGTTGGAGAATAATGAGTTGATTCGAATGAAAACCCATGAGAGAAGAATAGGAACAAAAATGATAAATATAAAAATTATTCCAAATGATATAAGAAAAAGTTTACTAGAATGAAAAATAATTATGTTGAGTAATAATGACTAATAAAACTCAACTGATAACAATTATTCTAAAGGTTATTTTTTAGAAAAATTCATATCCTCCATTCTAAATGTTGATAAAAATATTCCTTATAGGGTAAAGAAGGTGTTAAATAATCAAATAGATATTATCATCTCAATACAAAATATGTTTCTCTTCATAAGGAAAAACCCTATCAAGAAACATATTACAATTATGATGAAATATTTTGAAGAAGTGGTGGATGGTAGAAAATATGTCATCAAAAAAAATTAAGAATACATCCAAATGATTTTATTTTACCAATATATAATTTTTGATCAAAGAAAGGGGATTCAATATCTTAGTAAGAATATTGAAGATAAGGACGAATAATTACCTTGTTTCAATCAAAATATCTTGTGTCTAAAAGTATCGTGAAGAAGATGAATGAAAAATTAAACAAATTATGAAATGTAAAGGATGATACGTGTGTGGTTTCTAAGAAGGATTAATTTGAGATTGAGGTGAAATCCTCTATTACAAAAAATAAAATTTCATCTGATTATTTAAAAATTTCATGTTTCAGAAAATTAATTACAAATTATTGGCTAGAAAAATTATGTGACAATCCAATCATGTCTTCAAAAGTAAAAAAACTCACATAAAAGAATATATTGTCCACCTCATTAACATGTTAGAGATGATATAAATTATCATCTTTAACAATGTTTATAAAAAGAAATAAATTTCATTAATTGAAAATAATTATTTTATGGTTATTTTGGGTGTTTTAGAATATTGGGTCATAGAGATTATAATTATAGAAACATCATATCTCTACCTAGAAGTAGGTTTTAGAAAACTGGTTGAAATTGTGAATGCTACTTATATCAAAATAAAAAAGTTGAATTATCAGGATATTAGAAAATTTTAAATAAAAAATCAATTTTAACATTAAGATGAATTTTTTTGAATATTTGATCTAGCTGGTCACCATGCTGAAATATATATGAACGTCCTTTGAGGAAAATTTTCTTATGATATAAAATAAATAAAATCATGAAATGAAGAAACATGAGGAAGGATATTTCGTTAATTAGAAAAATTTTAATGTTTGTATAATAAATAATTCATGGATAATTAATAGTGGTTTATCATCACATATAACATTTTATATAAAAACCATGAAACAAATTTAATGTATTTATGTAGGGGAAGATACATTTTTTAAATAATACCTCATTAAAAATTATAGGAATAATAAATTGTAATATTAAAGATAAAATGATAAAATCTAAGAAACTTGTATTTATTGAGGGTTTAAAACATAATATACTTATTGTAAGTCATATTTTTATGATGGAGATGATGTTGTTTGTAGAAAAAAAACTATCCTCATAAGTGTGAAAGATGGAAAATTCATTACAGAAAGAAAAAAATAGTGTAAATTTATTCCAAATAGAATAATTTGATAACTCATACTACGTGAGTGTCGAGGAATAAATTTCGTTCCTTAATTGAATAAATCATTTTATGTGCTGAATCATGATCCACATGATTGGTATTATAAATATGACAATTTATAAAGAATTATAAACTATTATAAAGGAAAAGTTGATAGAAACATACATGTGAAAGATGTTGAATTTGGAACTCTATTTATAATTGTTTATTTGGATGATATAATTCTTGATGGTGATAGAAAAAATGTCTATGTTAGGAAAATTAAATTTCAACATCTGATTACGAGTTTTGTAAAGAAGATAAAATACATTTTATTATCTCATGAAAAGTATGGAATTAAATTGTTAAAGAAGTTTTCTATGGTAGAGTCCGGAAAATATTTAACTCATTTCTTTCAGTGAGAAAAATGTTATTTAAATATGAATACATTATTAGTTTGAATTAAAAAATCATTTTAAAGCTGAAAAGAAGTCCTCTAAACCTTAAAAACTCAAATCTATGTATTGTTTATATTCTGAAATTATCTTCCAAGTATGAATGTAAACCAAAAGAATCAAAAAAAATTTGTACAAATATGATTCTGTGATATTTCAAAGGAATGGATTTACATGGGTTGTTATAAAATAGATATAGTGACATGATGTTCCATGGTTATACTTATATGGATTGGGATGGAGATTTTAATGATAGATAATAAACCTTATGAGGGAAATTATTCTAGGTTTAATGTTGTGTGAGTTCAAATAGTAGTAAACAAAGATATGTAATAATGTTAACAACTGAATTCGAATATGTTGCAACTAATTTGGATTCTACTCAAATGTTATGGACAAATGATAAGCTAGAGGATTTGAATTTAAAAGGTTCTAAACCATTAAAGATACTTTTCGATAACCATAATGCAATTGATCATTCATTAAATATTTTCTACAATATATGATCAATCCAAATTGATATAAATTATTGCTTTATAAAAGAGAATGTTTTTATAAAAGATATTTTACTAGGATAAATTTTAAAAATGTTTCATATTTTCGATATTAATAAAAAATAAACTGATATAAATGTTTATATAATTGATACTGGAACATCATGTTCATCATCTTTCCCGGACATCCTAATCCTTAAAGGTAATAAACCCCTCCATGCATTGGATTTTTTTTGAAAAATGTGGAGATAAACTAATAACATTCTAAATTTTAAGAATATTATACTTTCCATTCCTAAATGATTTTGAAGTTTTGGTTATAATAAAATGGGGGATACAAAGGGAAAAACATGATAGGATAAAATAAATGTGAGGAATGTTTATATTTACATGATTGTAATATATTCATTACACCAAGGAATCAAATTCTGTCCAAAATTTGATTTAATAAATATTTTATCATATGGAAGATCTCTTCTGAGAATGGATATATTTGCTGAAATGTTTTAAAAAAACTATAGTTGTTTATAAATGTTGAGTTGTGAAAAAAATTATGAGAGTAGGAAAATATGTTAAAAGGGGTTGTCAAAAATTCCAAAGGGGAGATTAAAAACCATTATGGTGTTTTGTTTAAACAATGTTTTATAATTTTTGAAAAATAATATTTTGTAAATGAATGATTTTGTAATCCAATAATCATATCTAGTCCATCATAATGATCATGAGTAATAAATTCAAAAATTATTCAAAGAATTGGAACCATATACATCCTATTTAGATCATCATATCTAGAATAATCTAAGGATGAAATTGTTTGTATCTAAAATTTTTTCATTTTTCATAATCATAGAAATAATGAATTATATTGGAAAGGACATTGTATTTTTTCAAAATATGTTTTGTTGAAAAGTGTAATGATAGGTGTTTGATTTTTTTTAACTTTCTAAAAAAAACATATGATGATTTTATAGTAATAATGTTCTCATTAATCATGAATACTATCATGGTAAAGTCTTATAAAGAAACATAAATGAATCATGAATATTTCATTGATTCTATATGTAAATAAAATGTTTCCATAGTATCAACAATACAAAATTTTTTATGTTAAAGTAGTCAAAAGGAGAAAAAATTTGTTCATTAAATTCATCATTGAAAACATTCAATTGGTTTTTAATCTCATTATAATCAGATACACATATAAATGATAAAATCATCATAATAGAATTTCTATAGTTAGTGGAAAATAATTATAATGGTACATCAATTGTAATGGGAAATTACATTGTAATGGGACTTCCATCATAAGGATATGAAGATGAATTAAGAATCATAATGAAGTCATAAAGGAAATAATAAATAGTAATTTGATGAAGAGGTAACATAAATTTTAATAAGATGATAAATAAATAGATCCTAATTATTTGAGAGGGAATGAAAATCTTAATCAATAGATTATTAAGGGGACCCTAAAAGAAATATTGCAAAAGTTTTATGAAGAGTTGAAGTGGTCAAAATTGAAATTCCATTTTTTTATAAATCTCATATAAATTCAAAGAGGAATAAAGAAGTCAACGTTGATGTTTAAAGTGAGATATTTTCAGTTTTTTTTAAAATTTTGGATGAGAGGAATGTTTTTAACTTTCTCTATTTCTTTTTTTGTGTCCTATAAAAAAAATATTTAGATAATTCAATTATTTCTAAATCTTTATCAAAGAAAAAAAATAATACAGATAATGAAATCATCTGAAATTCAAAGCCAGGTAGAGACCTTATGATGTGGATTAGACAATTGAATATTTTATTACGATATTGAGCATGATCCTATTATGATGGTCAAATTCATTTGATCGAATTGATAATATTTTATTGAGTCAATTAGACTGAGATATATTCTATTGAAAATTTTAGTAATGTTTCAGTTCAACAAGTTGAGAATTAATTAATCATATTAATACCATAATATTGATAAAATCATATCCACAAACATCATATTGAGATAATTCGATCAAGATTCATCATAGTGCAAGAATTTGATACAAATACATATTATTGAAAAAATAAGTTCAAACCAAATTAGATTTAGGATTCAAACTGATCAATTGTGGATATGTTTTAATAAAATACTTCATTCAATTGTTTGGATATATTTTTCTATAAGAAAAAATTGTAAACAGACGTGAGTCAATATAATTTTTATTATCAGGAGATATATGGTCTCTAACAATAGTTAGAATATGTTGTGTTCAGAACACCATAATAGTGGATTTCTATAAACCCACATTATTTTTTAAGGAAAGGTTATATGCTCCCACAATGAGGCTAAACCATGATAATCTTGTGTGCTTTAATTTATTTTCTACTTTTTTATAAATTGAAATTTACTAAATGTTGATTTAGAAATAAAATGTATCATGTAGGATGGGATAAGTTTCATATTTTTTTAGAAATTATAAAAAGTGAACATCTAATTAAACCCCCCCTTCTCAATTAGTATTCTACACATAGGAACATCCAAATTAATCATAACATTAAATGTGAAAAATTCATGTTTTATAAGCATTTCATCATTTTATCATCTTATAACCCATGGATAAAGAGGAATGTTTCATAAGAATTTTATCATGATGTGGCCTATGTAAGACAAAGAGGTTTGTTTTCATCAGAAACAACCAAATTAAAAAAGAAGAATATTACAATGGTTCAAATCACCTTAAACAATATCTAACCATAAATGATGTCATCTTAGTAGGAAAATAATTTTGAATTACACACAATGTAATACATTTCATGATGAAAATAAATGTTCATAATAATAAATTTTTAAAAAGAAACATTATAAACCATTTTTGATCTAATTTTCTTTGAAAATAATTATATAAACTCATAATGGATTATTCAATAGTAATTAATAAAATATCAGTAGTAAATTATTTGTTCATATATAAAAAAATTCTAAATCAGAAGATATTTGTAAAAACATTTTCTTTGAAAATATCCATTAAATTTTATAAATGAATCTTTAATGAAAATAAAATTCATGAAATAAGAAAAATTCATTCTTGTCTTGCATGGTATATAAAACATTTCATTTTACAATTTTAGTAAAATCCAAACATTCATTATATAAAAAATGAAATTATGATTCCTTTAAAATAATTTTTTAAAAAATTGAAACATTGGTCAACATTTCATTAAAAAATCATTTAAGTAAAACTAAAAACTCTTTTGAAAACATTTTTTCAGTGCATGGTTTTTTAGAAAATGGTTTTTCAACTGTTGAGATAAATAAAGTCAATTTTTTTAAAAATCCAAAATTAAAAATCATGATTATATAAATAGAGGAATATGATGGAATAAAATGTATTATAATAGAATAAAAATATTAAAATAAAATTAATGAGTTTCTTGAATGATAGATTATAATATATTATCAATTGAAACATAGTCATAGGCAATCCCAAAAACAATAAGATTATAATGTAAAATCATTACCAATTTTGTATCATTGAATCAATGACCCATGATTGAGATTTACTCCAATGGGTTTGTAGATACAAATAATTTTTATTGTATGAATCAGAGGACACAATAATGGGAAGTATATACACAACAATAAAAATATGTGGTGAATATACCATATTTCTCATGGAATTTAAAAGTTATATCAAAACACCTCAACTCTTTAGTAATATTTTGAATCAAAATTTACAATTAAGAATAAAATTAAATGAAACATTTACTATCATGAAAAGGAAGTTATTCATGTTATAATATTAAAATGATGTATTGTATATATCAAAGAGAATACATGAGTTTGGAACTATAATATGTGTGCCAAATAGAAAAGGTTGAATAAACATTCCACACCATAAGACTCGAATTTCAATGTAAACGTCCAATACTCTTGTATAATAAATATTAGATTACAAAATATATCCTTAAGAACAATTATTATATATATAATTTCATATAAATATTTCTTATGACCATTTATTAGATGTTTATTAACAAAACCTTCTTAAAATCATGTTTTTGTAATAACTTGTTTTTTATATTTTTTATTTTTTATTTTTTGATCATATTAAATTTTTACCGGCTCCATTATATACAAAATATTACTAATGAACTAATTATAATATTTTTAAACCAATTTATATTTTAGTACCAATCATTAAAGATGGTTTTTGACTGAGGAATTACATTATGATTAGGGAGATGGAAGGTCTTACGTACACCTGAGTTACATTTCAATTTTTAAAAAATCATTATGCGAAGGAAGTAATAAATATTTTATATTTAAAAAATTATCAGAATATAATAAATAAAAATTTATTTATCAAAATATACATATACTAATCAACAACTATAAAATTAGAAAAGATGAAAAACAATTTCCAACCCAATAAACATGTTCTTCCCTGTGCATGGGGCAACATGAACCCAAACATGAGTTCTAAACGATGTCTCAAAATATACTAGTACCAATTATACAATATCCCACATAGATAGACCATAAAATAGGTAAAAATATCTTATATTACAATCTATATCACCCCAACCCATTTAGCTTCATCAACAGTGTTTCTGTATGAGTGATCTCGGGCCATAAGGATGCCTCCAAATATAAAATTTTTTATTAAATAGAAGAAAGTGTGTAAATAGGTTATAATTGGAGAATATAAACTCGTATGATGATATAATATTAGTATAATAAATAAAATCAATATAAAATAATGACAAAATAGAATCTAGTTTATTAAATTGCCCATGGCGGAAGTTCAATAAATAATAGTAGAATAAATAATAATAAAACAACCTCAATTCTAGTTAAAGATACAAAAAAAATGAACACATTGTATTTTATATAGAAAATAACTAGAATTTTTTTAAAAATACAACCTTTTTACGTAAAAATATCAACATGATGATACAAAATGAAAAAAAGGAAACACCATCAGAGGCAAGAACATGTGATCCCTTTCCTTTCATCCCATCCAAAATAATAAATTTATTCCCATCTCTTAAGGCCCATATATTACCTAAACTAATATTAATAAATTCCCCATGCATCCCGATGGTCACATATAGGGTGTCTAAAAAACTATCCTTAAGGAACCACCAACATTTATATTTCTTACATCTGTTATTTAGCATGTGTTTCTAAAAAATAAATATAAATGAACCAACACCTAAAATATTACAACAAACTAAGATTTTGGTCTTTGTACACAATGATTCAATCAAATATATATTATTATTCTATATTTATTCATTTGATATGATCTTAATCAGAATTCTTAATTCATTCCCTGATGCATATAAATTCATAAAGAACACTCAAGTTCCACCTATAAAAGAGTCTCAATGATCATTATGCCAACTGAATCCCCATGTCCACATAATATCTATCGTCCCTAGGACATACCTCAATATAAAATACCTTGTCCCATAGACCAAAGGTGATATAAAACCTCAATTCCTTAATTAATTATATGCCACAATGACACTTTTCCTCCATATAAAAACATTTTTAGCTCAATGAATTGAAAATGATAGTTCATTCATGGAAATTTCACCTCCTTTGAATTATAATAAATTTAAAAGGATCCAATGGTATGTTAATAATATATGGTGCTTTATATCCATCCTGGTTGGTAGATTCTTCTCCTTAATTAATTTAATTAGAAAGGTTTTACCTAATAAATGGGATGAAGAAAACCAGGTATATTATGAGAGCCTTAATAATTACCTATTCCACCCGAAAATATGAATACTACCAATATATTGGATGAAATTTATCCTATGTGTGACATCCATGTAATTATTTCCCAGTTCACTCTTCACGTTGAAGAATTTTAGTGGTAATTAATAAATTATTTGTTCTCTCTATTGAATGATACAAGATATTTTGAATCGATAATTTGATATCTTGAATAACTATAATAAACTATCTTTAAAAGTGAAAAATAATTAAAATTCAAGTAAGAATCATGATGCCCACATGTTCTCTAATATTGAATATCTCATGAATACACTCATCAACCCTAGATAAAATGGATTTTATCCCAATGGGATATTATTCACTAATATTAGATCATTAAATTCATGCCACATATTTTATTAAAATGGCAAAAATTTAAATTTCATCATGTTGAATTCTTATCGTGAGGTAATATTAGGGGTCGCTGATCATCAAGATGAAATATTTTTCTTTGAAGGTATTACCCCCATAAATGTATGAAAAATAATTTGATGGGGAATGAAGTCCATACATGTTGTAAATGGAAAACCTAAAAACAAGATACCATTTTTTATAGTACGTTCTCCATTGTGTATTTGTTACACAATTATTCTTTATTTTTTCCAACATCATTAAAACATAGTGGTCGAATTCATTTTTTGGAATGGAGATATTCTAATGGGTAAAATGACATAATATTTTAGGATTTCTTTTCTTGATTTGATGGAGCCTTTTTATAAATGTATCAATAAATTACAGGGCATCTCGATGAGTTTAGAGGTATTCAGATGTGGTTTGTTTTTTCCTATAAATGTTGAGATGAAATCTATATTCTAAGATCATTTACATCATGATAATTTTATATGAAGTGGATGTCTTTTATGTAGATGTCATCAAATGGATCATGTATTGAATCGGTATCATTACATTAAAATTTTTCATGTCATGTAATGGTTTCTCTATGTTATATTTACTAGTGGAGATACATTTTTTAGGTGTACCTCAAAAATATATAATTCCACTTCAATAAATGTTTTCACATATTGATTTATTTGGGAATTATAGTTTTAAAACCATGTTTCTCATATGGTTTACTCCTTATACATATTCATCCCTCTACCTCTAATATCATTGGGTTACTTCATGTTATTCTTTAGACATTCCCACTCTTCTAGATGTTTTTTTCAATCATTTTATCTTAGATGACTTTAATTTCATTGGATTTTCCACTATATTTCTATATCTATTTTTTCATAGTGTAATATCATGAAATCAATATCAATTGTGTTTTCATATTTTTTTCATATATGTTACTCCTTGTGATCTCATTTACCTTTTTCCCTCACATTCATTTCTAGTTGATAGTATTTATTTAATCCCTAGATAATGGTTTATAGTATAAAATAATACATATATAATTTTTATATCCTCATAATTTATATTAATGATTATGAAATTGTGCTGAAATATGTTGTACATTAACAAATATAATTTTGGGTGATGAAAATTCTATGTTTGGATGACTTTTGTATACATTTCCATCCAAAAGTGTTCAGTCGAGACTTGGATCTACATTTAAGTTAAGCATTCCCATTAAATATAATGAACATGATAATGTATTAGAGTATGTTTTCACATGAAATGAAATATCATGTGATTTATTGTGATAGATTCACTACAAATAATGTCTACCAAGAATATTGAATGAATTATGATAATCAATTATATAATTTCCAAGAAAAAAAAGAATGCAAAATATATAAGAAATAATTTATTGACTTAATTGGTAATGGAAGAAAACTAGTAATCATATGAATATACCATATTGGGATTGGATAATATGATGTATTCTTATTTATATAATAAATTTTATTTATATTTATGTTCAAATTGTTAACTATATGGATATTCCCAATGATACTGAAATGATTATAAAATTTTCTATTCCTATTAATTCTATAATTATAATATATAGGGTAATTCTTGATGATGCAAAATTTTGTATATAATGTGATCTATAAGGTCATTCTAAAATAAGTATATAAATGTTTTTGAGTATTTATGTTGAAATTAGTATAGGTATTGACTAGGATATCTCATTATTCCATGTACATATTGTTATGGTTTTCATGTTTGTGACACATGGTCAGAGATATTTAATCTTGGTGCCAATGATGGATTATTATTGAATAATATTAATTTATTAATTAATACAATTTTTTTGATTTACTATATATACTTATTATCTAATTATTTTTAGACCCATTAGTGATGAACTACTATGTTTTTGTGACACCATATAAAGGCCATTTTTTGTTTCGAAAAAATATTACATAGGTACATGTTTGGATAAATTTAAGGTACCCCGTTTTTAATTGTTTCATTCTAGATCGGTGGGATCTTGAAGGTAGAACATAAATTGTGTTTGTGAATAGGTCATTTTTTATATTTGTTTTTTCTCATGATATTAAATATAAATTAATTTCATTATAACATGTATATACATTTCAACATGAAATTACATTGATTATTTTTTGATTTACCTATCCACTCATCATCATAATGTTTTATGATATAATGATTCCTATAATTTCATCGCTATGATATTTGAATATTTATATAATATTTAATCTCTATAGAATGTGGTATAGAATCCATATTATGGTCATTACACCCACAATGTTAGTTGGTATACTTCTCGGTGTAGGATGGCATGCATGATGTCCTGTAAAAAACATGATTTTTCTATGTGAGAGTGTATTAGATTGAAAGATGTTACAATTTTGTATTAGAAGGGATGTTTTCTTTTTTGGTTCCATAATATTTGGAACATTTGGGACATAGACTAGGATGTGTAAGGAAAGTTTATTGATCTTCTGAATGGGAGTAGTCAAACCATGTATAGTAGAAGAATTGTTTCTGATGTATGGAACTATTTTTCATGATGTCCTATTTTTATGGTTGTGGATATTTTACCTTCCGTGACTCTCATGTTGTGTGGTGTTTTTGTTTATTGAGATTTATTCTCGTGTCCTATTTTGGAATGATATTTCAATGAGTGTATCTCGTTGGATACAAAAGGATATATATTGAGAAGAATTGTTCATGTTAAGGAGTTAATTATTTAATGTTATACCTATTCAATATGAAATATTAAATGAAATACCTCTTATATATGAAAAATAAATTTAATGAATTTTTATGTCATTCTAAATCACTTGTAAATCCTTGTTTAGAGATTCAATTAGTCAGTTTTTCTTCATTATTGTCCGATGTTAAGGTCGATATATTGTTATCCAGTATTCAGAGGTGTGTGTTTTTCATGTTGAGAAAATAAATTTAGGTAAATTGGAATATAACATTAGTAGAGAAGAAATGGGAACACTCATAAAACATATGAATCAGATATTAAAAGGTCTCTTGAATACCAGATGGATGTTCATCTTCAAATAGATTCTTGAGTATAATTTGATTAATGAAAAGTTAGACTATTCATACTATTACATTGATTAATGAGAGGAAGAGAGAGTTTCATCTGGATAATAATTATATTTTCATTGGGTGGGGAGGAGCCTAATTTTTTAAATTCTATATTATTTCATTTCATTAATATTCAATAACATCTCGGCCCCAACAAAATTTAGGGTGAATATTTCTAAAAATATGATTTTTGAACCAAGAAATCATCGGTGGGACACCATGGAGAATGATGGGTATCAAGAAGATTTATCCTTGAAGAAATTTCTAAATGTGTTTTTGAGTCACTTCTATCCTAAAATATTGATGGATGGGAAGGCTCATGAATTATTTAACCAGACATATGATATAATTTTAGTGTTGTAATTTGATTGATATTTCATATGATTTCATTGATTTGATAAACATTTAGTAGCCAATGTGACTACCAGGTTAGGGAATTACTAGGATGGGCTTTCATATGAGATCACATAATATATTAATGTTTCTTAAATTGACTAATTTGTTGAACATGATATGTTAGGATCTCATCTCGGATGATAATATGGGAAATAACTTAAGTAGTGGCCAATTGGTTTCAATAGGGAAAATGGTAGCTCATCGTCTGGTTGAAAGAAGAACCCCTATGATAGTACTCACTATGAAAACAGTGTGTAGGGTATCCCATGAAGTGTAAATACATATCAGGACAATATTATATTATTTTTTCAATTAGTATAGAATTTGTTTGACATAAATGTCATCAAATCCAATATTATATACTGGAGTTCCGTGATTTAAGTAGGTAGGGCCTCCATCAATGGTTTCGTATGGGAATGTAGTAGTTGGGTGGTGGAAGATGATAACATTACCTATGTCTGGGAAGGACATGGTTACACATCATCTAACTGAAATATGTTGTTCTACTAGACGTTTATATCAAGATAGGGTATATGGTACCCCAGCACAAGATTAGCAATACCATTTATAGGGAACATCGTGATGGAGTTATACTAAAACCAAAAATGGGGGAAACTTAAGTATGATACTAAAAATAATATACCAGTTAGTTAGGATATAGGAACTTCTATCATAAAATGAAAAATTATTGTATCATATACCAATGTTCCTTCTTTATAAAAAATATCAATCACATTAAATAATATCTTCTATTATTTCATATTTTATTTTATAGGATGTGTAATTCATGGTTGATTTCATGACATTTAATAACACATTGGGCCTATAGTAACAAAATATCAATGGTTTTAAGGAATGTTCTCAAGAAATATTTGGCTTCCAATTCATTTAGGAATAGTTTTTACTAGAAATGGATGGTATTTATTTTATTCATTTTATGTATTGGTTTTTTAATACTATGATCATATTTAATATTATAAAAGGACAATTACCTTTTTATTTTCACTAGGGTTTGTTGTATCTTAGTTAAGTTCATGAATCACAAATTTAGTGAATATTTAATTATCTCACATCTTATATTAAAATCATTTCTCTAGATGATTGTGGAATGTAGCAATATATTATAACACTAGTGGTATACTTTTTTATGATTTTTAATCTGATAAGTTTTATTTATAACCCAATTAATTGGAGATTGATTTCATAATCCATTTGGTACTAGTAGTAGATCTAGTTTCTATTCAACCATACAGGATGTCACCAGTATCACTTCATGTGTAGATTGTTAAACTAGAAGATCTATATTCAAATTTCTTTATATAGACAAGTACATAATAATGGGGTTCGTTAGTTGTATTATATATGATGGATGATGGGAAATTTCACCTGTGTGTGGTTTATCAGATATTGAACCATATAAAGTTCATGAACTGGTATCCCCTTCTGCCAATTGTGATCTCATTTATTTTCTAAGAGGTTATTAGATTTCCCTAACATTTACAAGAGAATAGGGTATAATCATTTTATAATGAGACTATTAGAAATACCTTAAACTACTTTTAGATGTTGTTATGGATTGTTTGAGTTCATGGGGATTCCAAATTGATTGATAAATGCACTAGATATATTTATCTCCTTGATGAAATTGGAATTTCATCATTTTCTATAACATTTTGAGGTTTTTTCCAAAATATATTTGTTTACTCCATATCACTAAAAAATGATTCCAAACAACTTAATATATTCCTAGGTATTTTGAGAGATAATCATATTCACTCCATGATGTCGTAAATAAGATGTTGGATTGATAAAGTTTACTTCGCAGTTTATGTAATCTCAGGTATTAAAGTGTCCATGGAATCATGAGATAATATCATGATTGTCCTAGAGATTCAGTTTTTCATGGTTTTAGAAGGCGATTATTGGCTACATTTCTAGTAATTTTCACATCTTTCATCATTTATGACCTCGGTAAACATGAAAGGGGAAATGTTTTTTGGTCAGATTATTAAAAGTGTTCATTTAAGCTACTAAATGGTAGGATGAACTCAGCACTGATTCCCACAATAAATGTTATAGTGAAGGAATATACTATGTACAATAACAAATCATGTGTTGGAATCCAATAATTTCTGATTTTGGAGGACAGAGAGGTTGTATGTTCCTCTAAACAGTTGAGACTACAAGAGAATTTTAATTATACTCATGGTCTAGAGTTATCAATACTGGTCCATGTCTAGTGATTCTATAGACATTATCTAATAGGGATTTTTTGGGTTTACATAGACCCCATTATCATTATGTACCACTTTTATCAATGCTAATTAATAATTCATTATAGGAGGAGGTTAAAGTATCTATAGACTTATGGATTTTAATTGGAATATACATCCAGAAAGGGAAACAATGTTCCTAATTCCACTTGTTGAAAGACTCGAATGGGGGGTACAGTGTTACTATACTGACCATTAATAAATGATTGAACTATTTTATAACATGCATCGACAAGTTCAATATTACATTATTTGAGTAGATATGTCAAACAAATTGGTTATACAAGATAATCATGAAAGGGTAAATATAGATTTGTTATCTATCCTAGAAGAAATATTTATTATGGAATTTTAATATGGTAGGGATCCACCATCAGGATTGTATCTTAGTAGTAGAAATTTTATTCTGATATATGTCCTATTATTGGATACAAAGGGCTTATGCAAGAAGTCGATGAGAGTGAATCATGATTCCAAATGGGTGGTACATATTGATTTTATGATATATATTTATACATTTATAGATTATATAGGTGGACATAAAATAATAACAAGTTAGTGTAAATTTTGGAAATATGATTCAATTATCAGTAGGTGAAGGATGAGCAATAGAGGCCATTTGGATATTGCATCCTCTCCCCCTTCAAGAATGTAAATGGAATGATTTCAATTTTATTTAATAAAATACATATGAAACCCTACATGAATGACATAGTTTATGTGATCAAGAATAGATTAAAAAGGTACGTCACGTCAAGAGTATAAGGGAGACCATCAGTATTGATGATCTGGGAAATATATATGTACATGAAATAAAATAGTTTCATGGTGTCTTGAGAAGTATTATTTCTAATAAATATTATTTTTAGCATCCCTATTTTGGTATGGTCTTTAGAAGGAATTGTGATCAAATGTTTTCTTGAGTCAAATCAACCATCGATAAACAATTGAAAAAGATGAAAATACTATTTAGATTGTATATGATATGTTATGATCCTGTGTTATGGATTTCGATAGTTTAGTGGAGTATAATATAGAACACATGGAGTTTGTTTAAAAAAATCCATAAAAAAATCCACGTAGAACATTTAGAGGAATGTAATGAATTTCAATTTCATTCACATATTTTTTGGTTGGAGGTAGTTAGGTCATCACTTGGTGGCATTTTCCTGTGTAGGTGACATCAGAACACCATTATTTGATCTATAATTAGTTGGTGACAACACATAGTATAAATAAATAATATACAAGCCATTAGAGTAGACCTATGAAGATTTATGTTGTAGATGATGTTTTAGCTAGTGTTTTTCATTTGTGGGGGTAATACTATATCAATAAATAGGGACTTATATTGCCATTTTTGGGGAATTCATGATAGTGGAAGTGGTAGGTCCATTGGAATATTTATTGCTCCTTAAAAATAGATAAAAATACTTTAAAAATGTCTCATTTGTCACAACATTAGAGATATCATCAGGTCCCTTATCACATGATATATGTTCATGAAATAGATATTGGTATTGATTTTTCCTTTGATAAGTGTACAATATGGATTTTTGACCATAGTGATTTGTATATTGAGCGAAATAATGTTCCTTTATATTTAGTGTAGTGGTAGAATCAAATTGTCCAAGAGAGAAACTTGTACAGATAATCTAATTTTAAAACATATTGGCCACACCTTATCCCTGATATCCCATATTTTAAATTATAGATTCAAAGGTATGAGTTGTTATATCATAGGGTGGTTTTGAGAAATTATATTTTTCTAGATACCCCCTCATAGAATTTTGAATGATTCAGATTTATTTGTGTTTTATTTATTCTCTATATCTTGGTGGTTCAGTTGCTTTTTGGTATAGAGATAATTTTCTAGTTCAAATTAAAAAAATTTAATGCATGTATTTATGGATGAGTTAATGGATTTCAAATTTTAATTATCCAATGGATTATGAGGGTTCTCTATGAGTTTGGAGGTCAAAATAGATTGTTAATTTTTTTCTATTTAATCTATACTGAATGATTTCTACTATACACATTCATGTCCTGAATATTTTACATGACATGAATATGTTTCTAGGATTATTCTATGATCTAGATCATGGTGTATAAGTATTTCACATCATCTAATAGTTTCACTCCATGAAATGGTTTCTCAACGTTATTTTATGATGGGGAAAAAATTCATCTCATGTCGCAAAAATAGAGCATTTCACCTTGTGAAAGGATATCATGTCATCAATTTCACATGTTATGTTATTAGAAAACAATTTTTGTGTAGTTTTTTATTCCTCATGAGTGTGAAGTTGCCTCTATTATACCAAATGGATACTCTAACAATTTTGTATTCATTCATTTCCATTCGAACTTCATGATCACGTGTTTGATATATAGTATGTTTCTTTTCATTGTTATTCCTTTTGATCATATTTTTCACTTTTACCCCTATGATATCTCTTAATAACTATTTGAATTGGGTTTTGATCTTATGTGATATTATTTTCTCTTTTGACCCCCTTCAACATTCTTCCTCATTGGCATTCATGTGGGGGATTTTTCATGAATCATTGGATAATGATAGGTGATATATAACAATTTTGTATAGTCTATTTCTTTTTTTATTTTGGTATGTGAAGTATTATAATACTTCACTAACACAACGTTTGGATTATCAGATAGAGTTATGGGGGATAGTAATAATGTGTTTGGGATACATTTTGGATACCGTGGATAAAAAGGTGTTGCGACCGAGCTTATGGATACCCATTAGGTGACATTGCCATTGAATAATAATAAACTAGCTAAAACCAAAATTTATTATTTAGCATGACATGAAATCTTATGTGATTTCATATAATAGATACACCAATGAAAATGGTTCCCTTTATTATTTAATTATTTTTGATAATCAGATATAAAAAGATTGTAAAAACATGAATAGAGATGTATGAAGATATCATTTAAATAATGAATTGTTAATTATGGGGAGAAATGGTTTTTGTATGAATTGACCATTGATTGATTGTATATTAGGTTTCATTTTTATGGCCATTATGAAATGAACATATATTTATAGTTAAATTATAATGTAAGGTTATAATCCCAATTATTTCAAAAAAAAATATAATGTTCTATTCATGGTGATAACAAAATAAAAGTATGAATGACTATTACCAATGATGATTAAATTATTATATATATAAATATTCCTTGTCCTACGATCATTCTTAATAAAGGTAATTTTCTTGTTTTCCTATAAAAATTATAGGTCATGACATGGATATTTGATTATTCCTGGGATTGATGGTTATAATTAGCATGGTTTTGAATCATGATTTATGATATACTAGAATGGTGAAAATGTATTTTGACTATTGTATTATAATATTTGAATAATTAATAGTCATTATTGTCACTTTATTTCATTGACTTATTTTTATATAAGTATTGTTTAGAAATTGTGGTGTCAACTACTAATTTTTTTGACACCCTTTGTGGGATTCCATTGGGCACCTAATCATGTTAGCTGGATTCATGATTAGAAAATGAAAATTGATCATTTTCAAGATATTTTCTTGCTAGATTGGTTTGTGATCAGAGATGGATTATCATGTGGTCAAAGACCAAGGTTGTTTGAGTTTAATTTTTCTATATAGTATTTTATTTTTTTACATTCATTTTTACATATACGTACATTATAGATTGACATTACATTTTTTAATTATTTTATTTTATTAGTTCATTAATTATATTCTAGTTGTATGTAGTATCTATTATTCTATATATGTTCCTCTAATATTATTTATTTATAATTCATTGTTTCTTTATATCATGTGCTATAGTCTTCCCATAGTTTTCTATACACCCTTGCTGGTAGTTAGCAGCTTCTCGAATGCGGGGATGCCTGCATGAGGCCATGTAACCATCATGATTCAGAGACAGGAGTGAACATAGGATTGAGGAACGTCACACCAAAACTAAACTGATTTATCCATGGGAATTTATTTTTTATCTTAGAAATTGAATATTTTACCGACTTATTCTCCTTAATTAATGATTTAATTAACAATTTGTCTAAATAAAAAAACATAATTAATTATAAGTCATATCATTATTTCTTCCAATAGATAATTATAATCTCTATTGTTCTTTAAAACTAGTTATAAAATAGTTCAATTGTTAATTTTATACCACAAAGGATTAATTATCCCATATCATTGAAAACAGAAGTGAACTAATGGAAGTGTTCCCTTTCTAACCAACACTACATCACATTCCACAATAATATAATTATAATGATGGTGCATTGGGAAATACAGCCACCATCAAGTCACATCTCAATAAAGAATAGGTTTTCTTCGACATCAAAAACTAAAGGGTATATTCACTAGTGAACATTAATGACTTAGAGGAAACTAATCAAATGAACACTGCTATAGAGAATGATTATATGATATCCACACATATTTGGATGGAACTCATAAATAATTTCCTCTAAAATGGGGCCATCTAGTTATTTTTGTCCCAAAGATCATGTATTATACACTGGGAAAAGAATATCCCCATTCAGAATAATTGAAATTGGAATTCATCTAACAATTAATGGGGTTTCAAATGAGTTCCCCACATATTCATTTCATATGGAGATACTTCCACCATTTTGAATTATGTTCATACAGACTCCTGTGTTGCTCAGTCATCTGGAACTACGATCTCCCTCATAATTTGGTTTCTTTGTGACAACAAAAATATTATGACACAAGATTTCATATAATTAACTATTATATATCAGATATGGTATGTCTATTAAAACTTAACACTTATATCCCTTGTGTTTCTACACAGAGCTACGAAATCCAGGTTTTTTATTTTTTGTTTAATGGATGGTTTGGGTCTATACAACTCATTAAACCTAAGTTGTTTGAGTACATTATAACTAATGTTTTATTATTTTAAAATTATAATTAGTCCATAACCCATAAGGGATATATAGAAAATAGTCTCATTTACTTCATGAAGTATAATGTTATCAATAGATTCATTGTCCCTTATACAATATTAATGGTATACAACATCAATATTTTTTTCTTCTGTGAACAAGAGTATTCATCAGGGTATAACATCATGTAAACATATTTTTCTCACTACCATAATATTTAATATAGATATTTAGATTCATTTATTATGACATTGAAAAATATAAAAAAATAATAGGTCATTAGATATAAGAGTTATTGGCCTCAAATGTTCCTATATTTTTAGTGTTCCTACCATAAAACATCCTGAAATGAAAGTTGATTGATGTCATATTCACTAGTTAATGGAATAATTGTAGTGTTACCGATAAACATACATTTAAACTCACTCCTACCGACTTTATGAAGAAAAATATTAATATATTGATAACCATATATGTGGTTGTATTAGATTGAAATAATTGATGAAAAAAAATTTCATATACATTAAAAATTAAAATTACACCCCAATAGGATTGTGAGATACATTAAATAATAGTTTCACAAAACTCTAATTAATATAAGGAGAATAACCGAAATGATATTATGCAAGAAGTTCCAATGATGAATCCCATTTGGGAATGGACTTACATGAATCATATGGTCTATAAAATTTAGTTATTCACAAGAAACACAACAAATGGGGAACACATTAAGTATCTATGAATATTAGGGTTCTAATGAAATATTTTTTCTCAATAATATTATAAGATACAATTCCATATGTATGAAAACAAACTAAATTGTAATCATAGTCATCATAACATTACCCTGACCTTCTTGCACCGCATCCTAGGTTTGGGTCGTTCAACATAACAACCACATTAAAATTACAAGTTATTAAAATAAAAAACTAAATAACATTTCACAAAATGTTAAAAAGCATTAAAACATCCTTATTGTAATTATGTTACACTATATTAAATTTAAATAATATGTTGTACATGATTCCCCAACCCACCCCCAGTGTATAACCGTGTTTTTATTTATAGGTGTCTAGATTGTGGATTAATCTGCTAATCATTATTTTTCTCCCAAAAAATGAAATGAGGATGGAGTCTTACAATATTATAGTGGAAGTAATACAACATATGTTGTTGTTTCCATTAATTATCAATCCAATATTATACATTAACAATTATTTTGGCTTCATGAGATAGATCTACATAGGATATAAAATTTCCAATCCTAATAATATTATTAGACACATATAAGTATCCGTATGAATGAACTATGATTTTATTTATTCATATTATTGTAGGATATGTAGTGACACCTAGATCCTAAATCATTGGTTTAGAAATGATATATATTGAAAAATTACACCTGCTTGTATATGGTCCATACAAGAGAAGGTACATTTCTTTATAATAACTATGGGTTGTTTGATTCATGTTACCTCATGATATATAGTGATTCCCTGAGCCAGAATAATATGTCCAATCACAATTTAAAGGAAAATGTTCCACTATATATGTATTGGGTAGACCTATGTAGCATATTTTATGAATGAGATCTATGTGTGGAATGCTTCACAAAACCACATAATACGTTTTGATTCCCACATATCAAATCATATTTCCAACTGGAATATATAGGATAAAATTTAAACTCCACATAGAAAGGAAAAAAATATGAGGTAAATATAAACTTATAATAGATTTGTGTGGTTTTATTAACATATTATGGAATATATATTGATTCCATGATTATATACTTTGGTAAAATCAATGATTACTCACTAATATCAACCGTTAACCGACATAAGAAATGTATCCATGTGACGATTCTACTCCACATAAAAAATAATAACACACCCAAAGAATTACCCTTTAAACTCTCATGAAGTATAATTGAAATTCTATTCACCTCTTATTTCTCACATCAATCATGGATCATGGGATCAAAGATAACCAACAAATACACAATTAATATCATGTTCAAGATTTGATTATATCAAAAATCATGGATCCACTACCTAGTAAGGTGATTTTAAACTATAAGAAAACATTTTTGTCACATGACATTGAAATGAATAACATGAGGTCCCCACAACAAAACATTATGTACAGAACAATTATTTTTCTCAATAATTACATATTTTGTACAGTCACCATTAAAATGTGTTCAATAAATTTTGGAAAATCTTCTAGTGTTTTGAACCATTAATAAATACAATGTTATAACTAAATAAATTAAATATCATCGCTATCTGGGTTACTAAAAACTAGTTACTAGAGTTGATAAAACTCTCATTGAAGCATCTGAAACCTGATCCCACATAATATTGGTTCCCTCTATAGAAAACCAATAACTCATACATTGTAAATTTACTAGACCCCACTCTGATTCATTGGTGAATATCACAACACATATGTGATTATTTTTTGGTGCAGTTCTGGTCCTACACTACTACCAAAACAGGATTTATTAGCAATCTAAACAGGATTTAACAGTGTTAAAAAAGTGTTGTAAAGCTCAGTGCTAATAAGGGGGTCCCCTTTATCAGCACTCAAAAAGCACTAATAAATACCTTCTCTACTGTAATATACAAATATACAGCAACATTCTCAAACAAGACCTATAAAAAATCAACATATCAACATGTATACCCATAAGACATTAACACATAATTCATAAGGTAATTTCAGCATTTATACCCATAAAACACGTATACCCATACACCATTAACACATAATTCACAAATTATTTAAATACATAATGAAATAAATACAGAATTCAAGGGGTTGGGGGGATGTTCATGGGCTTGGGGTGGCTTTCCAAGGGGGTGGGGGTGTCAAGGGGGTGGGGGTGTCCAGGGGGGTGGGGGTGTCCGGGGGGATGGGGGGATGTGAGTGTTCGGGGGGATAGGGCTATCCAAGGGGGGTGAGGTGGCATCCAGGGCAGTGGTGGGGTGGAGGGGGCAGTCCATGGGGGTGTCCAGGGGGTGGGGAGGTGTCCAGTGTGTTGGGGTGGGGGGGGGCTCCCCAAGGGGTGGGGGTGTCCATGGGGTGGGGTGGTGTCTAGGGGGGGTCTAGGAGTTTGGTGGTTTTGTCCAAGGGCGGTGGGGTGGTGTCCAAGGGGTGGGTGTGGCTGTCAAAGGGGGTGGAGTTCTATGAGTGTGGAGGTGTCCAGGTGGTGAGGTAGTGTCTAGGAGGGGTGGGAGTGTCATCCATGGGGTTGTTGGGTGTCCAATGGGGGTGGATGTCCTAGAAGGTGGGGGTGTTTAAGGTGGAGGGGGTGGTAGTCCAAAGGGGTGTCCAAGGGGGTGGGGTGGTGCCTCAGGGGTTGGGGGGATTTCCAGGGGTGGGGGTTTCCAGAGGGTTGGGGGTGTCTATGAGTGGGGTGGTTTCAAGCGGTGTGGGGTGGGGCTATACAAGGGGTTTTGGGTGGTGTCTAGGGGGTGGGGTGTCCATTCAAGTGGTTGGGGATCTAGGGGTGGGGGTGTCGAGGTGGTGGAGTGGTTTCTAGGAGGGGTGGGGGTACTGTCTAGGGAGTTGGTGGGTGTCCAGTGGGGGTGGGGGTATCCAGGGGTGGGGGTTCTACATGGGGTTGTCAAGGGGGGGTGGGGTGTCCAGGGGGTTGGGGGCCTTCTAAGGGGTGGGGGTGTTCAGAAGGGTGGGGTGTCCAGGGGGTGTCCAAGGGGTGGGGGTGTTCCAGAGGGCTGGTGGGGCAGTCTATGGTGGGTGGGGTTGTGCCCAGGGGGTGGGGGTGGGGTTTTCCAAGTGGTAGGGTGGCATCTAGGAGGGTTGGGGGTTCCATCTATGGGGTTGGTGGGTGTTCAGGTGGGTGGGGGAGTCCAGGCGGTGGGGTGGTGTCCAAGTGGTTTGGGGCTTTCCATGGGGTGGGGGTGTCCAGAGGGTTGGGTGGTGTCCAGGGGGTGGGGGTCGAGGGGGTGGGTGGGGCCATCCAAGGGGGGTGGGGTGGTGTCCAGGGGGTTTGGGGTGGAATTCCATGGTATTGGGGGTGTTAAAGGGGGGTGGTGGAGTCCACGTGGTGGGTGGTGTCTAGGGGAGGTGGGGTGTCCAGGGGGTGGGGGTGTCCTGGAGTTTGGGGTCGTCCAGGGGTTTGGGGGTGTTCATTTTTTTAAAAAAAAAGAGATAGACTTTGAGTGATACGGGCCACACCATACCTTAGATTAAGGTGGGGTTGACTCGTACAAGTCAAAAATGACCCATGGATCATTTCCCTAAAATATCAACACAACTTGAATGTGTTTATTCGATTTCTGAATGTTAGTGGTTGTTTTAACTTAAAATTCTATCCATTTTAAACAAAAGAGAGACTTTGAGTGATACCAGCCACACCTTGCCTTTTATTGGGGATTTGTTGACTTTCACGCATCACAAGTGAATCATGGATCATTCCCATAAAGTATCAACACAATCGGAATGTGTTTGGTTAGATTCTCATATGTCAGTTGTTGTTTTCACTTAATATTCTACCATTTTAAACAAAAACGATACACTTTGAGTGAAACTGGCCACACCGTTCCTTAGACTGAGGAAGGGATGACTCTTACACATCACCAATGACCCATGTATCATTCCCCTAATGTATAAACACAATCCTAATGCGTTTGGTTTGATATCCGTATGCTAGTTTTTGTTTTTACTTTCAATTCTGCCCATTTAAAACAAAAGAGAGAAACATTGAGTGATACCCGCCACACTATTCCTCGGATTGAGGCGGGGTTGACTCATACACATCAAAAATGACCCATTGGTTGTTCCTCTAATTTATAACTCAATCAAAATTCGTTTGGTTAGATTTCCGTACTCCAGTTGTAGTTTTCAATTAAAATTATATCCATTTTAAACAACAGAGAGTTTTGGAGTGATACCGGCCACACCATGCCTCGTACTGAGGTGAGGTAGACTCGTACTTGTTAAAAATGACCCATAGATCATTCCCCTAAATTATAAACACAATAAAAAATCTTTTTGTCATATTTCCCTATGTTGGTTGTTGTTTTCACTTAAAATTTTGTCTGTTTTAAACAAAAGAGAGACACTTTGAGTGATACTGGCCAAACCGTGCCTCAGATTGAGGTGGGTTTGACTCATAGAAGTCAAAACTGACCCATGGATTGTTCCCCTAATATGTAAACACAATTATAATGCATTTTCTCATATTTCCGTGTGTCATTTGTTGTTTTCACTTAAGATTCTGTCCATATTAAACAAAATAGAGACACTTTCAGTGATTCTAGCCGCATTATTCCTCAGATTGAGGAAGGGTTGACTTGTACACATAATAAATGAACCATGGATAATTCCCCTAAAGTATCTACACAATCCAAATTATTTTGGTAGGATTTCACAATTTCAGTGTTTGTTTTAACATAAAATGTTGTCCATTTTAAACCAAAGAGAGACACTTTGAGTGATACCGACCACACCGTGCCTCTAATGGAGGCAGGGTTCCCTTATACACATCCCAAATGACCCATGTATCATTACCCTAATGAATCAACACAATCCAAATGTGTTTGGTCATATTTCCATACGTCAGTTGTTGTTTTCACTTAAATTTCTATCCATTTTATACAAAAGAGAGACACATTGAGTGATAGAAGCCACACCATGCCTTTGATTGAGGCAAGATTTACTCTTACATGTCAAAAAATGCTCATGGATTGTTCCCCAAAATTATCAACATAATTCGAATTCCTTTGGTCGGATTTTCTTACGTCGGTTATTGTTTTCACTTAAAAATATCTCCATTCTAAACAAAAGAGATACATTGAGTGATACCTGCCTCATCGTGCCTCATATTGAAGTAGGGTTGACTCGTACACATCAAAAATGAACCATGTATCATTTCCCTAAATTATTAACTCAAACTGAATGCATTTTTTGGATTTCTATATGTCAGTTGTTGTTTTCACTAAAAAATTTGTCCATTTTAAACAAAAGAGAGACACTTTGAGAGATATCGGCCACACTGTGCCTCAAATTTAGGTGGGGTTGACTAGTACAAGTCAAAAATGACTCATGGTTCATTCCCATAATGTATCAACATAATCTTAATCCATTTGGTCAGATTTTCATATGTCTGTTGTTGTTTTCACTTAAAATTCATTCCATTTTAAGAAAAAGAGATACTTGGAGTGATATCGTCCACAACGTGCCTCAGATTGTGGTGGGGTAGACTCGTAAAAATCCAAAATTACCCATGGATCATTCCCCTAATGTATCAACATAATATGAATTTGATTGGTTGTATATGAAGGTATTTTGGAAATTTTACTATTTTTTCTTAACCAAAGCCCAATGAAAAGTGATTCATTATTATTTCAAGTTATTAGTGCATTTCATCAATTAAAATGGGAAAATGAATCATTGGAGAAATGAAGTTTTTTTAATAACAATTATTTTTTTCCTAAAAACATTTACATACAACAATGTTTCATCTTTTGATCCCCTTAACCCCTCTCAAAATTGACCGCCTCTTGTACATGTCCCCAAGTCAGATCTTCATGCTATTTGTGTACAATCATCCATCAGGTATGCGGCCCACTCGTTTTTGGAAAAAATATATATCTTCTCGTGTGTAGGAGGATTTTTGAAAGTCATAGTAGTATTTAAAAATATATAAATTAAGAATTAATAAATAATTTAAATGAAATAGTAGTTATTTTTGAAAATACCTCTTTAGGGATATTAATTTGTTGATGAAAAACAATCTCTTTCATAAATTTATAAACAAAATAACCGAAATCATTATCATTTGTTTGTTTTGGAAACTGCAAAAAATGTGATCGTTAGGAAAATATGTAACTTGTGTTGATATGTGTTTGGATAGTGAAATTTTTTTATATATACCGGGATATTTTTCCAGACGTAGTACTTGCTCGTCTATTTATTCATAGCCCCTATCCTCATTCTTTTATTTAGAAGATAATGATACATCGCCCTATCATAACAGAATCCTTAGTAAAAGATAATATAAATTTTTTATATTATTTTTAGACATAAAACATAGGATTTAGTGTTTTACAGATTCACAAACTCCATCATATGTGGTTAGTTTGTTGGATATCCTTGCATTGAATCCAGAAAATAAATCTATAGAGTATCCACGATCACATTAATTATTAGCCAATGTTTCCTAAAAACACAAAATAAATATAAGTAATAAAAGAAGTGAAATTATAATTGATATTCTTTAATCATAGAGTTTTACCCCTGCATGGTTGGTATAATGAAGATTCTGTCAGCTATAATCTTTCATTTAAATGTTTTCAGCAATTCGTTCACTATTTTTTCAGTTTTTGATGGCTCTATTTTCATTAGTGTTGTTGATTTGGTATGAGGACTAACGAGTCTGAATTTTTTCTCATGGAAAAATCCCTTCAACTGTTTTTCATATATATGTCTTTCAATAATATAAAATGCATTTAGTCATAATTTTCACATTTTATCATCTTTTAGAAAATCAATTCCTGAAAACATAACTCATATATAAGTTTACAATTATGATTCCTAGACATCCATATTCCAGTATCTCATTTATATTTTCAACAGCAAAAAAATCTTGAATTTCTTCTCCGTATAAATTCTTTTCAGAAAACACTATTTGACTACTATAACCTCTTATCTTCGTATCCACATGATTCTTCAATGATATTAAATGTGGATTGTGAAAAAGGTGATGTTATTGTTCTTTCATTAGCTCTTTGGGATCATTAGGATGATCCATTAGATGCTTTTGAGCTGACATTTCTTGTCACCCCCTTTCCTTACTCTATCTATAATAACATACATTGGTTCAGACCACGTTTTCATTCACTATTAAAGGTTTATCTTGAAAAATTGAAATAAATAACTTTTTGTCGACATGATCTATTACAAGTTTTGACGACCATGCAATGAATGTCCTAATATCCTTTTTTACCATATGAATATCATTTTCATCAAGTGGAATGTGTAGCTCTACATTTGTGTTAGGAGCTACAGTAAACATCATATTCAGATGATCTTTTGAATGTGGTCTACTATGCAGAATATCCTCTGGGATGTTGAACACCATAGTACTCTCTACATGGTGATAGGTGGGTGTCGATAGATATAAATAAAATTTATTATCATCCTGTAGAATACTAGTATAGGAAAAGTATCAGTGTTTTTCAGATTTAATTACATGGGAAAAATTATTAGAATATTGATTACAATGGCTAAGACAGTTCTTTGTGGGGAATGGATCGACTCAAAGATGGAGGGGGTGGGGCGGGATCTTCACACACTGGTTGTTCGTGATTTGTGTCTTATCCTTGCTTCCCACCCATAAAATTTGCTAGAACCTCTCCCTGCTATTGAAATAATTCTTCAAGAGTTGCTTTTCCTTCACTCCTTTCTTTGATTTTCTCATCTCTATCAACATTTTTTCTCATAGTATACTCGGGGTGTCACCCCAAACCCTGCACCTCTAACATGACTGTATTGTTCTAGTCACATCATTGTTGTCGATAATAGGATTGCATCTACAACGGGAGTAGCTGATTCCAATGACTGTCAGATATTGGAAAATAAATATTTATTTTTATTTAATAGAAATTTAAAACAAATATTTTTATCATGTCATACTTACACATATTTTCCACAATTTTTCTATGTTTTCATTTACTATCTTTCCTTTCGTATTCACACGTGCCTGCTTCTGTAGCACAAGACATGGGATGAAAGTGTCTTTGGTTTTAGACTCATCATCTACATATAAATATAGAAAGATAAATATGATGTTGTTTCCTGGAACCTAACCATATTTCTAGAAATTTAATATATGTACCATTTTCTTTTCTATGTAGCATACCCAATCCTTGATTTACGATAGGGTTATGTTGGATTTGATGGACGTTCATTATTTTCAGTACTGAGTTTCTATTTAATAAATGAAATATTGACAATCAATAAGAGGAATACATGTATCTTCAAATAATGTATTATCAACCACAATGTACCTGGAACTTCTAATCCCTGTGGAGACCAATAAATGAATCCCATGCTTCTTGGGATATCTGGTGAGCATAGACAAAGGGTGGGTGTGGGTTTATTTTACCTTTGGAATCATTCAGGTGATGTTTTGTTAAAATAGTGCGAAAACATCAATGTCACCTTCCCGCAAGTCTTATTATATAATTCTTGTTTGAATCATCTAATATATATGTACTCTGCAAGAGATTGAGAAGAGTATTACACTATTTCATTGTTTTATTTTCTAGTAAATTAAATAAATAATATCATAATGTTACTATTATTTCTTCCCAGATCACAGACTTCAGCTCGGACACAACATGGTGCCATTAATCTATGTCAATCGGTACACATTGTTGGGTGAAAATTCCAATGTAACTACCAAGAATATCCTTGTTGGGATTCACAAGTTGGACTCATGCATTCCATCTGACATGAAATTTGATTCCTTTTCTTTTCGCCATTAGAAAATTGGCTAACACCGTTAAACTATGACGCACCTGTGTTTTATGCAACGTCGGTCCGTCATCCCCGACCGTTTCATAAATATCAACATCATATATATTAGTCATCTGAAATGACAGAAACAACATGTGATAATGGTTGTTGGACCACAACACTAAGAGCCACAACAGGTTCAAGAAAGTTTTTGTTTCTTTACACTGTGAGCAACCGCAGCCCCCACCGCAACAACAGCTTGAGAGACTTGTTCAACCATGAGGATATGAGCACCAGAATATGCAGAGGTCGTTATCTACAAAAGTGGTTGAACAGTTAATTTAGATTACAGAAAATCAGTAATTATAAGATAATAACATGATATTACAAGAAATATATTACAAAAAAAATATAACCTATTTATTGAACTCTCATTCATTTTTTCAAAGGATAAAAGGATTTGATACCTCTATAGATTATCCAAATATCTTCATTATAGTATCCTCTAACATATTAAACATCATCTACATTGGGACTAATGTGAAAAGATTTCTACATTCCATTGAAAGAATCATCCTCAACTGAATTTTCATTGGGGCCTTCGGTAGTTTTGGACAATAACAGAACAACCGACCACTTTTGGTTTGCGGTATCATTAGAACAATATACATGTACCACTTGTGATTCTATTATAAATTGATCATCTTTTTACCCTTGTTTACTGAAATCATTTTCACAAATCCTAATTCATCTATTTTAACTCCAATATTGTAATCAACCAATTTCTATTGAAAAATCAGCAATTAGAATGTCTTATGATCCAACACCCATATTTGTTTTGATAATGCCAAAGTATGAAATATTTTCATAAATTTGATTTATGTCCTTAATACCAGAATCATGAATCGCATTAGCCACAAGTGTAACTCCACTATTTTGGAGGGTACTATCTTCATCATGTTCATATGTATAGAATGTATAACCATTAATTACATAACCATTGTAAGATAACACATACACACTTGGTAGGACAAATAGCCATAGAAGTCGTTATGAAATTGTATTTCGTTTTCATCTAAATCATTAAAAAATGTTTATAAAACCATCCTATAAACGGGTGATTATTTGTATTTGATATCCATTTTTCATCCCCTGATGGATTCAAATACATAATAATTTCATTTTGGGTTTCAATATATGGAGAGACCTCCCAACTGTTATGAAACACATAAAGGTGTTCCTACTCTTGATTTTTAATATTTATTGTCACAACATTTCTTCCAGAAATTCCCTCGCCCTCAATTCATACAGTGTGACGATATTACGGGAGACCAATGCTTTCCACATCAGATAGGTATTTGGTACAGAATTCAATGACTTCCTCAAAAATATATCGCTCCACTATACAACCCTCTAGATGACTTCAATATTTGACATACCCTTTCAAAATATTAAAATATCATTCAACAGGGTATATCAATCTATAGTGCACAAGACCACAAAGTCGAATCTCTATCACCAAGTGAAGCATAAAATGAACCATCATATCAAAGAATGATGGTTGGAATAACATATCTAATTCACATAAAATGATGATAATTTCTCTTTCCATAGTTAGAAATTTCATTGGGTCTACAACTTTTCTACACGTATATTTGATAAAAAAACAATGTTTTGTTAATGTATGATGAACATTCTTGGTAAAAATTCAACGTAAATCTATAGGAATTAATTCTTTCATCAAAACAAGGCAGTCATGTGATTTCAAAACCTTTAGTTTCAAATCATTTATTGAAAGAATGTGCTTTATATTTGATGAATATACCTATGTAACCTTTACATTATTGAAGAAGTTTCAAAACTAATATCTCTCCTCACTGGAATGTGTGTAAGCATCTGGGGGAAGAAACATTCTATTTTCACCCTTCATGGGATTCAACTCTTCTCGTATTCCAATAACAACCATTTTCCTCCTTGCATTAATTTCATCTTATGTTTTTTCATTGGAATTTAAAAATGTTTCTATAACATTGTCACATACATTTTTTTCAACATGCATCACATCAGGAAATTTTCTGACATACAAACAATTCCAGCATGGAAATTCACAAGAAACAGATCTCTTTTTTCAGCCGATCTTCGTAAGTTTTTTTGAAAATAGTTTTCCAAAAACAAATTTCACATCATTTACTTTCTCAAACATCTGATTAGTTGTTAGTGGATATAGTTTTGTCCATTTTTAAGAACATCCAATGAAAGATTTTGTCCATGATTGCTTCATATGTCGATGGGGTAAAAATCTATAATGTCCTAGAAACACAATTTTCGATGAATGATTCATCCTAATTGATTCTATATCATCTTCTCACATTCAACAACCTTTAGTTCCTTTAATTTTATAGACTGAAAAATTTCCATAAGCAGGGAAATAATTTATCATCCCATAAAACTTCTCTCTCAACATGAAGTATTCACTATTATAAGGATCATACAACATAACACATGAATCCCACAATAAATTAAAATCCTCTATCAATGGAGACAAATAAACATCCATATCGTTACATGGTTGTTTTTGTCTGAATATAATCATAGATAACATGATAAATTTCCGCATCATGCATAAACAGGGTGGAAAATTTTAATTTACCAACATAACCGGCCATGTACTGTGAGTACTGGTTTGAAAACAAATAAGATTTACGCCATCTATATATATCAAAAGACAAATATTACTCGGCTCTTTTCCAAATTCCGGATACTCATGATCAACTATCATTCATTGAAGAGAGTCAGATGGGTGACTTAACTTCCCATCCTTGTTTCTTTTATCTACATTCCACAACAATTGTCTTGCAGTTTCTTCACTTCTATAATGAAACATAATCCTTGGAACGATTATAAAGTACTATAAATAATTCATCAGACTAGATTCATCTTTCTTGTATCATGAATCAGCACACTTTAGGTATTCAATAAGTGATTTTTTCTCCTTACGATATAATATACAGTCTTTCAGGTATGCATGTAAAAGTTCAAAAATCTTACACATCAAGTGCAACATTCATTTAGCTTCATATGTCCTGTTTGGGAGCTCATTATCTTCCGAGAGAATGTCATTTAAGAGAGCATGTAGTTTCATAAAACTAAAATCAGTCCATCCTTCTCATGTTTTCTATTCATAAAACTTTAGTACAGATGAAAATTTTGTATATTTAGTGAAACAAGAATACAATGGCATCTTTGGACAAGACTTTAACTTCTCAAACAATTTTGGGAAATCACGGAGTTCATCTTCAACTATCCTGGTCATTTCCTCAATGTGATCTTCATCATCATTCACATCTGTAATCATATCCTCCATATAGTCTTCTTTATTATCAATATTTGTATTCATATCTGATGATCCATAAAATGCAGTTTTATCCCAGAAAGTACATACATTCTCTTTTTCTCTGTGTTTATTACAATATTTATAACTCTGATCTGTTCTGTGACATATCAAATTTTCATTGAAAACATCTGGAATAATTTCTCTAGAATAACAAGAATGTAAACATTGACAAAAGATTTGATAATAATCCTTTGAATGATCCTTTAAAAAAATGATAAAATCTTTCACTCTCTTCTCATACTCCATTGTCAAATGATTAGAATCCATCCAATGTTTATGCATATCCATCCTATTTGAATCTTAAATATTAGTATTTATGATTCAATTACACAAAAAAAGACTTTCAAATATATTATAACAGAACCACTTCCTTATAAAAATAGAGATTAATAGAGAGTACCATATACACAGAAAATAATTGTCAAAATTCTGAAAAATACGTTATTGTACCTAATTTTAATAGTACTACAACCAAATTATAACGAACATATATCATACCTCCAAACACTCATAGAGCCTCCTGGTAAAAAGAAACTAATGGCTATAGCTATCTATGATTCTAACCACTAACGTCCCAATATAGGAGTGGTCTACATAGGGGTAGTATTAGTAGAATCAAGCCAAAGTTCCATCTACCTCATGCTACTCCCTGATCTCTTCCATCACTTTAGTGTTGTGCAGACCTCATTTCTCTAGTTCCTTCCTCTTCCTAGGATATTCGTCGACTGCCTCTTTGAATGTAGACTGAATTATAAGAAAATAAAATGTGATATGTCTATACCCATCACAATAATATTAAATTCCTTGGAGCAGTGGGCTATCCTTGAAGTACCTATGAATGGAAATGCCTCCTGAGATGAGACATGCATCACACACCTACTGTGGGTGAATTCTTATAACCCTAAATCCCATAAGATCACTACCTTGAATGATTATGATATTAACTCAACCCATAAGAATAATCAAAGAACACTAATATATCTAACCAAAGCATAGTATTACATGTTGAATTCTCCCACACCACTAGAGAGTGGCCTATGAATTTTTCAACATAAATTATTAAATTTAAAAAAAATATATTAAATACAATCCAACCAAGTGAATGAAATTTACAGTCACCTAAGAATAAATTCATCCGCCATCACATAATCGGGTTCTCCATAATGTAGGTGTACTTAACCAAAACCACTTAACCTGACACACCAAGGGTAGTTCTTTACTAGATCAGTCTCCATTCAAAATAACAATATTGATACCAATAATAAGTATCAGGGAAGAATCACTATATACCCAATGAAGAGAACAGTGTCTTCCCATTTTGACAAAAAATGTCTTCTAGACTAGAACCTAGGAATAACTAGTCATAGAGGTTCACTATGTTGATACCACCCTTAAATTATCCTTGTCTTAAAAGAAAGACTAGTGGAATTTTCCATTGACCGAAGTCAAGAAACTACCCACAATCCTAAAAAGAATTAACCACCCAAATAAAGCTTCTCACATGTTCATACCACTATCTAAACTAAAAGTAGACGCTTAAATTCCAGAAGAAAACTGCATAAAAATGTTCTATATTATCACCTTTACAACAAAAAACTTGGAAAAACATATAAAACTCCATTTATTATTATTGATAAGTGCTGTAAACAATTATAAATATGTTTTTTAATGATGAACCCCAAGATCAGACAAACATAGCCTTATAAACAATCAATTGTGATCAGTTGTGAGTACTTTTCAATAAGTGATGTCAAACATAAAGTATATAACCAATAAACACTTATAAATAACCAATTTTAATAAATGGTGTCACACATATTTTTTTAACTATCAAAAACAACATACATAAATGATAGAAGACTAAGAACAGACACTATATATATGGAAAATGACTAGAAAGATACATCCGAGGAGGAAGAAAATTGAAGAAAACACTATGATAGGGATCCTGCCCAAACCAAATCCATGTCCAAGACTCACAGCCAATTCCTACTCAATTTTCCCTAACTCTCCATCATTCTGGCCTCCCTATATAACAACCCCCGGGAGGCCCATCCCAATGTAGAACCTTATCCCTAAATGCAATCATAAATATAACCTTCCTCATAAACACAATCACCAGCACATCATGACACCCACAAAGTGTAACCAAATAATAATGAGGCTGGTACTATCAGAACTCTTCTTTTTCATGAAGGGGTTTATAAAAATACCACTTTCCCAAATATAGATACACCCACCAGAAGGATGAGAAACAAACACTCAACATTAATAGAATATTCATGTATAAAAATGTCTAGTTTTTGGTTTCCCGATAATATCAAACCAGCATACATATGAAACTTGGTGAAAAATAAATTCTAGTTCCAAACATCATTAGGACCCATGGGTAATCATAACAAATTCATACATTCGTTGAAATCATCTACTATCCAAGTATATGAATCCACTACTTGTGTGATCTTATGACATAGATTGTTAGAACACTATGTTTGTTAGCATATAATCCAAGCATGGTTATCATGGGGAAGAATCCAAAAATCACTGTAATGTAAATTACTCTCAAAAAACCTATCCACAAAAAATAAACCTGAAAGAAGAAGTGGGAGAGTTACTTAGATAAGAATTCACCCGCGATGGAGGGAGAGAAGAAACGTCGAGCGGAAAGGGAGCCTTCTGTGCTACGTTGGGAGGGGAAGACGTGACTATAAGGGGGAGGTGAATTGGAGGAGCTGCCACATTTTAGAAATGGAGGAGTAAGGTTCACACGGAGTCTAGTAGAGAGGATTAATTGGTGTTTTTGAGGAGGAGGATCCACAAAAGGTGTTCTAGGGGGAGGAGAAGGAGAAGGGCTAGTGGCGGATCTCTGACAAAGAGAAGTTCGCGGGGGGAGGGGAGCTGTCACAGGGGTACAACACTTTTAGGGATTGAAGGCGTGATAAACAGTGGATATTGTGCACCGAATATTATAAAATATGGGACTGTGGTTTTATCTGCACTAATATTTATGCACTGATAAAGGAATCCCTTATTAGCCATATTATAGCGCTTATGAAGCGTACTTTTTATAAGTTCTAAGAAAAAGGGCGTATAAAGGTTCCTTTATCAGCGCTTTTATAGCGTAGATAAAGAATGTCTTTATCAGCACCAAAATTTTAGCACTATAAAGGGTTCTTTTATTAGTTCTTTTCCCTTAGCTCTGATAATTGGTGGTGCTTCCCTTGCCTGTTTTTTTAGTAGTGTTGAGAAATTTTTGATATGTGGAGTGAAATGTTTCATGAAGATGGATTCTATGTCAACACATATGTTCATTGTTGTCGGTATCCAATATGACCACAATAAATTTAGTGCCTAAATCCAGGTCAGAAAACTGGGTATTCAGGAAGATTCTACAACATGGTATCTACTCTGTCCTATCATAAGACCGAATTTTATGGTCAGAGGGACTCATATCTTTTTCAGTCAGTCCAAGCTTACTGAATATTCAGTTTAGTATGAGGATTATCTCAAAACCTATGTCAGTGAGATAATGATATACATCAATTCAATTGATATACCATGTATTGTAAAGTGGGTACATATTCTAAAACAAGGTGGGACCATCGTCTTCTCTTAAAATTGAGATGGTGGATTGGAATTATTCTTGTCCTGCGTCCTCATCATGTAAAGCCTCTCTGTTTCCCACATCTGTCTCAATCTAGAGGGGGATTTTCTATGCCTCTATAAGAGATTCATACATCTGTTTCTTCCATTGTAGGTCCTCAAGAATTGAGATCATTGATGTAATTTTGGAAAGTTGTTTAGTCACATCTTAATTATATTCTATTCACACATTTCTATCAGCGAGAGGTTTCTATTTGAATAAAGTATGATGGGAGTTGTTGGTCAAAATGGTAGAATCTTATAAGTGTTTGTAATTCCCCACTTCTTATTAGTGGATCCTTCCAAATTTATTATGTGCAGGCTGGAAGAGGGATATTTCCAAGCCAAAGGGGAGCATGGATAAAAATTATGCAGTTGCAGTGTTGATTCATGATCAATTAGAAAAAAAGGCGGAGATTATGAATCTTACAAGATTTTTTGTGATGTCTATTCCTACTATGGTATATGCTAAACATACAATATTTCCTCAGTATTGTTCATGACTATTCTGGAGGAAATGGTTTGGTCATTCCAATGATTCATGTATATATGGACCCACCAACGATGGAATCAACCAGGAAAATTGGGAGGATATTCTTGATACACCTGGCCTTTGGGAACCACGTAATGATCTACCATGTCAAAATATTATTGGAAGAACATTTCTACGCATCAAATGAGGAATCTTCAAATACTTGTTATATTTTAAGAGTGATTCCCATCTGTGAGGGAATGATATTCCTAGTCGTGAGAAAAGGATTCAAAACTGGTAGGAGACTTTTCTTTTTTTCCCATTTATGTCTACTCATTTTGGTGATTGAAGGATGGGAAGTGGACATAAAAGAAACTTAGGGAGGATGAAAAACTGTTAAAAACATGCTATAATACAAATGGGAGTGAATAAAAACATGGGCATCAGAGACTACTCTATGAGATAAATAATCATCATACATTGGAGGCCCGCAGTTGGAGACCTATTTCCGTTATTTTTCATTGTCGATTTCAGTATTCGTAGAGATGCATGGTAATAGTACTAGGGTACAGCTGAAAAGGATGATATTGTGATCAACCTAGTCCTAGATCTTATTCTTTTAATACATAACATCGTGTGATGTTATGTTTGACGAAATACTGATCAGTGTAGTAGTTGGAGCGATCAATGATATCATCATCTTCAGGATTCATTCATTTTGGATACTTCATAATCCCCTAATCAAAGGATCTACAAAAATAATTGGGACATGATCCTCCTTAAATGAGTAGATCTAATTTCTCTATTCTGGAAATGGAAACTTGGGATCCTGAGTCGGATGAGGTTCAGAGAATGTCGGTGGGATATAACCAGATTTTCCCACATCAGTAGCAGTGGCCCATTATGCAGTTGATCCTACTTATTATGTGTTAGGTGATGATGAGACTAATTCTAGAATTAAGGCTTTTTCACTTGGTGAGGTTATGGAGGAGTCCTTTCTAGTTACAAATCTATTTGTCTGGGGGTCTATATTTGTGTAATGATACCATGTTCAGCCTTAGTGGATATTCTTATAAGGGCTCGAGGTAATGGATGCACCTAGTTAGCCTCTTACATGTTTTTCACATGGTTGTCATCCCTATAAAACAGCTTGAAAGTGACATGGGAAATTATGTGTGATGAGGGAGGAAAAAATAAGTCTTATCATCCCCAGCTAAAATCATCAACATCATCTCTTGTTTCAGAGGCTTGTAGATTAAATACGCGAGGACAGTCCACCTAATGACAAAGTCCACAACTAAATTTTTGGATGATATTTTAGCCTGAATAGGTCTACGATACTTGTCTTTTGCATGGTGGAAATAATATTATAAATTATATGCATTTACATATCATCTTAACTAGTGATAGACTAAATGGGTAACTAGATGTACTAGAAAAACATAGGCCCTTCCAATGTTTGTATGATGCATCACTTCTTGGCAGCCTTATGTTGTTATAGATTTAATTGGATGGGTCCACATCATGAAATAATGTGTTCCAGAAGCAAGAAAAGTCCACCAATCCAAATTAAGGGATTACATGTAGGATTCCTGAAATCCAAGGGTGCTTGAATGTCATCAACCCATGATATATACGTATTACTATAATGTGGGATCACAACAATCCTTGTATCAAGTTCCTCAAACCATTCAATTAGATTGTCCATTGGTTCTTTCTGATGAGGGATTAAATCTAAATTAGGATCCCCGATAAAAAATGTGTTGACAGACTCATCAACACGATTGGAATGATTGGAAACTCATGGAGCATATATAGTATTCTATAGAGCTGATGGAGGATCTATCTGAACCCTGTCTTGAGGAGGGTTCCCATGTAGTATGGGAATATTCAAAGACAAAATCATGGTGGAATTCCACAGGCTCTCGTATCTACCTTATTGGGATTCATGAGACTATCCTGATTGGTGGGATGATATTTTCCAAGGAGGACATATGGTTGCGACTACTGCACCAATGTAGGAGAACAAGATTTTATTTGAGGATCACCATTGCCTTTACAACACACAGTAATGCACAAATTTAGGAGCTTGTCTATCAACTTCTTCTGTTCGGAATTTTTTTAGAGCACGACGATCATAGCGGGATTAACCTCTGTATTTTTCACTCAAACATATGAGTAAGAGGATTTTGGTGTCCCGTTCTAATCTTTTCCTTTGTATATGTCTTTTCAAAAGTGCAGTGACTCAGAAGGATATTCAAGGAAATGTATCTAACATTTCTTGTGGGTGAAAACACATGGGGGTCCATCAGCTATTTTTATACCAAAGGGGGGGAGGTTCTCCCCATTAGAAACAGCTTAGATACCCCCTTCTGGGTGTATCATAGAGAAAACCATGTTTACTAAATCAGTTACCCGAGGAATTTCATCAATGTCACCAGGAAGGTCTGGTTCCTGTAGTATTGGTCTAAATTGAGGAGTTGAATATTGTCCGTAGCATTGAATCTGCTTGTGCGGGTTCATCTATATGATAATTCAGTGGAGTATGGTGAATCTCTGAATGAATTGTTTTTGAAGGTACCATTGGTAGATGAGTGATGTATGGTGATATTAAATGGGATGCAATCGTATCTCAACAAAGAGACACTACTGGATAATGTCATCAACATTCACTCGGATATTTGGATAAGAAAATTGATAGTTATGATGGAGGAATTCATTTCCCAAATGTTGTCATGGAAACAAAAGATGTCATATTGGGTAATCATCTCAAATATGTCAAGGTTGTATGTAGAGACTGACCATATCATTTCAGATAACTGGTCTAATAAAAGAGTGTCCCACAATATTATCTATTTAGAATAAATATTAGTCAATTCATCACACATTCTTCAATTAAGGATGGATGGATATCTAGGAATGACATTGATGTTGATAATTGTAGCAGTGCAATGTATGATGGAGTGAATATCATGAGACCTGACAAGTCATTGTTCACTAAGTCATCTCTCAAAGGCGGTACTGACTTAATCATCATGTCACTATAGTATGGGGTGTTGAACACCACATAATGAATAACGAGTGAAGCTATTGGATGTAGATATAGTGGGTAATCATCATCCACAAATCCCCATAGCCACTCTTCATATCCTGCTGTTGAGTTAGAAAATGATATTAGCGAGGATGTAGAAGACATCATAGATAACCCATGGATGGAAGGTAAATCATCCTCCATATCCACATATAAATGAAAGGATTCATAGATCTGATACATCTCACCTTCATGGATGAAAAAAATCACACATGGGTTACCTACCATAGACATTGATGTAGAAGACTCGGGGGGGGGGGGGGGGGGGAAGGCTCCATCAATGGGTACCACTTATTATAAAAATCAGTGAATCGAATAGGATCGACAAAGACATTGGGCCTCTAAGAGTTATTCCTTTAGTGTTGATGGTTCTCCCTTCAACCATTGGTGGTTCATTATGATAGATTACTTTTCTGACATGAGGAGGACCTCTGTTCTATTGGTGGATTTTGAGGGGACGGCAACTACTTTGTTTTTTCATGGCATGGGGTGTACCTATATATCTATCGTCATCAAGGCAGGGGGGATGCTCGCACGAACTTCTATAAGAGTTGGAAGGATGTACAATTTTATGAGTTTTGGTGTGAGGAGCACATGGGCATATTTTTAATGGGACATGGTGATGACCTCCTTGTTGAGTATCATGGGTATGGGGAGGACATTCATATAGACTAGAGGCAATGTGAGGTGGGCCATCACATTGGTTAATACTGCTATGTGGAGGACATCATATAGGTCGAGAAATTATGCACATAGGAACATTGCATCGATGGTCCATGAAACCAGGTGTACCTTTGGGCCAGATGTTGATAATTTGGTGAGGACCACCACATGGAAGGGTGACAAGAACTTGGGGATGACCCTCATTATTGAGAATAAGAAATGGTAAGACCTCTACATTGAATTTAGATGGTATGGGGAGGGACTTCATATAGGATATCATTGTCATGGGTCATCCCATGGGGGCTTCTTGTGGTACTGAGAACCAAAATAGTCAACCTAGCATGTCAGTGGTGTGGCTGAAGTCTCAATCTGGATTAGGTTCTGGAGTGACATTGCTATGTAGTAACAGGTAACTAGTAGTTTGCATCGATAGTTTTGTGGGCCACTAGAACTATTGAATGTAATATCCCAAATGGGAATCTTCCTAAGATTGGCCTCTACACTAGTGTTATCTAATCCAGATTGGGGTGAGTGGATCAGGGATAAAAACCACAATATATTTGGCTTAATAACGAGTAAGTAGTGTGGGTGGGGTATTACTGGAGAACTCCTTGGAATCTCTTGCACTATTATCATAGACATGACAGTTTAGATATCCCTTATCTCATCGACTTAGGGGATTGAGAAATAGAAATGTTTGTGGGGGAGACTCCCAAAATTTTTGGAAGTTAGAATGAGGATTAGTGCCTCTTTAGGAGGCCCTTGGGGGCCGAAGTGATGGTGGAGTGAAATAGCCTAAAATTTTTGGTGGGCCATGTCCTTTCCATCATGGGAATGACCCCCTCCATCTCTTATCAAGGAATATGGGTGTATGTCACCCATTTCTAGATGTTTTTATAGGGTGATATGTGGAATATGATACTGGTATCTATAGTCAGGGATGATTTCATAGAAGATGGGTGATAATGTGTGATTTTTCCCTATCCATTCCTTCTTCCCCAACATATGCGAGGATGGGGGAGGGGTTGAATGGTTTCTTATAGATGAAATCTTTCCCCATTGCAAGATTCATCAATTATTATGGATAGATGGGAATAAATGAAAAATGACCCAGTAATATGTAGTTTTTTGTGGCTAGAGAGAGAGAGAGATCCACACTAATGATGCCACGGATCAGAATTATCAATGATCTATATCCCCAATATCTGGTGAGATTCATACAAGGTGCACTATTTTAATTAAAGGGACCTAGAATGTGATAGATGGATATGATGGAATTGTAATATACTAATGTCTTGAATTCTAATAATCCATTTTTGGGATAATAATTCACGTCATGTTCACCATTTATTTTTATGATGCTTTCCACCTGGGCTTTACCACCTCTGCGTGCTACCACACACAGGAATGTATTATTTTTTCCCCAATATTCCCACATTCCAAAGGTGGTAGAATTTAATCAATTATTCCTAAATGTAATATCTTTTATTTAATTATGATGATGGGATTTCAGTCCCTATATCCTATAATCCTACTAAGAAAAAATCATAGAGTTCGAGACTCCCTTATAGATTAAGAAATATTTCTTGAACCACATTCCTAGTGCCATATCTTTTTAGACATAAGTTAATTACACTATATATTTATGGACATTACACGGGGTCATGATAGGGTAGAAACTTTTATTTTGGACAGTAGTCACATTTTTAATAGTGGATTATCTAGATGCTCAATCATTAGTAACCTATATTTTTTATTATAAGATGTATTCTCAAGGGAACCAAAATACAATGCATCCCACCTCAATCACATGGTATTATTTTATCCAGGCTTGTCTTCTGAGGGGTTATCATATGAATTAGATGATTAAACTTGGGTATTACATGAGTTTAATGTCTTATGAAGCTAGAGGTTCATGATTTTAACATCATGCATAGATATAGTGGGCTGATCAGAACATGTTTGAAGGTGGATTAGATTTTCACATCCCTAAGACGGAGCGCCGAGAAATTTTACCAGATGGCAGAGAAATTCTAAAATGATGAACCGAAATAATTTTTCCAATAAAGGGAAAGATGTACAAATGTGAAGGCTGATGTTGACTATGCTAAGGGTGGATTTGGGAGGGTGGATCCAAATCAGGGAGATACCAAATATTGAAATTGTCTTGCATTGCACCACATGGCGATTTCCATCGCACCTTGTGTAGAATATAGTGATCAAATCCAACATAGTTTGATGGGGTGATTTGGGACTTGCACATTGATAATGTCCATTCACATAAGGAGAACTCTTGGTTGGATACATATAGAATTTGTGGGGGTGTATTCATGTTTATATTCTCTAATTCTTATAGAAACAACAATGATGTGGATCAAATGATCTCACCGAGAATTTTCAACCTAGGTAAGAATCGGGATGGAAACAAAGGAAGTGTTGAAATGAAATGGATGGAGTGGATATAATGTAAGAGGTGATGTGAATAAAACCTAATGAGGATTCCTATGTACCCTAATGACTAGGAATCAGTGTCTATGTAGTTTGGGATTTGGTTGATGGGACACCTATGAAGGAGGTTCGTGAGAAAGGATCCCATGGATGTGGACCCAATGGAATTGTGTCCCTTGGGATTGGGAATGATTCTCCTAAGACATAATGAATAATGGGAAGGACCATGATGGGAGTGGATGATGGGAATGAGCCTTGGGTTGGCTTCCTACATACACTTTTTAGGATATAAATATTGAATTCTTAGTAGTTATGGTATCTCATTCTGTTTAGCATCATACGGTATGGATGAAGGTGAACCAATATGAATATGATGGTTTTGGGGCTGAACCATAAGGATACTTCCTACACACCATGAGTAGGATATAGGGATCATATTCCATATATTTAAGGATGACATCATGGATTACTCCTGGAATGATACCTTTTGACCTACCAGGGTATATGCCTGGATAACTACCCAAACATATGGATCAAAACACCTCAGGGTGATGGATTTGTGGATGGGTCTAATAAATTTAAAATGTCACATCATTAGGGTACATCCCTAGGACGAAGATCCTATGTTTAAAATTGGTTGGGATTTATCTATGGAGAAGATTCATACGAACCCTTCTTAGAATATAGTTATCAAAACCCTTGTACATTTAAAGGGGAATAGGGATTAGTCACTTAAGAATCCTGAATGGGTTCATAGTAACTACTGACCTCTAAGATCATATGAGACATTTTCGGTTTGATAAAAAAGAGGTAGTAGTGGATTAATTCATCGCATCAGGAATGATGCATTAGTGGGGGATGGTGTGTGGATTATGTGTAATAGTTTTCTATAAAGATGGACATTGGGGATCACTCAAGGAGGGATTCCCAACATGAAAAACCCCATGTGCATTGAATAGTGAGATACTATAGTTTAAGGTCATCTATTGAGGATGATAGGGCTTGGATATTTAAAGTCTCTCGGCTTGGATAGGGATGATCAAATCCTTACCCCCAAGGGAATACTAATTTTTAATTCCTAAAACCTTGAGTCGTTCACAGCAAAGACAATGCCTGAATGGAGGTGGTAGAGGAATGGTAAATCAGGGTATTCATGTTAACAGGTCTATTATAGAAAGAATGATCCATTAGGGTACATATGTCAAAAACCAATTCGTAGGGAATTATAATAAGGGATACAAAGCAAGGAACCCTGAAATCCCTTCACACGAGCTAATAGGGAAACATGGGAGAGGAGCTCGTGAATCCAAGGGGACAGCTAAGAGGATATTTGTGATTATTGGGTTCATTTGGAAGGTTATGGTCATTGCGAAGGAAAGACTCTTTGTAAATTAAATGTCCTCATGAAGCAAAGGTCCTTTCCTTATAATAATGATAATTATAAGAGTTATCCAAAAGGATTAATGCTTTTCAAATCCACGAGAAACATGAGGGGGATCCCTCCATTGTAATGAGTGGATGAATTCATGAAGGGAAATCTTACCATAAGCAGGGGTTATGAGGATAAAAGGAAAGCATGGATCTTTATTCTCAAGTACATTATTCAATCCATTATGGGGTCGGGTTCATGGTGCTTGGGAGCTTCGTGAGATGGGTGATAGGATGTTAAATGATCAAGGGAATAAAGCTTTTTTTGTTCGTGGAATCGAGTATTTATAAGAATCTTGTTTCACTATTTTCTCAAGGTGCACCGCAATGAAAAATGACACCATGAAGTGGAAGGGATCTATCAAATTCACATAGGTACTGTTATGATGCTCATGTGGTCGCGGTGCATGTCAGACATATGTTTCTTTTGTCAGTCACCCTTATGCGAATGATGGTGAGGGGTCTCCAGGAAGGATCATCACAAAACATACAACATTGATGAATTTTGTTGCTTTTTGAGTCTGAATTAGCATCGATCAAACCATGAAAATGTTAGTTTCTTCAGTGGCATGATCTTAAGCACCAATAATTATGAAACCTCATTAGTCCAACTTAAAACACTGTAAACTACCAATCGAATGTGATAAAACACTCTCCATGTTGTGAAAACAATGAGGGAACCTTATGAAAAAGTAGAGTATTTCTTCACTGTACATACACCATGTGTGATATATTAATAATTGAGATCACATAATTTAGATGAAGCATATAACAAGTAAAGAAGAAAACCCATGAATGGAGGTCATAAAATGTGATTTCCATGACTTCTAAGCCTCCCCATCAATATCTTAGGAATATGTTATGGATTAAAACTATCATATAAAATTATTTTATAGACTATAATATTTCTCAATATGATGTCATTCTATTATTATTATTACACCCATAATATTGGAAAAATTTATAGAAAACTCTTTTAGAGTCATATTTATGAAAATTATTCCATTGGAAATAAATTATATCATAATTTCAAACACAAATAAAACGATAAGGATACTAATTATATTAAATGTTTATTGGTCATTGTAAATAATTTTTTAATGATTTGAACATTTTAGTTCATGATTTCATTCAAAATTTATTATAAAAAAATTATTTATTTTATAACCCATATTATAACATAGAGAATATTTTCATGAAAATTATGGATGAATTAAAACAAGATAGAATAATATAGAGATTGAATGATTTTTTAATAATACAATAAAAAGATGAAGATATTTTCTTATTCAAGAGGATATCCAAGGATTCCCTATAGGAAATAAAAAAATCATTTTAAAAAAATATATATCAAATTCTGTAGATCATATAGAGGAAAATGTTATACATTCTTTTAGGGTTGATGTGTTCTCTTCTCCACTTCATCTAAAAAAACTAGTGGTTGTTTCAAGATGATTGAGGAGGATAACATGGGATCCATATATCAAAGATCATCTAAAAAGGATTTTATTTTTATAAATCATCTTTTACCTAATCAATGAATGCTTTATGTTCTTCTATTTTGACATTAAAGTATTTCATCCAATGAAATGGTTGGGAAATTATATGACGATTATGTTCTATCACCTATTAAAAATACAAATTTAATTGAAGTAAAAAAAACCTTTCTTTTTAATGAAACATAACTATCTCCCCTGGTTGTAATGTTATTTACACGCTAGTATGATCCATAGTGAATTTTTTATAAACTAAAATAATTGAATCCTCCTACCCCTAGGATATATAAATTATTTAGATGGTGGTATCATTGATAAATAATTTTATCTGTGTCATTATAATTATGGTGGGAATCGGGAGAAATATCAATCATCATTTCATCCAATTCTTAATGTAAGTTTCAAAGGCCGTGTTAGTATGAGGAGTAATAGTTATGGTGTATTTTGGTATCCAATACACCAATAGATGGTATGACCCAACAAATGAGTATGTAATGAAATTTTCTTTGACTAATATCACAACAAAAAAAACATAATTCATCCCTCGTATGATAGATAGATAATATTTTATATCTATTTTGGTAGAATGTTCCCCAATGTGCACTAAAACACTGTTAGTGGAATCTTTTCTAGGTTAATCAACTAATTTATAAGGGTTCCCATGTTATGAAATATTTTCATTGATTCAATGATAAAGTGATTGATTATGAAATAGTATAATTTCTCCCATAAATCATGTTTTCTCAAAACACAATTTGAAAAATATTCCACCCAATTTTGGAAATATTATTGTTAAAGATATGTTGGTTAATAGGTATGTGGAATGAATTTTTTTTAAATAGTATCGCCACATGCCAGAATCCTCCAGAACCAACAAATTAACCAAATATTTTCTCCCCTCACATTCCCATATATGTATGATAATAAAAATTATGGTACCAAAATATCATATGAGGAATCCCAAATGGGGTGTGTGGGTCTTTGTGGAAAATTTAATATAAGTTATCAATAAGAACACAATCCCAAAATAAATTTTTATGGATTCTCATCAGGGGTAACATATTAATCATCAATGATTATCAAATAATGTGATATGTAAGGAATGAAATAAAAGCTATTATTCTTGGCCATTAGGTTGACATCCTCATACACATCTAATAGTGTTTCCTCAAACACTATTTATTTTAGTACTCTTACTTTGAATAAGAAATTAGGGATTTTAGTTTTATTTGGGACCTTTAAAACTATTTGTTATTTACTGTCTAGCTTGATATAAATGAGAGGGTCAATATAATTGTGTAAGGGGTATTAGCCTACTGAATGTGACAAAGAAGTTTAGAGGGATGATTACATGTTTCCATAAATACTTATATTTATTTCTCTTATTTCATCCAATGTTCTGACAACAACATGCTTAACTATATATCTAGACATATTTCTTCATTTGGGAACATCAATCTATTTAGGAAATGACACAAATATTGCCTACTTGAGACATGATGAGACAAAATTTAATCATTATATCCTATTGATGTGTACTCCCCAACCACTAGAATAACCATATATGAGCCAACACTATCCATAATTTTATTAGTAGTATATATATTATGATATTTTGGTGTCGTATGGGCACCAATTTCACAATGAAATAATGTTATCCATTTTTAGAGAAGATGATAGATAATTTTTTCAACTCTTTATTCAATGTCCCTCTCACAATAATTATCATGTAGTAAACCAATAAGGGATCATTCTCTGGGAAATCCCACATGTCTACTGTTTTGTGGGATCCGTCATAAATATCTCGATGAGGATGTATCCCACGAAGTTGATGGATTGTGAATAGGTTTATTCCTACTTCAGTAAGTGTGGTTTGGAATGGGTTTGGTCAAGGAAATGTTGGGATGATTAGTTCCCTTATATTCTTCCGTTACTGATACATGATAAATTTAGAAATACATTCCCCTAAATGTTTTAGATAGGGTGAGTTTCCTAAAAAAATCCATGAAACTATATACATCACATATCAACCATGATCATTCGTAAGAAAATATTCCACATGGGTGACAATAAAATTTTGAAATACAACCACCTTTAAGAATATCCAATGTTAATAAGAGTATATCTATGTATTTTTGAGAAATTTTTATATTAGTAATATCACAACAATATATACATTGGGAGGAGTTTTTCAATATGATGGATCATTTTTGGAAGGATTCAAGAATCATCTATCCATGCTCATTGATAAATTATAGTATATAGTCAAATGTGGTTGAAGGGAATCGTATTGTAATATTGGGATGAGAGAATAAATAGATATATCCTTAAAAATTCCTATGTAATATAGAGGTGGACTATGTGATAGGTTATAATTCTAATGATCAATTTAATTTTTACCCTTCAAAGCATCAATACCAGACAATACACAATACTGGTGATCAATATTGTGATCTCCAATAATTATAGTCGTCCAGATAACCAATTTTGATTAAGTAGTAGAGATCAATTCCATATGACAAAAAATTATTAATGGAATAAATTGGAATATATTTTAGATCACGAGTATAAAGTGTAGTAAATGATAAATTGAAATTCTTGGATGGATTCATGTGGAACACCTTATCCATTCAATGGATTCTAATATAATTAACCATTATATATTTTTTGGATGGAAATATATTGGGAAGATCACCTAAATGAAACTACATCACGAGTATAATGTAAATCACTATATTTAACCTCATGTCCATAGATGGATGTGTTTCACTGGATATGGTGGTTATGCGAAGAGAATCTGATGATATTATTATACATTCATCTATAATGAAAACTTATAATAAAATTATATGATAATATGGTAAATAATAGTTTTACCTATGATTTTTAATTGGGATGAATTGTAAAGACCCGCAATTCCTGTGGGAATTTTTTTTAGATAATGGGAATTTTTTGAGTTCGCAGTTTATAACGGTGCCTGATTCTGAGGCCCGGTGTATCCGGAATCAATTTATGATGTTTTTTTCGTGTACGTTTAGTAAACGCACATGTGTGTTTATATATATTTTGAACTGGTGCTCGGAATTGATATCTGAGGGAACCGTTTAACTCGCAGCACCAGTATTCGCTTAAGGAGACCTTAATCGTAGTTGCGTTTTATGGAGGATGGAAGTTAATTTTTTTGGGGTTTCTAAATAAATTAAATAAAAATATGCCTGGAATATTTTTATTTTAATGGTAGTTAAAACCGTTAAAGAGAGGTTGGAGGTGGGGCCCACCAGCGCATAGCCTCTCTTGGGAGGATATTATGTTGTGGGGACCACACAAGCATCATACCCCCCTTAACCCCCCATTAACCCTTGGAACTCCCAATTTATTGTGGAGCCTTTCCACCATCCCTCATAATGGCACAAACACACCTAAGGATTAATTAATGCCTTAATTATTTAATTGCTAGTGATATTAATTCATTTTAATTCTATTGAATTGGATGGAAACTTTAAAATAATAGAGAACCTATTATTTTATTTTGGCTTGGTGATTCTTCTTTGGTAGAGCTATGGGAGAAATCATTGAAGAACAACATTATCCCAACAAAGAATGCTCCTCATCTCCAAAGAATGATGAAGACTGTCCTCGATCATAGGCCAAGCTAAAAGAGAAGGAGCCATACGTGAAGAATTTCGATGACGCTTCTTCCTCAGATGCTCCCCAACATCAACGAAACAACGAAATCATCAACGAGCAATATTCAAAAAAGGTAGGGGGATTTGTTCATCTTAATGTATGAAATATACCCTCGTTCTTCAACGTTTATTTTGGTTAAAAGATGGAAAATTGTTTTCTCCTAATACAGAGGGAGTGGGCCGAACAAAAATGGCCCGACGTCCCTCTGTTGATTCTTGTTTGGTTGATATCGGAGGTGGAGTCGGAATGTCACAGTGCCATCTCACTGCGTAGGAGAAGAACCATGGGGGACGAAAGCGGTGCGGCTCCGTCGCGCCTCGCCGCGCCTGACGGGAGGAACCGCGGCTAGGGTGGGCCGTGGAAAAGGGGTGTGGTGCTGTAATGCCGCACCAGAGAGGAACCACTGCCTGGAGGGTCGTGGTAGATGGAGAAGCATGGTGTCGTCGCGCCGCGTGGGGGAGCCAAAGGTCGCGGCAAGGTCGGATCGTGGTGGTGATGGCGCGACGTCGACGCATCGCGTGGAGATCAGGAGGACCGTGATGCCATAATGACACTATGGAGGTGCGGTGGTGACTAGCGGGGCTGGCAGCCATGGAGCCGGAAACGCGGGACCACCTGGGTCCTGCAGCCCCTGAACCGGCCCAAGGCGGCGGTTTTGTTCGACAAACCGGGCAGGGGTGCAGAACCCCCTCCCTTGTGTGGTCGGCTAGGCCTCTATGGCCCGGGCCACATCAGCCGGTCTACACCCGGCCGGGCCACCCCACAGCCGGGCCACCTCGACTGGGTCGTGCCCTTTCTGGGCCGCCACGGTCCGAGCTGCGCCTTCGGGTTGGGCCTCCCCATTGGGCCAGGCCGCTCCCTTTGTTCGGGCCGCCCACTCGAATTGGGCCTCCCACTCGTGTCGGGCGGACCAATCGGGTCGGGCCACACCTTGTGGATTGGGTCAGACCCCAGTTCAGATCGGGTCAGGTCGGGTTGGTCCGACTAGGTCAGACCAAACCCGAACCCGCTATGGCCATTTTCACCTTTTCGCCCCTATCTTGGGCTTTGGGTGTCTGATTGATAAACCACATACAGCGGTGGAATTCATGGAGCAAGAAGATTATTTTGGAATACTCCACTTGACGTTCGTATGTATTTGGGGAATGGTCGGGATGGTTTGAGCCTAAAAACCAACCGGGTCACTGGAACGGAAATTCCAATAACTCGTAGACCAGGTGTCCGATTGATGCACCGTCTGTCGTGTTGGGTTCTTTATGATGAACATGAACTATGTGAGACATAAAATCAAAAATTTGAGATATTTTATGTTTCAAAACGTTTCTCAAGGAGAGGACCCTCATGGAATCGAGCGTGTTGTGTGCGGGAATCCTAGTGCTGGATGCGACGATACAGTACCAGAATCCTCTGTGGGTTCGACAGTGATTACTACTATACCAGAATCCTATGTGGGTTCGATAGTGATGACTACAGTACTGATATCCCTTATGGGTCTAACTTCTTTTCCTGTATCCTATGTGGGTCTGACAGAATAACTGGTCATGTATCCTTTGTGTGTCCGACAGCTTAGCTGGTCCTGTATCCTTTTTGGGTCGAATAGCTTAGATGAATCATTGACTACATCTGATCATCTATATCACTCTAAAAAATATGTATGACTATGTGAGCTAAGTAATGTATTTTAACCATTATCATCGTGGTGATTGACTTTACTTATTTTTTGGAATGGATGGTGCTTGGGCTCGAGAGTTGGATCCGATCTATGATTGATAACTTAGGTATATGTATGCACATATACCTAAGTAGGGTTTTTTGATACTTCGTAATTGTATCTTTCTTCTATGGTATATCCTTTGTAGATTCTGGGAGACCTTAAAGGGTCTTGGGGTCCCCTAGTAAGTATTGTTATACTCACCCCTACACGGGCTTCGCCCGCACCATGTTATGTTCTGTGCAGACAACAGTCAACAGTGACCGAGGATGAGGGTGACGGACGGGAGGCTGCTAGGAGAAGGACTAGATAGGACATAACAAAGGGGCAAGTTGTTCGAGTTCTTTACCTACCCTTCATTTAGGATTCCATGGTGGATGATCCAGGAATTGTTTTCCCTTTTTACTTGTACTTGTTGTTCAGTTGGGTTTGTATACTGGCCTACTTACTTTCAGCAAAATTTTCTTTTCTATTTTTGTAATTGTTGCTTCTACATATTGTGTTCAGAAATTTTTTCTCACATTTTTAAGTAAACACCTTCCCTTTTTATCAGGATTACACATTAGGTGCTAGTCGCCATCCCCTGGCCTATGGAAGGCGGGCATGGGGTAGTCATGGCATGGGTCCCGGGGACAGGTCATGAAAAATTGGTATCAGAGGAGTCAGTTATACCACAAAACATGGACTCTGATTCTTTTAATGGCAATAGTGTTTAGTGTTTTGGGTGTGGTTATCAGTTCAGGGAAATCAATGTTGGTGCGGCGGCTAATGTATCCATACACTCGAACACTGACTTCTAATCTCCGACATAGTGCACAAAAACACTAATTGTGTGTGTGTTACCATTATAAATGTTTTCTTCATGATTACATTGTGTCAGGTCACAAGTTATACAATTTTAATTGTGGGACACCCGTTTATTTTCAGGATGGCCCCACGAAGGAAGCCATCCAGGGTTCCATGTTACGTACGAGATGTCATCCCACCGAGCAATGAGGCCTCGGTTCCGGGCCCCATCACAGCGGATGTACCAGCGGTACCACTAACTGATGGGCCATCCATACCACCGGCTCTAGCATAAGAGAGTGCACACCATTTGAGTGAATTGCACGAGTTCCAGCTCTAGAGGCTTCCCAGGTTCTGAGGTGAGACGGTGCCACAGGAAGCTTAGGATTGGCTGTAGGCTGTCATGAGTGTTTTTAGATTGGTAGGGACAACGACTGACCTCATAGTGATCATTTCCACGAGTCTCCGTCCTACAGAAGCAAGAAGATGGTGAAGCCTGATGCTCTAGGTTCACGAGGAGGCATCATTATTCTGGACAGACTTTGAGATTCTCTCCCACTTAGATTTTGTTCCAACCACCCTTCATGCGGTGCATATTCATGAGTTACTTCATCTATATTAGGGCAGCATGAGTGTAGCTTAGTACTCAGCGAGGTTCACTGACCTCTAGCACTACTCCACAAATATGGCATGGGACCTATTCATCATGGAACGGACATTCGAGTAGGGACTCGGGCATGAGATTAAGGCTTTGATGATCCACCTCATCATCTCGATGCAAAAGGGGGTGCTAGAGCGTGCCCTTCTCATGGAGAGTTTTCTCTCCGAGAAGTTACCAGTAGCGAGACCCACCACATGGAGACACATAGAGGATTCTTCTATAGTCGGCAGTAGATAGATGTTGCAGAGGTCAAAGCAGACCAATCCATCAGGTGGGTGACCCCATGATGCAAGTTTAGTTGTGTGGGACACATGAAATAGAGCCAGCTATACACGGAGCAGGAAATGTTATGCATGTGGTGGGAAGGGTCACATGGCTCATGACTGCCTAACCCACCATGAAGATGAGTAGTAGACATTATAGGGACCTCCTAGGAAGAGGTAGAGATTTGACTGTGGTGGTCCACCAAGAGCAGGCAGATGTGGTAGAGGAGCTGTCTGAGCAGTGGGTGGTGGAGGACGTTTCGAGGCTCTACCACCACCACCACCAGGTGGTCCACCCCAACCACAGGGAGCTAGAGGACAATGGTGGGCTCAGCTTCAGGAATTCGAGGCCTATGACCATGGTTCACTTGAGATGATTCGAGGTACTATCTGTGTCTACTCCACTCTTGTTGTAGTACTTATGACCATAGGTACGAGTCATTATTTTATTGCCACTACCCTCGTTCGGAGCGTGAAGTTTATAACAGAGTCGTTGGCTTGATCCTTACGACTAGAGACTCTTACGAGAGCAGACTCAATGATTACACACTGGTGCTGGCGGTGTATGCTTACTCTAGTAGGTGAGAGCTTCGGCTGGGATCACCTCATAGCGGCGTCGAGGCCTTATGACGTCATCTTGGGTATGGACTGTTTATTTATAGTTCATGCTCAGATTTACTGTATTAGGAGAAAAGAGATGTGTATCCACATGGATGGGACCAGGTTCACCATCACCAGTGAGAAGGGAGCCATTATAGTGCAGGATGGTCTTACATAGAGGAGGGGCCAGCCGATCACACATCAGTTGGATAGTCTCATCCTCAGAGTGGTTGATGTGTGGAGTCTGATTTTCCCTATAGTGGTGGATTAGTACACGAATGTTTTCCCTGGTGATGTTCTAGGACGACCTCTTCACAGAGAGGTGGAATTCTACATTGACCTGTACCCCGAGACGACACCTATATCTACTCCAGTATATTGGATGGATCCCGCCGAGCTTCGTGAGCTGCATGTACAGCTGGAGGACTTGCAGTGGAAGGGATTTATCCGACCAAGTGTTCCACCCAGGGAATATCCGATTTTTTTTTCAAGAAGGCGGATATGAGCTTGCAACTGTGTGTTGACTACCATCGCCTGAATCAGGTGAACATAAAGAACAAGTACCCACTCACCAGGACTAACGACCTTTTTGATCAGCTCAAGGAAGAACAATGATTCTCAAAGATAGACCTTAGGTCAGGCTGTCACCATCTCAGAGTTCGAGATGAGGATGTGCTGAAGACGGACATCAGGTGTTATTATGGACACTACGAGTTCTTGTTTATGCCCTTCGGTGTAACCAACACTCCAACGGTGTTCCTGAGTCTCATGAATATGATCTTCCTACTTTACCTCGATCGATGTATTATATTCTTCATCGACGACATACTGATCTACTTAACTACTGAGGAGGATCATGAGTACCATTTTTGGGTAGTACTGGACACACTCTGAGAGCACCAACTTTATGGTAATCTCTCGAAGTTCCTGTTTTGGATTTGAGAGGTTCAATTCTTAGGAAATGTCATCTCGGAGGCTGGAGTTGCAGTGGATACAGCCTCGATTGATGCAGTACTTTATTGGGAGCCACCAAAAAGTGTGACAGAGCAATGGAGTTTTCTGGGACTAGTTGGGTACTATCAGAGATTTTTTCCTGACTTCTCCAGAGTTACAAAACCTTTTTCAGCATTGATGAAGAATGGGCAACCCTTCGTGTGGATAGAGAGATGCCATAAAATCTTTCAGGAGCCGAGGAAGAGGTTGACTAGTGAACCCATATTGAGGATTCCAAAGGTGGGCGTTGGCTACATAGTTTACTGTGACGCATCAGGGACTGGAATCAGGTGTGTCCTGATGCATGAGTGAGCAGTGATCGCATATGGTTCTCGGCAGTTAAGACAATACGAGCTTAACTACTCTACCCATGACCTGGAGTTAGCAGCAGTGGTCTTTTCCATGAAGATGTGGTGGAACTATCTGATGGGAGAGCGTTTTATAGTCCACTATGACCACCATAGTCATAGTTACATATTCTCGTAGAAGGACCTGAACTGGATATAGCGGCGATGGCTCGAGTTCCTCCAGGACTATGACTTTGAGATAGTCAATACCCCTGGGAAGAGGAACGTTGTGGTAGATTCTCTTAGCAAGATATCAGGCTTTCAACTTCTAGGAGAGGAGACAGAGTAGCTGGCCACGTTGTAGATATCCTTTGTGGATAGAGATAGAGTAGGCTTTCTGAAATCTCTCATAGTCACTCCTCCACTTCATCAGCGAGTTAGGGAGGCACAACATGGGGACGTTGACTGTGAGATGTGACATGCTCAGATATCCATAGGGCAGACACCTAATGGATTTTCTGAAGGTTGGGAGCACATAAATCTCTTCCGAGGATGTACCATGGTACCAGTATCACTTCGGGAGGAAGTGTTGCGGGAGTTCCACACATCTCCTCCAGCGGTACATCCAAGAGTAGAAAAGATGTATCAGGACCTACGACAACATCACTGGTGTCCAGGTATGGAGAAGGTAGTAGCAGAGTCTGTCTCATGATGCCTCACTTTTCAGAAAGTGAAGGAGGAGTACTAGGATCCAGCAGGATTGGTACAGCCCTTAGATATCCCAAAGTGGAAGTGTGATGGGATATCCATGGATTTCATGATGGGACTTCCACGTACATCAAGAGGTCACGACTCTATCTATGTGATTATCGACCGACTCCTCATATCGGCCCACTTCCTACTGATAAGAGAGCAGGTCTCAATAGAGATATTTAGACACCTCTACGTATAAGAGATCGTATGACTTCATGATGTTCCATTAATGATCGTCTCTAATCGAGATGCCCATTTCAAATCCCGGCTATGGAAGGGGTTGCAGGAGGCTTTCAGGATGTAGCTTCACTTGAGAACTATGTTCCATCCTCCGACGAATGGCCAAACTGAGAGGACCATTCAGACTCTTGAGGAAATGCTTCGTGAAAGGATCCTCGACTTCAGTCGTAGCTGGGAGGATCACTTACCCTTGGTACAGTTTGCGTATAACAACAACTACCACTCCACCATCGGGATGGAACCTTACGAGGTATTGTATGGCCCAAATAGCAGATTTTCTCTGTGCTGGACTGACCTAGGGGAGTCAGCACTTGTAGGATCAGAGATAGTGCAGGAAACGACGGAGAAGGTGCAGATCATCCAGGAGCGGATGAAGACAACATAGAGCAAGGGGAAGTAATATGTTGATAGGAGACGGAGACCACTGGAATTACAGGATTGAAACCACCTCTTTCTACGGGTCTCACCATGATGAGGTATACGTAGATTTGGTTGAGGCAGAAAGTTATCTCCGTGATTCATCGGACCATTCCAGGTCCTCAGCAGAGTAGGCGAGGCGGCCTACCGTCTGGCCCTTCCACCTCAGTTTCACCAGGTGCATGAGGTCTTCCACGTATCTCAGCAGAGAAGATACATGCATGACCCATCCCACATAATCAACCACAGGGAGCTGGACATCAATGATGGGGCGACATTCATGGAGCTTATAATGGATATTTAGGATTGACAGGACTGGGTCCTGCATGGATGGTCGATTCCTCTGGTGCGTGTTCGCTGGCAGCACGAGAACCTCTAGGAGATCACATGGGAGCAAGAGACTCAAATGCGTGCTCAGTTCCCCCATTTTTTTTCCTTAGTGTGATTTGTAGTTTTCGGGGATGTAAATACCTAGGGTGGGTAGAATGTAAAGACCCAAATTTCCCATGTAATTTTTTTAAATACATGGGAATTTTACATGCCCGCAGTTTTTGACGGCGCCTGATTCCGAGGTCCGGTGTGCCCAGAATCAATTTCTGAAGTTTAGTTCAGATAAGATCAGTAAACGTACGTGTGGGTATTTATATATTTTGAACTGTTACTCAGAATTGAAATTTTAGGGAACCTTTGAACTCACAACGTTGATATTTTCTTAAGGAGTCCTTTACTGCAGTTGCATCTTATCGAGGATAGAAATTAATTTTTGGGGTTTCTAAATAAATTAAATAAAAATATTTCTAGCATATTTTTATTTGAACTGTAGTTATAACCTACAAAGGGAGGTTGGTGGTGGGTCCCACCCTCACATAATCTCTTTTGGTAGGATATTATGTGGTTGGGCCCACATGAGCATCAAACCCCCTTAACCCCCATTAACCCTTGGAACTCTCAATTTATTGTGGAGCCTTTCCACCTTCCCTCATAATGGTGCCTACACACCTAAGGATTAATTAATGCCTAAATTAATTAATTTGTAGGGATATGAATTCTTTTAAATTCTTTTTAAATGGATGAAAACATTAAAATAATAGAGAAGCTATTATTATATTTTGGATTGGCGATTCTTCTTTGTTGGAGCATTGGGAGAACTCTTGGAAGAATGACGTCCTCCCAACAAAGAACGCTCCTCATCTCTGAAGAACGAAGAAGACCATCCAAGATCTTTGACCGAGCTAAAAGAGACGGATCCGCCCGCGAAGAACGTTGACGAAGCTTCTTTATCGGATGCTCCCTAACATAAATGAAACGATGTCGTCGTCAACAAACAATCGTCGAATCAAGGTAGAAGGATTTGATTTTCTGAATTTATGAATTATTCCCTCATTATTTAATGTTTATTTTGGTTCAATAGTGGCCAATTTTTATCACCTGATACGGAGGACGCAGACCGAACAAACAAGACTCGACATCCCTCTGTTGATTTTTGTTTGGTTGACATCATAGGTGGAGCCGAAAGGGCGCACTACCATTGCACCGCACGGGAGAAGAATTGTGCCGGATGAAAGCAGTGTGGCGCCGTCACAACGTGCTTCACCAGAGGTGTGGAACCGTAGCTAGGGTGCGCTACAGAAATGGGGTGGGGTGCCGTCGTGCCGCACCAGAGAGGAACCACAGCTGGGATGGCCACAACAGATGGAGAAGCGCGGCACCGTCGCGCTGCGTATTGGATCCAAAGGCCACTGCTAGGTTGGGCCGCGGTGGTGATGGGGCGGCATCGTCGCACCGTGCAAAGAGAAGTAGGACAACGACACCTTCACGTCGCGGAGGAGGTGCAGCGGCGGCCGGCCGGGTCGGCCGCCGTGGAGCAGAACATGCGGGACCACCCAGGTCATGTAGCCCCTAAAATGATGCAAGGCGCCGGTTATGTTCGAAGAAATGGGGAGGGGCGTGACACCCCCTCCCTCACGTGGCCGACTGGGCATCCACGGGTCGGGCCGCCTCAGCCTGGCCGCCCCTCCGTCGGGCTTCCCCTCGGCCGGGTTTCCCCTAGGTCGGGCCGCCCATAGGCCGGTCTGCCATGGTCGGGCCTCCTCTAGGCCGGCCTACCTTGGGTCGAGCTGCGCCTTTGGGTCTGGTTGTGCCTTCGGGCCAGTCTGCGCCTTCTGGTCGGGCCGCCCCTTTGGGCCGAACTTCTCCCTTGATTCGAGACTTCCACTCAGGTTGGGCCGACCACTCGGGTCGGGCCGAACCTGTGGATCAGTTCAGACCCCGGTTCAGACCAAGTCGGGCGAGGTCGGTCCGCGCCCGGACCCACTGTGGTCATTTTCACCTTTTCGCCCCTATCTTGGGCTTTGGGTGTCTGATTGACGAAAACCCTATGGAGATGGAATTCATGTAATGAGACAGTTCTTTTGGAATACTCCACTTGAGGTTCGGATGCTGTTGGTGTACGGTAGGGCTGGTTTGACCCTAAAACCCAACTGGGTCCCTGGAACGGAAATGCCAATAACTCACAGACCAGGCATCTGATTGATGCGTTGTCTATCGCGTACGGTTCCTTATGCTAATATGGAACTACGGGATCCATAAACTCAGGAAATGGTGATAGTTGATGTATCGACACTTGGCTCGAAGAGCAAACCCTCCCGGAATATAGCGTGTTGTGTGCGGGAACCCTACGGCTGGATGCAGTGATACTGTAACCAAATCCTTCGTGGGTTCGAAAGCGATGACTACTATACCAGAATCCTCCATGGGTTTGATAGTGATGACAACTATATCAGGATCCTCTTGGGGTCCGACAGTTCTGACTTATGTTCCTATATCCTGTGTGGGTCTGACAGAATAGCTGGTCATGTATCCTTTGTGGGTCTGACATCTTAGTTGGTCTTGTATCTTGTGTGGGTCTGATGGCTTGGATGAATTAGTGACTACATCTGATCATCTCTATCACTCTATAAAAAATTTCTTCCTGTGTTATTTGAGTCATGTATTTCAACCATTATCATCATGGTGATTGACTTTACTTCCTTTGTGGAATGGCTTGTGCTTGGGATCGAGAGTTGGAGCCAGAAAGTGATTGATAACATAGGTATATGTTTGGGAATATACCTATGTAGGGATGGATGATACTTATTTATTGTATCTTTATTCAATGGTTTATCTTTTGTGGATTCTAGGGGAACTTCAGGGGTCTCGGGGTCCCCTACTGTGTATTGTTATACTCACCCCTGCATGGGCTTCGCCCGCACCTTTATGTGTTCTGTGCAGACGACTGTCAACAGTGATTGAGGCTAAGGGTGACAGACGAGTGGTATCTCAGAGCTGTACTAGACTGGATGTACAGAAGGGACGAGTTGTTTGAGTTCTTTACCTACACATCAAGTACAATTCCCTGGTGGACAATCCAAGAGTTATTTTCCCTTTTTACTAGTACTTGTTGTTTAGTTGGGTTTGTATACTGGCCCACTTAATTTCAGCACAAATTTCTTTTCTATTTTAGTACTTGTTGCTTCTACATCTTGTGTTCAAACAGTGTGTGTTACAGGTTTAAAGGAAATGCCTTCCCTTTTCATCAGGATTACACCTTTGGTGATAGTCTTCAGCCCTGGCCTATGGAAAGTAGGCTTGGGTAGTCACGACACGGGTCCCGAGGACAGGTCGTGACATCAATTATCCTCCCCAAATCCATTTTATTTATGGGTTTCCTCATAGAATATGATAGTTATCTCAGTATATAATTATCATCCATAATATCTAAAGGAGGATATCAAAGAAAAACATCAAGAAATTTAAATCATCTGAACTGATCCTTCTCCATTGGTTTAGAAAATAACATTTAAGGCGGGAAGTATTTCAATACTTAAAAATTATTGATGGAGAATTATAAGACACAAATAATACCTAATGAACAAATATCAAATTTTAAAAATGAAAAAAAGGAAGGAATCATGATGAAATGGGGATCATGCACTTGTGTTATAAAATCACATTATTGTTGGCGATACTTGAGATAGAGTAGTCTTTAATGACCATGTGATAAATCAATATATAAGCAACAATTATATCCTTGTAATATTGTAAAATCTAATGATTAAAGCACATTTCATCATGTAATTTCAACTTTCAGTCAGAATGATGACATGAAAATGTGTACAGGTGAAGGCCTTATGTGATTCAAGTGATATGTTCTTGGATCATGAAAAAGAAGTCCAACATGTCATCCAGATCATGGGATGTCCTTTATAAATTTCATCATTATAAAAACACACCCTAGTGTTATAGTTCTTGTCAATTTAGAACAAACTATGTGATTCAATCTTGTAAATGAAGAGATTTATATGTGAGGGAGTTGCAATTTTTCCAGTGATGGGATTAGTCGGTTTACATGTTCAGTTTGGGAATCCAAGAAATATCTAAAAAATGACCACTCATTCATATTAAGGGACTTTAAAAATTTATCATGATCATGTTTATACCTATTTACATGGTCTTGACCATTCTGGTTTCATCATATGGTAAAATATATAAATTATGTGACCATTATATGAGAGGAGTTATGCTCTTTCAAATAATGGACTTATGTAGATCTCATGAATAAATAATGAATAAAAAAATACCATTTACATGTTGATTTGATCATATTAATTCAATTATAAATTTTAGATAGATCACATAAAGGAATTTGGACATGTCCATCATGATTGCATTGTCACACCCTTTGTCAAACATTTAAATGAAAGTGTATTGTGGGATTATTGAAACTAACAATAGTGTACCCATCACACAATATTTTTTTATTAGGTGATATGATGATTATGTAACAAATGTTAAATTTATGGATCATGAATATATGAAAAAAACATTTCAACTTATATATATAGTACTTCTACCTACTCCAACTAAGCTATGTTACATATCCTCTTTTTCAAGTGGTATAGATAAAATGGTGGTGATTCTTATAAAACCCCATTGGAATAATAATAATCACATTGATATGATCATAAAAAATCTAAATTATTGGGAACATGAAATTACATTTTCATTCAACATAGTGATGTCGTTGTAATCATCTAAAGATAAAAATTAACTTTCATGAGTGTTTATCATGAAATAGAGTATTGATAATTTTAGGGAACTTTGGAAAGTTGGAATGATCAAACAACAATTAGAGATATCATCTATTTCATTATAAGTCCTATGGACTGGTATACATGATCATGTGGAGGATCTTGGAAATGCTAGCATAATCACAAAAATACCCTTTGAAATTTTTTTCAGATCAAATGACGACCTCATATCATCTCAACCTGATGAATAAGTGTCATTTGCGCATATTATCTAGATCATGTGAGATCTCAGATTGAAAACTGATGGATGAACAAAATTTTATTCAAGGGATAAAAAGAATAAATGATGGGGTAATCATATATCGACTGTTACACTATTTTCACGTGAAGGTAATATGCGATTGACATAATCAGTTCATGGATTGTGTAAAAAACCCCATAAATGTAATCTAGATCACACAATATCCCCTAGACAATTCATATTTGTTATGAGGAAAACTTATTACATGTATGTATGGTCATGTTATGGTCCTTGGATGTGAAATAATTTATCATACTAAGACCCAAGTAAATGTCATCCTTTCCCTGATGCAGCCCTTGAAAAAGTCATCTCATTTTCACATTCAATGTGATTAGTTAAATAATCATGAAAAGGTCCCAGGAAATGTTATCCATTCTAGGAACGAACCTGTGGACATGTACCCTTAAACCGAGTGAACCTAAAACATTGAAAAATTGTTTGAGAACACCCATTATATAGGGAGTGGACCAAATGGAAAAATACATATAGACTCATGAAATCATATTTTTTTTTAAAAATGCAACCATTACAAACAATATCATAATTAATATACAATAAATTTTCACCATATCTCTTCATATATCATAGGATAAAGAATGAATATGTGACTTGGAAATCATTCGTGTTCTATAACATCTTATAATTTGAATACTCCATATCATTGGTCCCAAATTTTTCTTCTTCTGTATCAATCATTGATGTCTCTTAATAGAGGATAATTGGGTTTCCAATTGGGCATAAAACATGCAGTATGAACCTTAAATATTCTCATATATCAAAATTACTTTGAATTATTCCTCAAGAGTATCAATTAATGTTCCTACAAATATTGTGGTAATTAATTTAACTAATAGAAAAATAATTATTTTTATAAATTAGATATGTTAGATGCCTTCATATGGTATAAAATACATACTATATTCTCTATGAAATTGGTAGTCATACCACTCATAAAGTAAGGAATATTAATTTTTTAATTCCTAATAAAAAAGCAGGGCATCCTCAGTGTGTAAGAATTTTATAAATACGCTATCAATAAATTTATCTAATCCTTTCCTATCTTATGTTTCTCACACATATGATGAGTAACATCATTTTAGAGATGTGCAATTATTATTCTATCAAAATGATAACAGTACTATGAATATGAGACTGTGTTGATATATAAGTCTAACTGTATAACATCATCATGCAAGGGATTGTATCCCTAATAATGAAGCTAAGGGAAACCATATAGGCTTAAATCCCACTAAAAATACCTATATATAACACCTTTTAAGATATATAATCTTGAACAATAACATTATAGGCGTTGAGTCCTGTTATAAAAAGGTATATAGGATTCCACTTCATGTCATGATCCCTATATTCAAAATTATTGTTCCTTTGTATACATCCTCAAAACATTATGTTAATCTAAAAGGTATGTACCTATCATATGTAATTAAACTATGTGGAATTATCTTTAATTATTTTGATTCTTATTCATAAAGGATATGTTGGATGTCACCTAATAATTCAATCCTAATTCTGATCTAGAAATACCCTCTATAAAAGGACATAAAATCTATAGTACCATTTCATACTCCTTTAATGTGAATTTATACCTTCATTAATAAGAAAAAAATTTAAATAAGATGTAGAACCTATGAAAAATGTAGATGATGTAATTAGTAAAATGTTCCCCCTACATATATAGGGATTCATCAACATATAATTTTGTTAAGGTAAATAGTATCACTTGAGGGGTATGGTATAGATTCAAGAACATATGTTCAATATATAAGGAAGGCTCAAAGAATGCATTAATTTATTAAAAATTGTGTTATAGGACTGAAATCTCATCTTCTCTACTAGTTCAAGTTAATAAGAATCATTGGAATAATATAATAATAACACTATTATAGTAAAATTTTAGACCCAATGATGCAAAATAGATAAAATAATCACAAAAAGAATTATCAAATTATTTCTTATCCATTTACAATAAAAAATTACTTATGAAAACTAGTTTCCAAATTATCATTGGAATATAATTGAAAATGAACTTAATATATATAACCATGTAATTCCAATGTAAAAATAGTTATATTTTTTACTATTATTTCATCAATAAGAATTTCCTCTCTGTGTGTTATAGATGGAACTCAAAATATGAATAATTGATTCACTTTATCATCTCCAACTAAAAAACCATAGGAAATATTACATGAAACATCATACTCCTAGCATGCTTAATAAATATTTTTATCATTTGATCTAACACATTAATTTTTATGTTGTCTTAGGAATTGTATTATCTATAATAATTAAATTTTTATATATATATATTTGAACACAAGACTCTAATACAGTCATGAATTTGTTTTCAAAAATAGTTAACATTCATCAATGATTACTTTTCTACAAGACACATCATTTTCTGAATTATAAGAAAAATAATATCAATTTTTTTTCAAAAATAAAAACATACCATCTCAATTGAGTTATCTATAAATTATAGATATCAATTGGGTCCACCAGGACAATTTATATACATGAATCATATTTTCAATGATTTCACTGTGGATCACACCCATCTCTTGGTGGATGCGCCGACTATTTCTTCACATTCCCTCTTTCCAATGGTGGCCAATATCCATCGCTTATTCAGGGGAATTTTCTCCATGATCGAAATGGGATGATGGGATGTCGGTTTCTCCTTTCATGGATTCCTCCTTGTGACTCGTGTCCTAGTACGGTTCTCCTTTAAAGACACAAGACATTGTCTGTGAAACTCTTCCTAGTGCCATGTCTTTATGGACGCTGTTTAATTACACTTCTTCTGTTAGGACATATCAAGGGGTTTAGTCAGGGAAGTGACCTTTTGTCTAGGTAGTAACCACGTTGGACATCGCTAGCATGTCTATATACTAGAACACTTTTGTGGGTTGTTTTCTTCCCCATATGATATGGATTCTCGAGGGAATTAAATCATGAGGAATACCACATCTAATGTATGGAATTTGTTTCCATATGATTGTCTATAAGATATTCCTCGTATTTTGATGCATAACAGAGGATATGCCGTGACTTTATCATCTAGTAGAGGCAGATCATACTGACCATAACACTATTAAGAGTGGATATGATGGGTGCAACTCAAATATGGAACACTAATGTTAGGGATAACACATGGTTATTTACCTAATTACTACTAGAAGCAGTGTGAATGTTGGTTCCATGATCTCACAAGAATGTGGTGGCCCAGCTATGAATTAGGATGAATATGGATGGTTGATTGTAGTTGATTGAAATAGAGATGGAACTAACATGAGGTTGACAGTGATGTTGGGATAGAAACTTGAAGAGACATCATACGTTTCCCCGTGGTAGGGAATCAAATTCCACGTAGTTTAGTGGGGCAATGGGACACCAGAGGAGGCGGCCCATGAGAATGGACGCATGGATGGGATTTGAAGGAATTGGAACCTCCAAGTTACAGAATGACCTTCCCAAAACACATAGGATCGAGGGATAGATCAGTAAGAGACATGAATGATGAGATTGATGTACAAGTGGGATTTTTACGTATCCCTATGGTTGGAAATAAATGTCCACATAGTTTAGAATAGGTGTATGGAATCGGGGTGTATACATAGGACAAAGGCATGCATATTTACTGGTGCAAATGCATGGTTAGCAGCATGAGTTGGTCTGATGCCACAGGTGTAGACCCAATATTTGGGTCCCAGAAAAGGTGACTACAATAACTTACCGTCTATTTCTATTCCAACGTCTTACCGCAGGTTGGGGTACCAACGGCTTACCTCTAGTTGGGGTTCCTAGGGATTACCATTGGTTGGGGTTCCAACGACTTACCGCTGTTATGGAATCACAATGGATTATCGTCAATTTGGAATTAAAATGGATTAACATTGATTTAGAACCACAACTGCTTAACTTTGATTAGGAATTAAAACAACTTACGTCGATTGGGAATCACTACGACTTACCTTCAATTGGGATTAGAATGCATAGAGTATTCTTACATACCCTATCTAGAAGGCAAGGATAAAATCCTACATAGTTCGAATGGGTACAGTTTAACCTCTTGTAAGATGAGGGTGAACCGATGTGAAGTGGTCGAGATCAATGGGTGTTGGTCCTGATCCTCATGGTGGCTTCCAAAGTACCTAGCCTAGGAGACAAGGATCAATTTCCATGTAGTTCGAGACGGAGGATACAGCTTAATGATATGTCGGTAAAAATTGAACTGATGTTAAGGGGTTAGAAGAAGTAGGTGTTGGGCATGAACCTCATGGAGGATTCATATGTACCTTTCATAGGAGAAAAGGATCAATGTACACTTTGTTCTGAATAGGGGATACAGTTTAACGTTTTATGGGATGAAGGTGAACTGACTTAATGGAGTTATGAGAAGTAGGTGTTTGGGTGAACCTCATGGAGGATTCCTACATATCTTGCCCAGGAGACAAAAATCAAATTCAAAGTAGTTTGTAATGGTTTTAGTCTTACACACTAAGAAGGTCCAAAGAGGGAATATGGGAATTTGTGTTGTTAGAAGACCATGAAGATAGAGAATAAGACATACTCTAGGATGGAGGCCTGATAGAGAAACATCACATAGAGAGAGAGAAGGGGTAATGAAGGTCCCAGTTCTCATCCCTCCACCAATATATGCCACCAAATAATAGAGGAGGAGAAGCGGTGATAACTAACACAAGAAAGGATAGCGGCTTACATCATAATAGTTTCCCTTCCCTGCAGACAGAATCCACTCCAAAAAATAGGATCTCATTTCACTTGAGGAAGATCTCACTCCTGTGGATATGATGGGGGGTCAGATAATGTCCGATATAGGGCACCCCACATGTATTTCATGGGGATATGCTATATGTTAACTTCATATGCAGAGGATGATGCCACATGGCAGTATAAAGTCTTGCAGCTCGGATGAGGAGGGTTCACTCCGCACCCCTATGACTTACATAACTGATACATAACTACCCTAGGGGAAGGGAATGAATTAGCAATGCCATGATGAGGGGGTGTTGTGGAGTGATTCACTGAGGGGACCCTATTAGCGTGGATATTTGAAAATCAATAGCCATTAGAGAGACTATGTTAAGAAGAACAAGGATAAGAAACACAACAAGAAGAACTCCCAGGGGACCATTATGTCACTTCATAAAAATATGTAGGGTCATACTAGAGAAGGATTTGCAAAGAAAATGGGTTTATAAGAAGGGAACTTGTGAATCATTGGTTCTCCATGTAGTAGGGGGGATTCGTGAAGGGGTATGCTTCAATGTTGGGTGGCCTAGCCTAGTCCTAGTGTATAGGTGAATATGAACGTATCTTCGCAAAGTGGAAGACAATTCACGAGGTAGGACTTCATGGAGCAGGGGTACCTTGCAAATCATAGCACAGAAATACAATGTTCTTTGCAAAGCACAATGATCCTGCCATTGCATGTGGTTCACATTTTCAAGGAAGGTGCTTTGAAAATCATGAGTGCTTTGAGAATACCCGAGTCCCCTTAGGAATACCCATCATTTATGAGGTCTCGTGGGCTCTATGAAGGGCTTCCCTTCTTGAATATGGGTTTTATTTGAGATAAGGGAAGGGTACTTTGCAGTGCAAAAGTACATTGAAGAGCTCATTTTTTTCAAGGTCTCAAAGAGAATAAGGTGCTTCGTGATTTGAGAGATCAGAAGGGAAAAGGTCAGAGTATCCATCCTTTGGGATCGATGGGATCCCAACATTTATAGGAGATGGGTGGTGCAAAGCAGATATAACTTGGTGTGAAGCCACGTGGTGCTCTGTGATCGGCCACAGATTGCCTCAATTTTTTATAACCGCGAAGTCGACCGTCATCCCATCCTCAGCGTAAAGATCTCCTATTTTTTCTATGTCGAACACTCAGAGGCTTTCATTATGTTAGGTTGGTTCATAGTTGTTGATTTGGATCCCTCTACGGTTTGAGTCTTCGGGTCAACTGTTTCATAACTATGAAGCATCTTTCCTCTTTTAGTTCGCGGTGATCGCAGTGGGGGATTTTCATTTGCGTCGACCACAGTGATGGGCGGGGCTCCATGAATGGGCTTCATGAGGCAACCCCTATGGGATAAGATTCTTCTTTGTATCCTTTATTTCTGCAGAAATGATTTCACTAAAATATTTCCAACCTCCGACATGGAGTCGAGCCGGAAATGAGGGTATATGTTTGAGGATCAATTGCAAAAAAATTAGGTCAATTGCATCCCAAAATTGCAAAGCAGGGTCTCGATGTAGAGTGGAAATGTGTGGGTTGGGAGCACCATGAAGCATGCCTCAACTATACTTTCCATAATGAAAAGGGGGTTATCACCTATAAATATGGGAGTATAAACTCTCTTTTGACCTTTATCATCTTTTCATTCCTAGTGATTGTGCTATTCATTCGTGAATTTCTGCGTGCTATGTGATTTCTCTATGTGAATCGTTCCTTTCTTCCTTTCTACACACAATGATTCCTTCAACACCGCGAGTGTTTGATCCCCATCTAGCGTCTTTGAGGTATGTGGAAGGGCTTTGTGGATGCATCTGCCCCACATTGATATGTCTAAGAATGGTATCTTCCCTGAGGCATGGGACATCTAGGTTGTCAACAGACAATTCGTCAACCCGTCCGAGATGTAGTAGCATCTGAATCATCTTAGGATGAATTTTATAGGGATCGTTGCTATTAGGGTCGACATTGTAGTATCCTATGCATAGGGGGAGCACTACCATGTTGATATGGAGGACATTGGGAACTCCTGGGGTGCTCTGCATCGAATGAAGGATCGAGTGACAGTGATGCTCGATCGAATAGCCCATCTACAGCTGTATGATGCCGAATTTAGAGAAAAATTCCCTCTATTAGATGAATCAGATGACTCCTCATGTGGGGAGGAATCTGGTGGAGGGATCCAACTTGAGAAAGATGAGGTCGGCAACTCAGACATTGAGTTAGAAGAGTTTGCAGAGGTCCATGAGGTAAACCCTAAACCACTACCCCATAGTCATCATCTAGGTCATTTCGGACTTCAAATCTAAAATATGACCTATACATGAGATCCTAATATGCAAAACCCAGCCCCTGATAATAGTAGATGCAACTGCGGGAACATTGGGATTTGTGACGATGACTATGACAAGTATCGTGCCCATTAGGGCCACAACAACCAAGGTGGTTGTCTTGGAGCGTTAATAAATCCCCACCATATAAGGATGGACACACCTAGGGGTCCAAATGGAAACATATCATGTGAGAGACCAACTTTTGGACCTCTATAAGTCTCCTTCATAGAATTCATAGCTTTCATCCATTGATCAGGTTAACTAATGTATCTATGCTTTTTGAATGAATAGTTCTTCAAATGGAGTGGGCCACTGTGGCGAGGTTGGATGGAGCTCATTGAACTACCTTTCCGATGGGAACACCTGTGGTCATGGAAGCGGACGTCAGAGATGACCAAACTGCAGCGATCTCGATCACAAATGGGATTGTCAGCAGGACTGATCCGGAAATAATTGGGGTGGAGTTCGACAATGAGGATCCATCAGATGACATGGATATTGACCTACCTGATCGGATGCCGGATGAAGATCCTACAGATGAGATCATGGATATGTTCCTTGGCTATGAGCCCACTAAACCCATTTATATGGATGAGATGTCTTCTAATTAAAATGATTAAAAAATTGTTCGACGTTGTTCATGAATGCTAATCAAGCGCTTCGAAGGGGAGACCCCTCGATTGCATCGGATAGACCAGACGGGGTTTATTCATTCCCATATGCAAGAACTGTGTGCTGGAGGATTATATTTCCAGCATCCTAAATCGCTCATTCAAATTATTATGGCAGAGATGATTTGGGAGCACGATCATAGGAATGGTGTGGGCTGACAAAAATGGAAATAAGTGAACATCAAGCGGCTCTAAGAGGATGAACGTGTGGTTTAGTGCTAGCAGGCACGAGCAAATAAGAACTCAGTTTTCCACAATTCACAATTAGAGATCGTGTTGTGCCTTAAGGCCAAACTGGTGGAGGATGAAGAATGGATGAAGTGTGCCTATGAGGAGATTACAATCATCCGAACTGATGGGGAGCGGGCCAAGATCACAGTTGATTAAATACTCCCCATCACTCCTTAGTAGGATTGGGTGCGGAATAGGTTAATGTTGATCCAAGCTGCCACAAGCCACAGAGTAGCAGAGCTGCAACAGTCTATTGAATAAGATAAAACATCCATGATAGGGGGTGATCCTTGGGTGTTTAAATGCGTGTAAACATTTAGATATACTTTACTTCCTTGATCTTTTATCATGGATGCATGCATGTGATATGTTATTTGTTTTGGATTTCTACATTTCCATCATATTCTTGAAATATCTAGTGATCAATCCATAATCTCACGTGGGTCATGCCTGAAGAGAGAATAAAGGGATGACTACTTCATTAGTCCATACGAATATGACAGTTCCTGTCATGACCCCCTCCCCACAAAGTGTACCCCTCCTGGGCCGGCAATGTGAAAAGAGAGATAATGACCCCCGAGTCCAGCCTCCAATAGGCCCCGGGTTGCCGACTAGCACCGAGGGTATAATAACATACAAATGGGAGGCATTACCCTCTAAGAGAACACATGCAGAAGAGAGAGATAGAATAGACTCCAATCAACTCCAGCTTAGAACTGAGATATAAAAGGGAACCAAGTACATATATGAAATTTCATGCAAAAGTACTACAACTGAAAGGGAAAACTAAAAGTACCCAAAAGAAAGAAAAACGGCAGCGACCACGAGCCCAAATAGCTCCTCCTCCAACCACAAGCTAGTAGTAACCCGCTTGATCTCCAACTTGCTCCAAGTGACCTGAAAAATAGTTTATATGTACATAGGGTGAGTATAACAGTATACTCAGAAGGATCCTCCCCAAGACTCTCGTGCAAAAGTAAAGAAAGCATGCTAAAGCCCAGTGAACAACAAGTGAAACTAACTCGTCACCTAAACAGGTATACTATGTTCCCAACCTCACCATGGCTACTCTCACCAAGTAACGCATACAAGAATATAGCATATAGTAAAGAATATCAAGGGTACCCCGCTACTAATTCCCCACTGGTTTGCCGCTTTTCCCCAACGACATACGTCCTGTGCATCTCTCTCCAAAGGCTTGCCCGCAGACACCTAGGCTAAGCTCCACAATCTGCACCTCGTGCACCACATAGGCTTGCCCGCAGACACCTGGGCGAAGCACCACACCGTCCTCACAAACAAAAGTAACCAGGTAATTTCCGGGAGCCACCACAGCTCTCATAACGTATACCATACATCGGGTATAATACCTCAAGCCATTACAGCCCATACGCCGAGTAAGGATCCTCAAGCCATCATAGCCTATACCTGTTACACCTATAGTAGTCCATAGGATACTATATCCAGAATATATGCGTGTGAATAACCACAAGCCATTACAGCCCTCTACACACATATATGGGGTAACTAACCGCTGTGCCTCCTGGCACAAGTATCTACCAAGAGAAGAGAGCGGGGCCAAAGGGGGTAGTCAGCCATTCAACCTCCCATCAGAATGTTGGGGAAAACACCCCCCCCCCCAGGGATCAGAATCCCCGGGGTGTCAGTTGGCCTTACCGATAGGGTGGAGTAGCGTATAGAAACACAAAAAGTACAGAATATATTAGTAACTCACATCCACACTATGGGCATTACCTAGTCTTAGATACAACTGCATCTAACGTCTCTCAGACTCCAGGCTGCTACATCTAAGACTAGGTATCCTATAAGCACACAAACATTTGAAGAGATTTATTAGATTACTCCGTTCTCATTTTATCTGTTCCACTGTACATTAATTAATTCTTTAAACATTAATTAATAATGAACAATTCCACATTAAACTGAATTGGAATCACATTCAAAAACAACTGCTCCTTTTTAAGATTCACATCACCTTTAAATTCCAGCATCTCCATCCCCATAGATTTTCAGCATTTAATCAAACATTCATTACAGAATTACTTTTCCACAATCCCAGGCATTCTAGAAAAACATCCTATGCTTCTAAACACAAAGGAGGCTCAACACGGTGAGTAGATATACTACCCGTCGAGTCTTTGCCGCCTATAGAAAGTTCATATACCCCTTCTCCCTTGAGAGGCTAAACACGGAAAGCACGTGGCATACCTCGCGCGTCTTCGCCTCCTTCGGAAGAAGGGTAGCAAGACCAGCTGCCTTGAGCAGTGGGGAAAAGAAAAGTAGATTAACATTCAAGAAAATCGCAAGCAACCAGCAACCACATCGATCCCATTCCACCACCCCTGGTGTCCTCCCCGACACCCACATGGATAAACTGATGCATCTCGCCACACTAGGCGTCATCCGCTGCCACAACCACAAGTCCTCATACCTCCACATATCACAACAGCCATCCAGGCTCACATCAAATCACAAGCAGCAGGAAATCAAAGATCACAAAATGGGCTCTCGACCCTTTAACAAGGCATTTAGCCTTCATACAAAAATGAGCACTTAGAGCTCCAAACCACAAGGCATTCAGCCTTACAAGCAAGCGGGTAACTCAGAACCCTTTTAGAAATTCCCACATAATCTGTTCTCTAATCCATATTGAATTGGAAGATTTTTTTATTCAGAGGTTCTAATCATGGATACCTAAATAGCAAGCTATCACAAACAAATAACCATTCTTACTTCCCTAATTTGATTATCCTCAAATTGGATCAACTACAACAACGGAAATAACCAGATTAATTTACATGCCTCTTTATCTTTAGCCAATTAATTAACAATTAATTCTGGCTTTAAGTTCATTATCAATTTCTATCATGAACGAACAACAAATCAAAGAAAAACATAGATATCACTATATCTAGGAAAACATGAGGCAAACCGTTATCACGGTAATAAGCAACAACATGCGATCAACCAATTCTTTTAATCCGGATCAAGTATTTAATTAGGTCAATTTCATTGTGATCCAAAGTGATAAATCATGATAATTATACGATTGCACATATACAATTAGAGAAGCCATGAATCCCCTACCTCAAACAGTTCCTCACGTTCTTTATCCACACAACAGGTCACGATCCTCCCCTCGCGACAACTGCATCCACCGGAGGATGCTGCGGTACGACAGTACCAACCAACCCCAAGAAAACCCATTAGAATCTTGGAAATTACATGGTATAAATATGGAAAAGAGGATAAGAGAAGATGAGCCCTAAAGGAACGACGATACAACATACCTTATATCGAAGATTGATCGACACAGCTCAGTTGCATCCAAAACGGAGCATAACCAATCCTAGGAGTAAATATTGATTGTGCAACTCCTACAGAAAGGATTGAAAGGTTCTAGTGCCTCCTAGTTGAGAACAAAGGGAAAGAACAAGTGAGAATGATATCTCGTCCCTTTTTGAAGATTAAATGGGGTGACGGTTTAAGATCCGGTTAATTCTCCATTAAAAACGGATCGCATTAACCCTCGTGGTTTGACCAAGTAAAACATTCCATGCATTAGGAATAATTAATATAGGATTTATGTAATTTTAAACGGCCTTAAGAGCCCTTAAAATAAGTCTTTAAATGTATTTTACGTCAAAAGAAACATCAAAAGGGGAAAAACTGTAGGAGTCTGGAAACACTGTTCACCCACTGTTACTGTACATGAAACCGATCTGTGAAACCGATCTGTGAAACCGATCTGTGAAACCGATCTATCACACCGATCTGTGAAACCGATCTATCACACCGATCTGTGAAACCGATCTGTCACACCGATCTGTGAAACCGATCTGTGAAACCGATCTGTGCGAACGATCTGTGAGACCGATCTGTGAAACCGATCTGTCACACCGATCTGTGAAACCGATCTGTCACACTGATCTGTGAAACTGATCTATCACACCGATCTGTGAAACCGATCTGTCACACCGATCTGTGAAACCGATCTGTCAGACCGATCTGGGAAACCGATCTGTCACACCGATCTGTGAAACCGATCTGTCACACCGATCTGTGAAACCGATCTGTCACACCGATCTGTGAAACCAATCTGTCAGACCGATCTGTGAAACCGATCTGTCACACCGATCTGTGAAACTGATCTGTGAGACCGATCTGTCAGACCGATCGGTGAGACCGATCTTTTACTGTTCATAAAACTGGAAACACTGTTCACAGAACTGAAAAAATTGGCAAAGTGTTGGGGATAAGTCCCCTTGACCTCCCAGAACACCTCCAACACCAACATTTCACAAAGTAATGGACCGGAGAGGTCCGGGCCATTACATTAGATACCTCTCAAAACATTCTCGTCCTCGAGAATTAAAAACAAACCCAGAAGAGAAGAGGGGTCCGAACAACCACCCCATAAGATACCTATCAGGGAAAAACCACCATGAGTTGTTCGAAAGCTGGAACAAAACTATGACATCCAGGAACAAACAATCCATACCCAAAAAATTCAAACATAACATCACATCAAAGGTACATAAATAAAACATGAAAGGTATAACCAGAGAGGAAACATCATTACATGAAAGGAGTTAAACATTAAACAACTCTGGGTACTGAGCACGTATCTGTGACTCACGCTCCCAGGTACTCTCCTCCATACCACCGTGTCGCCACAAGACACGAACTAAGGGGATAGAACGCCCATGAAACACCTTCTCCTTGTGGTCTTGGATCTCCACAGGTCGCTCCTCGAAGGTTTCATCATCATCAATATCGATCTCTCCCCAATCGATAACATGAGATTCATCATGAAGATAACGAAGGAGTTGCGATACATGGAAAACATCATGTATTCGACTCATCTGAGGGGGAAGTGCTACTTGATACGCCACAGCTCCAACACGAGCTAACACCTCGAAAGGCCCAACAAACCGGGGAGAAATCTTACTTCCACGACCAAACCTTTGCTGCCCATGACGGGGACTCACCTTTAAAAACACATGATCCCCAACATTAAACTCTAACAGTCTCCTTATTTGAACAGCATATGATTTTTGACGATCCTGTGCTGTCTTCATCCTCTCACGAATCACCTGAACCATCTCTGTTGTATTCTGCACTAGTTCTGGTCCGAGAATTGCTGACTCTCTAACCCCAGTCCAGCACAACGGAGAACGGCATGGCCGGCCATACAAGGCTTCAAACGGCGCCATACCGATGGTAGAGTGAAAAATATTATTGTAAGCGAAGTCTACCAAGTGTAAGTGCTTCATCCATGAACCTCCAAAATCAAGAACACAAGATCGCAACATGTCTTCAAGAGTCTGGATGGTTCGCTCTGTCTGACCATCCGTTTGAGGATGAAAAGCAGTGCTAAGGCATAATTGAGAGCCAAAAGCATGTTGGAGGCCTCTCCACACCCTAGAGGTAAAACAAGGATCTCGATCAGAAATGATCGCCTTAGGAACTCCGTGAAGCCTCACCACCTCCTCCAGATACTGCCTCGACAAAACCTCCACTGAGCTCGACTCCTTGATTGCTATGAAGTGGGCCGATTTAGTTAAACGATCCACTACCACCCATATAGCGTCATGTCCTCCCGGAGCTCAAGGTAAACCTGTAACAAAGTCCATTGAGATGTCCTCCCACTTCCACTGAGGAATCTCTATGTGTTGGAGAAGACCACCAGGAACACGGTGTTCTTCCTTCACCTTCTGGCAGACTAAACATCGAGACACACACTCTACAAACATACGTTTCAGCCTAGGCCACCAGAACTGACTCCTTAAGGATCGGTACATCTTCGTCACACCAGGATGTACTGCAAAGGGTGAACTATGGAACTCTCGGAGAACCGTCTCTCGCATCTCCAAGGGAACAAACAGCCTTCCATGATACAACACTCAGTGTTGTTCATACTCCGACCAACCATCAGGGGCCTCCACATAAACAACTCTATCTCTCCAAACGTCCACCTCTAGATCACCCAACTGAGACTCTTCCACCTTCTGCATCAGGGATGACTGCACCGTCATCTGGAAAAGACAGCCTCTACCCTCAACTTCTCCCATATAAAGATGTAATGCTGACAGTTCCTCCATTACTCTCCAAGAATCACCAGATTCATGCACAACATCATTACATGACTTTCGGCTTAGTGCATCAGCTACAACGTTCCCTTTTCCAGGTGTATACGATATTTCAAAGTCGTATTCCTGCAAGAACTCCATCCACCGACGCTGCCTCAAGTTCAAGTCACGTTGGGAGAAAACATACCTCAAACTCTTATGATCAGTGAAACCCACAAAGCGCTCGCCAATGAGGTAATGTCTCCACAACTTCAGCGCAAACACCACGGCTGCCAACTCAAGATCATGGGTGGCATATTTGCGTTCATGGGGACACAACTACCGAGACCCATAAGAAACAACTGACCTCTGCTGCATGAGAACACAGCCTAGCCCCAGATGTGAAGCATCACAAAAAACATCAAACTGGACTCCCTCCGCTGGAAGACAAAGGACAAGAGAACTTACCAACTTCTCCTTTAGATATTAGAAAGCTTCCTGACACTGATCAATCCATATGAATGCTTGATCCTTCTTGGTCAAAGCTGTCAGAGGAGTCGCAACTCGAGAGAAATTGGCTACAAACCTCCTATAATACCCTGCGAGACCAAGGAAACTTCACACCTCTAACACAGTCTTGGGGGCTACCCATGACACCACTACTTATATCATCGAAGTATCCACAGCTACTCCCTGTTGGGACACAACATGCCCCAAGAAACGAACTTCTCAAGCCTAAAACTCACACTTGGACAACTTCCAAAACAACTGATGTTGGTGAAGAACTCCCAAAACGTCTCGTAGATGCTCTGCATGGTCTTCTTCAGATGTGGAGTACACAAGGATGTAATCGATGAAAACCACAACAAACTTGTCCTGGAATTCATGGAACACAGCATTCATCAACCCCATGAAAACAGCTGGAGCATTCGTCACGCCGAATGGCATTACAACAAACTCATAATGCCCATGACGACAACGGAAAGCAGTCTTCGGGATATCCTCATCCTTTACATGCATCTGATGATATCTTGACCGCAAGTCGATCTTTAAGAACCAACTTGCACCCTTCAGTTGATCGAATAGGTCATCAATCCGCGGAAGAGGATAGCGGTTCTTTATTGTCACTTTGTTTAAGCGACGATAATCAACACACAACCTTAAACTGTCGTCGGCCTTCTTCATGAACAAGACTGGTGCACCCCATGGAGACACACTTGGCCGAACAAAACCGCACTTCAACATACCATCAAGCTGAATACGTAGATCTTGTAATTCAGAAGGGTTCATTCTATACGGAGACATAGAGATAGGGGACGCTCCTGGCTGTAGCTCGATCCCAAACTCGATCTCTCATCGAGGGGGTAAGGATACAATCTCTTCTGGAAAGACGTCAGGGTACTCTTCTACGACCCTAGGAAACGCCAACTGTTGAACCTCTGAAGAACTCAGCATCATCCCAGCCATCATGGATGATAAGGATGAAACTCGTCTATGATTCATTCGAGGATCTCTCTCACCAACAAACACCACTTCATCTCCATCTTAATCAAAGAAAAAGACCTTCTTCCTGTAGAAATCCACAATAGCCTGCACCAAATACATCCAATCCATGTTGAGGATGACATCAATTGGTTGTATTCGTAAACATAGGAAATCTCCCCAAGAGCGGTGCTGCCCCAACACTAGCTCACAGTCTCTACATACTTCAAACAAGCTAGCTCGACCTCCAACTGGCGTAGTCAACGCCAAGGGCACTGGAAGCCTCTCTACCTCAAGTCCCAAAGCGTGGACAAGGGTAGGGGATATAAAGGAGTGTGTTTCTCCTGAATCAAACAAGGCATACACCAAGTTAGAAAACAAGCAAAGGGTACCTCGGACGACGTCTGGATCGCCTGGAGCTGGCAACGCTAGAGCATGAAGCTGACCACGACCACCTCCACAGCCTCTCTGACCCTGATGACGACCACCACCACGGCCGCGCTCTGCTCTCTGAGGACGGGGAGCGTCGTGGGGTTGTCCCCTACCTGCTCCATCAACCCTCTGGTGATCTAAAACTGGTGCAACCTGCTGCTGCTGCCTCAGCTGGAACTGCCTCAACGGAGCAACCTGGAGTGGAGCGCCTGGTGCACGATGACTGCTCTGAAAAGTCAGGCACTCCCACTGCTGATGACCATGACCACCACAAGAAAAACAAGCGTCTGATCCCTTGGCATAGGCCTGAGAGTTGCTGCCTCCGGAGAAACGAGATGGGAAGGGCCGGGACCTACCCCCAGGTGAACGGAAACTCTTCTGTCCTGAAAACCGGGAACCCCGGACCACAGCTCTACTTCGTTAGGAATCATGACGATTCCCCTATCGTGACGATCCGGTCCCAGCCAAAGTCCTCTCAACAACCTCTTCCCTCGCCAGCACCTCAAGATATGTCTTCAGCATAAATGGGGTGACCTGGCGCTGGATCTCTGGACGCAAAGCCTTCTCGAAATGCCTCGCCCTGGCCTCCTCATCTGGTAACAGGTCTTAAGCATATCATAGAAGGTTCCTGAAACGAATTCCAAACTCTCGAACACTGGAGCTCCCCTGTCGAAGGGTAAGAAGCTCCTGGCGACTGGACACCTTCGCAGTCGAAGAAAGAAACAAGACTCTAAACCTGTCTCGAAACTCCTCCCATGAGATCGCTGACTCCTCATGATCCCTGAGGAACAAGAACCACCACTGTCTCGCTGCTCCACGCAACATCATCACAACCAAGGACACCCAGTGTTCCTTCCGAGCATGAATCGAACTGAAGCCTATCTCGACCTCCTCCAACCAGTCTTCTGTGACTGCATCTGAAACAGATCCCTCTTACTTCTGTAGACTCTGGCGCTGAAACTCTCGGAGTGTCTTCCTCCAAGTGTCATCGTCGTCAACCTCAACCCGGCGGCGATCTGCTGGAATAGCCTACTGGGCACCTTCTGCGCAAACCTGACGAGGACGTCGACCTGGAGCTATACCTGTAAAATAACAACCGTTAGAGCTCCTAAGCCTGGAATATGGAAGACTCAACATTAATTAATTAATTGTTTTGTTTTATTAATTTTAGGTTACCTATCCCAAGGTCTACCCATTCAAACACAGGCGCAAAGAATAATGATGCATGATCCTTTCCTAGGTCTCTACCCTACAACTAGTATCACATTGTTTAGTAGCCATCGTAAAATTAAAGGTCCGTGCAACAGATCATAGGGGGCCCTCAATGCCTACGTCTCTGCCGTTCTCCAGTGTTTACCCCACTTGATAAACATGAATGACACTGTTGCCCTACAATCCCATACATCCTCACCTGTTCCTAACTCCAAACTCCATCCTATCTCTTAACCAGAGCCTTCGATACCACTCTGTCACGACCCCCTCCCCACAATGTGTACCCCTCCTGGGCCGGAAATGTGAAAAGGGAGATAATGACCCCCCGAGTCCCGCCTCCAGTAGGCCCCGGGTTGGCGACTAGCACCGAGGGTATAATAACATACAAATGGGAGGCATTACCCACTAAGAGAACACATGCAGAAGAGAGAGATAGAATAGACTCCAATCATCTCCAGCTTAGAACTGAGATATAAAAGGGAACCAAGTACATATATGAAATGTCATGCAAAAGTACTACAACTGAAAGGGAAAACTAAAAGTACCCAAAAGAAAGAAAAAAGGCAGCTACCACGAGCCCGAACAGCTCCTCCTCCAACCACAAGCTAGTAGTAACCCGCTTGATCTCCAACTTCCTCCAAGTGACCTGAAAAACAGTTTATATGTACATAGGGTGAGTATAACAGTATACTCAGTAGGATCCTCCCCAAGACTCTCGTGCAAAAGTAAAGAAAGCATGCTAAAGCCCAGTGAACAAAAAGTGAAACAAACTCGTCACCTAAACAGGTATACTATGTTTCCAACCTCACCATGTCTACTCTCACCAAGTAACGCATACAAGAATATAGCATATAGTAAAGAATATCAAGGGTACCCCGCTACTACTTCCCCACTGGTTTTTCGCTTTTCCCCAACGACATACGTCTTGTGCATCTCTCTCTAAAGGCTTTCCCGCAGACACCTGGGCTAAGCTCCACAATCTTCACCTCGTACACCACATAGGCTTGCCCGCAGACACCTGGGCGAAGCACCACACCGTCCTCACAACCAAAAGTAACCAGGTAATTTCTGGGAGCCACCACAGCTCGCATAACATGTATCATACATCGGGTATAATACCTCAAGCCATTACAGCCCACACGCCGAGTAAGGATCCTCAAGCCATCATAGCCTATACCCGTTACACCTAGAGTAGTCCATAGGATACTATATCCAGAATATATGCGTGTGAATAACCACAAGCCATTACAGCCCTCTACACACATATATGGGGTAACTAACTGTTGTGCCTCATGGCAGAAGTATCTACCAAGAGAAGAGAGCGGGGCCAAAGGGGGTAGTCATCCATTCAACCTCCCATCAGAATGTTGGGGAAAACACCCCCCCCCCCCCAGGGCTCAGAATCCCCGGGGTGTTAGTTGCCCTTACCGACTGGGTGGAGTAGCGTATAGAAACACAAAAAGTAGAGAATATATAAGTAACTCACATCCACACTATCGGCATTACCTAGTCTTAGATACAACTGCAGCTAACATCTCTCAGACTCCAGGCTGCTACTTCTAAGACTAGGTATCCTATAAGCACACAAATATTTGAAAAGATTTATTAGATTACTCCGTTCTCATTTTATCAGTTCCACTGTACATTAATTAATTCATTAAACAATAATTAAGAATGAACAATTCCACATTAAACTGAATTGGCATCACATTAAAAAACAACTGCTCCTTTTTAAGATTCACATCACCTTTAAATTCCAGCATCTCCATCCCCGTGGATTTTCAGCATTTAATCAAACATTCATTACAGAATTACTTTTCCACATTCCCAGGCATTCTAGAAAAACATCCTATGCTTCTAAACACAAAGGAGGCTCAACACGGTGAGTAGATATACTACCCGTCGAGTCTTTGCTGCCTATAGAAAGAGCATATACCCCTTCTCCCTCGAGAGGCTAAACACGGAAATCATGTGGCATACCCCGCGCGTCTTCGCCTCCTTCGGAAGAAGGGTAGCAAGACCAGCTGCCTTGAGTAGTGGGGAAAAGAAAATTAGATTAACATTCAAGAAAACCGTAAGCAACCAGCAACCACATCCATCCCATTCCATCACCCCTGGTGTCCTCCCTGACACCCACATGCATAAACTGATGCATCTCGCCACACTAGGCGTCATCTGCTGCTACAACCACAAGTCCTCATACCTCCATATATCACAACAGCCACCCAGGGTCACATAAAATCACAAGCAGCAGGAAATCAAAGATCACAAAATGGGCTCTCGGCCCTTTAACAAGGCATTTAGCCTTCATACAAAAATGAGCACTCAGAGCTCCAAACCACAAGGCATTCATCCTTACAAGCAAGCGGGTAACTCAGAACCCTTTTATAAATTCCCACATAATCTATTCTCTAATCCATATTGAATTGGCAGATTTTTTTTATTCATAGGTTCCAATCATGGATACCTAATCAGCAAGCTATCACAAACAAATAACCATGCTTACTTCCCTAATTTGATTATCCTCAAATTGGAACAACTACAAAAACGGCAATAACCAGATTAATTTACATGCCTCTTTATCTTTAGCCAATTAATTAACAATTAATTCCGTCTTTACGTTCATTATCAGTTTCTATCATGAAAGAACAACAAATCAAAGAAAACATAGATATCACTATATCTAGGAAAACGTGAGGCAAACCGTTATCACGGTAATAAGCAACAACATGCGATCAACCAATTCTTTTAATCTGGTTCAAGTATTTAATTAGGTCAATATCATTATGATCCAAAGGGATAAATCATGCTAACTCTATGATTGCACATATACAATTAGAGAAGCCATTAATCCCCTACCTCAAAAAGTTCCTCACGTTCTTTATCCACACAACAGGTCACGATCCTCCCCTCGCGACAACTGCATCCACCGGAGGATGCTGCGGTACGACAGTACCAACCAACCCCAAGAAAACCCATTAGAATCTTGGAAATTACATGGTATAAATATGGATAAGAGGATAGGAGAAGATGAGCCCCAAAAGAACGACGATACAACATACCTTATATCGAAGATTGATCGACACGACTCAGTTGCATCCAAAACGGAGGAGAACCAATCCTAGGAGTAAAGATTGATTGTGAAACTCTTACAGAAAGGATTGAATGGTTCTAGTGCCTACTAGTTGAGAACAAAGGGAAAGAACAAGGGAGAATGATATCTCTTCCCTTTTTTAAGATTAAATGGGGTGACAGTTTAAGATCCGGTTAATTCTCCATTAAAAACGGATCGCATTAACCCACGCGGTTTGACCAGGTAAAACATTCCAAGCCTTAGGAATAATTAATATAGGATTAATGGAATTTTAAACGGCCTTAAGAGCCCTTAAAATAAGGCTTTAAATGTATTTTACGTCAAAAGAAACGTCAAAAGGGGCAAAACTGTAGGAGTCTGGAAACACTGTTCACCCACCGTTACTATACATGAAACCGATCTGTGAAACCGATTTGTGAAACCGATCTATCACACCGATCTGTGAAACCGATCTGTCACACCGATCTGTGAAAGTGATCTATCACACCGATCTGTGAAACCGATCTGTCACACCGATCTGTGAAACCGATCTGTGAAACCGATCTGTGAAACCGATCTGTGAAACCGATCTGTCACACCGATCTCTGAAACCGATCTGTCACATCGATCTATGAAACTGATCTGTCACACCTATCTGTGAAACCAATCTGTCACACTGATCTGTGAAACCGATCTGTCAGACCGATCTGTGAAACCGATCTGTCACACCGATCTGTGAAACCGATCTGTCAGACCGATCTGTGAAACCGATCTGTCACACCGATCTGTGAAACCGATCTGTCAGACCGATCTGTGAAACCGATCTGTCACACCGATCTGTGAAACCGATCTGTGAGACCGATCTGTCAGACCGATCAGTGAGACCGATCTGTTACTGTTCATAAAACTGGAAACATTGTTCACAGAACTGAATAAATTGGCAAAGTGTTGGGGATTAGTCGCATTGACCTCCCAGAACACCTCCAACACCAACATTTCACAAAGTAATGGACCGGAGAGGTCCGGGCCCTTACAGTGCTGACCATGAATTGGGCACCCAGGTATTGAACATCCAAATCCATATTTCCAGAATGAATGAGGGGTTCCTTAATAGAGGATGATGTTCTCCGAATAGTCAAATTACCATTTTCTCAATGTGATCTCGTGCATGAGTGTAGTAACGCCAGGGGCCTTAGAATCAATATGAACATAGGGGAGTGGAAGGTGTGAATCACAATACCCAAAATTCATAACAATGTTGGGATGATGTGAGAATGAAGGATAAATGTAGACTATGTTTGAAGCATAGTATCCCTATCACGTTTTCCTAAAATGGAGATAACAAATGAGGTCCGACCGCTAACCATCACTAGTGCAGAAATCTTTTTTTACGTTTGTTATATATAACCGACGTAACAATGCGGCGAGTAGATTTTTCACGTCGGTTATTATAATAACCGACGTTAAAAATCGCGCCTGTTGGGTTTTTACGTCGGTTATTTGATAACCGACGTAAAAAACCAATGCGCGGTGTTTTTTAGGTCGGTTATTTTATAACCGACGTAAAAAACCCCAGGTGCTTTGGTTTTTTACGTCGGTTATCGGATAACCGACATAAAAAACGCGTAGATATCAGGTTTTTTTACGTCGGATATTTGGAAACCGATGTAAAAAACCCGATATCTACGCGTTTTTTACGTCGGTTATCAAATAACGGACGTAAAAAACCAAAGCACCCCGGGGTTTATAACGTCGGTTATAAAATAACCGACGTAAAAAAGCTTAAAAATAGTTTATAACGTCGTTTATTATATAACTGACGTTATAAAGAATTAAAAAAATTAAAGCCCGCGTTCTGTCATTTACGATTTTTTCGATTGACAGTCGCCGGCTCGTCTCTCTCTCGCGCGGTAAACTCTAATCGGCTCGTCGATCGCCTGCATTACACTCATTTTGGATTCATTGTTTATCTTCTTCACTACTCTCGGATCTATCATCTCAACTCACGATATTCAAGAAAGCCTTCCATGAATTTATTTCGTTCGTTGTTGTTTTGATTCTTGATGTGCTTTTCATTCGTTTTTGAATCTCATGGAATTTTTTTATTGCAAATGGTTATTATGTTCATTCAACTCGCAACATTCAACTCGCAAATGATTATTAAAACATTGTGGATTAGCTTTAGCAAAATCTGAAAAATAATGGGTGGTACTGTAACGTTCCATTCTTCCAGCAACATTATTATTTTCATTCCCTAAGTTATAAAAATAAGTATTATGTAGGATGATTCAAAAATTTAATCTGTGAGATGAGTTGATTTATGTGTGAAACCCAAGCCAAACACATATGTATTTTTTTATTGGTATTACATATATATAGTTCGACATATACTTTTTTTTACATTACTATGATATTAACATTACTTTTTCTAAAGAAATATTAATGTCCTTAGATTATATATCGGATCAAAAGGATATAGTAATTCTAATATATAATCAGAATGATCAGATAATATGACAATATTATTAAACATAAACCAAATGGTCTATATTAATATTTTTAACATGACACTTACGATGTATAGCTATTTGGTGTTGGGTACTTATGAAAACTACTACTACTTTCAAGATTTGTTTTATATTTTAACTTGTTTTACAATCAAATTATGATTTTTTTCATATAAACATTTTTTGTCTTATCTTAAAAATATATATTTTTTGTGGATATTTGTTATAGGTAATAATGAGTCGAAGTTGGATTACGGCACATCGAATGAGCAATGAATTTGAGGAAGGTGTTGATGCCTTTTTGGAATTTGCAAAACGAAATGTTCCAAGTAGTGACATTTTTTTCTGTCCATGCCTGAAATGTTTGAATATGAAGAAGTTGAAAAGTAGAGAGATAAAAGATCATCTGATATGTCATGGTTTTAATCCGAGTTACAGACCTTGGATTTGGCATGGTGAAACTGGACGGAATGTCACTGATGATGATGATTCGCAAGATGGTAACTCCGATGGAATTGAAGAAATGATTCGCGATATTGTAGCAGAACAAATTGAGATAGAACCGACAGTTGCACGTCTATATGGTGATGCTGAAAAACCATTATATCCCGGTTGTACAGATTTTATGGTTCTTTCGGCGGTGTTAAGATTTATTAACCTAAAGGCGAAGCATGGATGGAGTGACAGAAGTTTTACAGAGCTGCTACAATTGATGAAATACATTCTTCCAAAAGATAACGATCTTCCAGATTCACATTACAAAGCCAAGAAAAGATTATGCCCGATGGGATTGGGATACAAGAAAATACATGCATGTCCGAATGACTGCATTATATATAGGAAGGAATATGAATTTATGTCAGAGTGTCCAAAATGTGGGACATCACGTTATAAGGTGAAAGAAAAATCACATGGTGATGTAGATATTACAAATCTCCCTTCAATGTTATTTTGGTATCTTCCTATAATTAATCGTTTCAACCGTTTATATACTAATTCACATGATGAAAAAAGGTTAAGATGGCATGCTGAAGAGCGGGTATGTGATGGAAAAATACGTCATCCAGCTGATTGTCCACAATGGAAGAAAATTGATGCGCAGTATTCTACATTTGGAAATGAAATAAGAAATCTCAGACTAGGGTTGTGCACAGATAGAATGAATCCATACCGAACACTCAGTAGCACACATAGTTCATGGCCTGTTTTATTGGTAATTTACAACCTCTCTCCTGAAGTTTGTATGAAGCGCAAATATGTCATTTTGAGTACAATGATCTCTGGTCCAAAGAAACCCGGTAAGGATATTGATGTTTACATTTCACCGTTGATTGATGATTTGAAACTATTATGGGCTGATGGTATTAGGGTGTATGATTCTTATAAAATGGAATATTTTCAACTGCATGCAGTGCTTCTGTTCACTATAAATGACTTCCCAGCGTATGGAAATTTGTCTGGATACATTGTTAAAGGGAATAAAGCATGTCCAATTTGCGAACAACAGACGTCCTATTGTCAATTGCATCATGGGAGGAAAACAGTGTACATGGGTCATAAAAAGTTTTTGCCTATGGACACCCTTATAGAAGACTAAAAAAGGCATTTAATGGCTCACAAGAATTTGATACTGCTCCAAAACCTTTATCCCATGATCTGTATTTTGAGAGGGTGAAAAACCTTGATGTGACATTGGGAAAGACACAGAAATCTGGTAATGATAGACATATTTGGAAGAAAAGGTCAATATTTTTTGAGCTACCATATTGGAGGTATCGTGAAGTTAAACATAATATTGATGTCATGCACGTGGAGAAGAATATCTGTGATTCTTTGATTGGAACATTGTTAGATATTAAAGGAAAGACTAAAGATGAGTTGAATGCAAGATTAGACTTACTATCAATGGGAATACGTTTGGAGTAAGCTCCCAATCCTAAAGGAAGACAAACATTTCTTCCCCCGGCTTGTCATACATTATCGAAGAGGGAGAAAATTAGCTTCTGTCAGTGTCTTCATGATACCAAAGTGCCTCAAGGTTATTCTTCTAATGTAAAAATTTTTTTCTCAATGAAGGACTTGAAGTTGGTAGGTATGAAATCACATGATTGTCACGTCATGATGTAACAAATTCTACCAGTTGCATTGCGTGTAATATTGCCCATTCGTGTCAGAAAGACTATAATGAAGTTGTGTTATTTTTTCAATTCAATTTGTAACAAGGTGATTGACGTGAATGCTTTGAACATTTTGGAAAAGGATGCAATTTTAATACTTTGTCAATTGGAAATGTATTTTCCTCTAACTTTTTTTGATATAATGGTGCATTTAATGATTCATCTAGTTCGAGAAATAAAGCTTTGTGGACCTGTATATCTTCGTTGGGTGTGTCCTTTTCAAAGGTATATGAAAATATTAAAGGGGTATGTTAAAAATCTATATCGAATTGAAGCCTCCATTATTGAAAAGTATATTTCTGAGGAGGTAGCAGAGTTTTGTACGAGCTACTTGGCTGCGGCGCAACACATAGGTTTTCCTCCATCTCGCCATGAACGAGTTTATAATGAGGGAAAGGGGATTCGTGGCTTGAAAGTCAAATCATTGTCAGCTGAACAGATGAAGAAGTTAGAAGCATACATCTTGAAGAACATAACTGATGCTCAACCATATATCACATTGCACATTAATGAGTTGAAACAATGTCATCCAAAGAAGAAAGAAATGTGGATTTTGAATGAGCACAACAAAACTTTTTTGTCATGGATTAAAAAGACTTTGCTTGGTAGATCAGATGTATCAGAGACATTAAAATGGATAGTGGGTTGTCCATGTTTAAATGTGATAACGTGGTCTGGTTATGACATTAATGGTTATACATTTCATACAAAAGATCAGGACAACAGAAGTGTGGTTCAGAATAGTGGTGTATTGGTGTTTGCAGAAGCAACGCATTTTTCGAGTGCTAAGGACAAAAACCCAATTTCTGCATCAAATGCATATTATGGAGTGATTGAAGACATATGGGAGGTTGATTACTTTAAAATTAAAGTTCCCGTTTTTAACTGTAAATGGTTTCACGGTAACAACAGTGTCCGACACGATGAATTTGGAATGACACTTGTTAATCTGAATAGATTGGAAGACACAACTGATTCTTTTATAATGGCAAGACATGCAAAACAAATTTTTTATGTAGTAGATCAATCAGATATGCATTGGGTTGTTGTTTTACAAGGAAAAAAACAATATGTTGGTGAGGATGAACTTGATGAATATGCTGATTTATGTGAGATCCCTACTTCAATGGAAATATTAACAGAACATAATGACGATCATGTTGAAGACATAGTTTGTGCCATAAGGAACGATCACGACGAAGGAATTTGGGAAAACAATCCATCTGTACATTCCTAAAATTACAGGTAACATATGTTTATTTCTTGTTTACATTTATTTTTTCCATAAATGTTAGATATTGTAAGTTTTTTATTTATTAAAACATGATTTAAAATAAAATAAGTATATGTTATTGTTTGTTTTAAGTTTGTTTAGTTCACTTTATCATGTTTATTGTTGTACCCCTCTATCTTGGATTTTAATGATCACAATCACTCTCATCGTGTTCTAACTTGTTTTCAAGTGTTTTGATGCTTGGAAAAAGGTTGCCCAGGAGTTGGCCCAAGAAGGATGATATTGACTCTCTGAGTCTACCGTCCAACCGGTGGACTCCCACCGGCCAGCCGGTGGTCTCTGGCAGAAGCATTTCTTTCTTCCAGATCCACCGGTCAGCCGGTGTTAGCGCACCGGCCAGCTGGTATGGGCACCAGCCAACCGGTTCTTGCCCACCGGCCAGCCGGAGGGAAAGGCAGTGGGCTTTCCCACTGCCTGGTGACACCAGCCAACCGGTGGATGACAACCGGCCAGCCGGTGGTCTCTGGCAGAAGCATTGCTTTCTGCCGAAGCCACCGGTCAGCCGGTGTTAGCGCACCGGCCAGCCGGTATGGGCACCGTCCAACCGGTTCTTGCCCACCGCTCGTATGCAGGATCAGAGGATAGTAGTTGAGTTTGATGATGATGATATTCCTAGAGGTCCGAATGCCAATGATTTTAAGAGTTTTGTTGCAACTCAGGCTAAGACCAAAGTAAGCATTCTGTATGATGATTGGAGAGGTGTGGATAAATCGGTTATCTCTCAGTTGTGGGAGATGATTTTGGTAAGATCTTTTTTCATTTCCCCTAAAGCATGTGCATTGACTGAGGAACAAAGAATGGTTTATATTGCTGAAAGATTTGAAAAGAATATAATCCAACAATGTTGGATGATGCCTTTTTGTGAGAGGTATGAAACACATTTCTCTCGAAGAGTTAATTATCTTTTAACATAAAAAACCACTAACATTAAATTTCCTTTTATCAGTAATCATTGGATGTTAGGGATTTTTTTCCCAAGGTAGAAAGCTCTTTATTGTATATGCTCTGTTCATGGTGATGTGCGGGCAAGTTTTAAGAATATATTGGAAAATTAAGTTTCAATTTCTCAATAGTTTTATATATTATAATAAATTTTAAATTTACCCCATTCTTATTATTTTTCTAACAGTGCATGGGCCTACTTTCGAAAAAACACAAAGAAAAGAAATGAAAAGATCAAATATGTAAAGGCGAAGGTAAATTTCCATTTATAATTTGTAATTTTTGATTTATTACATAAAAATAATATATTGATTTTACACTCATTCAAAACAGAATTTTCATGAACAACAAGGCCTCATCGAATGCAGATATTATATGTTAAGATTTATGTATGAAATAATAACAACTGGGACAGTTGTGAATTTTGACCTGGTACGATTTCCTCTTAAACTTTGCCATCATATTTCAATTTGATTTATTCATTATACACGTAAACTATCTTCTTTTTCATTTGTAGCTTTTTGATGACCCTCAACCCTATACTGCTGAAGACATCAAACACGTACAAGTGGAGTGGTCAAATTATTTTACAGGTTTGATTGAATTTTAGTTGTTTGTAATGTAAAATGTAATTTTGAATATTGTCGTTTTAATTGTCTATTTGGTAGTTGTTTAGGTTTGATTTAGTTTTTTTTGAAGTTGACAGTGTAAGTTTTGAATGTTATATAAGTGAATGTTTAATTTTGCTCTACTTCTTGTTTTGGTCTACTTTTGATGGTTCTTCTGGTATGGATTTGGGTCTGTGGGGGAGGGGTGGCAGGGATGTACAGGGGTGTGGGAAGCCGGTCTAGGGGTGTGGGAGTGCTGTCCAGGGGTGGGGGGGTTGTCCAGGGGTGTGGTGGGGGCTGTCAAGTGGGGTGAGGGGGTGAGCAGGTGTTGTTCAGGCGTGTGGGGGGGGGGGGTTGTCGAGGGGTGTTTGGGGGTGTCCGGGGGTCGGGGGGCAGTCCAGGAGTGTGGTGGGGGCTCCAATGGGGTGGGGGAGGGTTGTCCAAGGGGTATACATGAGGGTGGGAGCTCCAATGGGGTGGGGGAGGGCTGTCCTGGGGGTATACATGAGGGTGAGGGCTCCAACGGGGTGGGGGAGGGCTGTCCAGGGGGTATACATGAGGGTGAGGGCTCCAATGGGGTGGGGGAGGGCTGTCCATGGGGTATAAATGAGGGTGGATTCTGTCTAGTGGGTAAGTTTTATATGTTATCTATTTACATGCTTATTTTTGATGTACTTCTGTTTTTGTGGTATGATTTCTTGATTTATTTTCTGGTTGATTCTGGTGGATAGAATATCACTGCATTCTGTTTAAAAAAAATTGGGTTTATCACGTCGGTTATTAAATAACCGACGTGATAAAATGCCTGGAAAATAGTTTATCACGTCGGTTATTTCATAACCGATGTTATAAAAGGCCTGTAAACTAGTTTATCACGTCGGTTATTTAATAACCGACGTGATAAAAGGCCTGGAGAATGGTTTATCACGTCGTTTATTTAATAACCGACGTGATAAAGGGCCTCGAGAATGGTTTAGCACGTCGGTTATTGAATAAAGGATGTGCTAAACGGCCTAGACAAGGGTTTATCACGTCGGTTATTGACTAACCGACGTGATAAGCCCCCTCCCACCGGTTTATCATGTCGGTTAGTCAATAACCGACGTGATAAACCCCCCTCCCCCAGTTTTTCACGTCGGTTTTATATGAACCGACGTGATAAACCACGCTCAGCCCGGTTTATCACGTCGGTTCTTATAGAACGGACGTGATAAACCACCCTCACCCCAGTTTATAACGTTGGTTCTTCGATAACCGACGTGATAAACATCGCGATTTTATGTTTTTTGATGTCGGTTTTTAAATAACCGACGTCAAAAATCTTATTTATAACGTCCCATGTATCAACGTCGGCTAGAAACCGACGTAAAAAAATTAAAAATAACCGACGTAAAAAACGTTTTCTGCACTAGTGCATGTTTCAAACACAAGGCCTGACTCAAATTTTTATCCTTTTGTATTTTGGAATGTTGGCCTATAATAGTAAGAAATCCATAAGATGATAATTTGTAATAGTTGGGGGTTCCTTTAGACATTGAAGAGGACATGATTCCAAATAAAGGGTATTTAAGCATGATGGGTGGAGTGATGGGTTGTTCAAATAGAGTCCAACAATCTAGAAATTACTCCACTTTGGTTGAAACAGATTTGGTGGACACATCGGTCTGATCAGCGATCAAACTTATTTTTAGACAGTAACTCTCTGGTGAGGACATGGGAGGACCTGTAGTTTTAAATCAAATAGATGCAAGCGATGAATTAAATAGTTTAGTTTCATATAACTAGGATTTAGCACCTAATTTTATGGTCGTACTTCCAGGACTGTGGTTAACCATTTGAAGTCATGTTACACAGACTTTAGGCTCCTAGTTTAAGGTCATAGATACTGGACATTGATTGGGGAAAATGGGCTAGATGGAATAATGATTCTGGGGCTGGGCCCAAGGGAAATTTCCTAGGACTTGATATGTATCACATGAAGATGAGAATCAATCCAGATGTAGTTTTTGAACACAATGTTGTTAAAAACAAATGTGGGTGGGGTAAATCCTCTATGGAGAAGAAGATGATGTATCCCATAGTTATTATGGGGCATCCTGTACTTGTTCAGGGTAGAACTACTATTTAATGTAATGCATTGAGGATGTGCTAACCGAAAATGAAAATGTGCGGTGCAATCCATATCCTAACATTAATAATAACATAAATAGTCCACACCACACCACACAATCTCTTGTAAATCATAGTTCAGAGGACCATAGATGTAAAATATTTGGTAGGGACCAAGACAAAGTGTCCTTGCATTCCTACATACCCCATTAGGATGGGAATCCAGAAATAATTATTTCTTATATTATAGTTTAACATCATGTTGGTTGAGAGTTATGTGTGGTTCATCATCACAAGTACACATGAAAAAAAAACCACTAAACCCACATGATTTGTGATCGATGTGGGAAATAAATAAGTGCTGGTGGTATTTAACTAGTATAGGGAGGCTCACATTAAGGGTAGTGGAATGCTAGGAAAATGACATCCCAAAATTTTTGACCAGCCTGCATAACGCACATAGATGCCTAGAGGTGTAAAATGGACAATGATGGAATTCCACATGAACCTAATGGAGTGGAATGTTGTGAATCATGGTGCCTGAGATCTATATCACAATTAAGATGGTGTAATGATAAATTATAACTATTGAACATGTTTTATACACAACATCTATTTCGTGATTTCTTGAAATGGGGATAGACAAATGAGTGTCGACTGCTGACCATGTTTGAAACAAATGACCGACCACAAAATTTCATTTGTGGTCTTTTGGGGCATTGGCCCAAGGCGGTAGGTAAGCCAATGTGGCATTAGACTAGACCGTAGAGGGGGTCCCTTTAGACGAGGAAGGGGGTGATGATCCAAATAAAGGGCTCATGAAGCATGGACATGAAACAGGGGAATTTTCATGTGAAAACTCTTCACTTTGGATCTTTAACACATCATATTCATGTACTTCAATAATATGTATCATATAGAGGAGTTCGAATTCCATTCCAACGAAAAGGGTCCTAGGTTTGCATGATCCAAACATAATGTCGTAGAGTGGACAATTATATGGGGACCTAGTTTAATGGAATTTTGTTTGGGTGGTTATGTAGACAAACCCGATGGGAATCTCCCATAGGGAGATCTTATTTTATGGTTGTGAAATTTAGACCATGTTGGTTAAAGACAAGGATGAAACAAGGTGTGGTTGTCAAAAAAACTTGCATGAATGAGAAACCAAGAGGTTCCTACCACACCACATGCTTCCAATGGATTTTGGGACAAGTAGATGGAGGGGAAGGATTAAAGATTCATGGGGATAGACCTGCAGACGGAATGTCTAGACATTCATATGTATCTCGTGAAGATAGGAATCAAGACACACGTAGTTCTTGAAAATGGTGCACAATTGTGTTTCCTTCTATAAGGATGATCAATGTTTTGTTTAAAGGTCTTAAGGATCATACCATAGACAGAAAGGGGGGAGGGAGACACATGGTGAGGTAATTGAAAAACCCAACGTGAATGGGGATAGTAGGATTCCAAATCACACCATATGCTCCCAGGAGAGGATTTAGGTTGAGGGAACAAAAATGACAGTTGGGATGGGCCTGAGGAAAAGTGTGTGGGTTTTTTGATGTACCCTATGATAAGGGGATCAATCAATACATAGTTATATAATTAGCATGGTAGGGTACCAATGCATGGGTTAATACTATCGTGCGGGACTTGCCCAAGCACAAATAAAAGCATCATTTGATATATCATGATTGTATTTTATGATTGATGTGCATTTATTTGTGGAGTGACAAATCTAGGAAGAAGAATCCTGGAATCACTATAGGAGTCAAGAAATATGAAGGAATTAAATAATGGTGTGGTGGGTAACCAATACCATCCATGATGTCCCCTTGAGTGAGGACATCAAAATGCGGTTTCGTTTTTCATCGTGCAACAAATATGATAATTTCATAGTGTAGGGTTGTATGATAGGACCAAACAATGAATTTTATTAACTTAAAAAAAGACACAATATTTTAAATTCAAGTGGGCCTAGGAAATATCATTTAATGTCATATATCGTGGACACATACACAATAAATGAGGTTCTAGGGGGAATGCGCATGTCGTGAAAAATCATACCCGACGTGAATGAGGACAAGGTCCACATCACACCACATGAAATTAAGGGGAAGTCACCTCATACCAAAGGGGATATAAAAGGTCAAATAATATGGGTGTGTTCCTATGGATTCAACATCTAGGTGTTCCAACCTATCCCATGAGGATGGGAATCAATCTATACTTATTTACGAGAGTGCAGTTTAACGTCTTGAATGACAAAATGGGAAGGAGAGACTAGATCCTAGAAGGTGAGTTTATGGTGTAGATATTTCAAAACCGAAGTGAATGAGGAAATAATCCCACAAAGGCCACACCACGCAATCTTTGAATGTCATGGTGAAAATTCTAAACATAAGAGGTAATTAGTGGAACCTGAGCTGGACACAAAGATGAGATTCTTGAGAATTCTTATGTATCCCATGAGGATGGGAATCAAATTGTACGTAGTTATAGGGGTGTCGTGAAATTTTACATTTCGAGTCAAGGATGAAAAGAGATCTTATTTATAAGGTCTTATAACTCGGACCATAGCGAAGAGTGAATCATCCAAATGGGGAAAAATCTCTATTAAATCTCAAATCCCCCGTGACCTATGCTCGATGTGGGAAACCAGGATGGAGAAGGTTTTTGAAAAAAGTGTAATACATGAAATGGGGAAAATGATATGGAGCCCTGAATGACCCCTCACTATGGCTTCATCCTCATAATGCACAAACATGCACCGAGGGATAGCACCAAGAGTGTCGAAATTCCTACTTTGACATGATGGAGTTGTAAATGATGTGAATCATGGAATTAATATTTAGGGCTTGATAGGGGAGGCATGATGATTGAGGATAGGTTTGAAACATCATTGAAAGACAACATCCATATCATGTGACCTGAAATGAGAACTACAAATGAGAATCGACCATTGAACATATTTGCAACAAGAGACTAGTATCAATTTTTCTTCCTAGTTCATCAAGGACATTGTCCTAAATAGATATGTGATCCCTTAGTCGGAGCATCCATAACGTTCGTTTTTCCTTTTTGATGTGAAATATAATGAAAATCTAAATGAAGGGGAACATGATCCTGAAATGGGAAATAGTATGTCTATGTAGAATCCAACACTCGAGGTCCTAAAACAGAGTGCTCTTGGGCACATTGGTGAACAGAAAAAGAGGTACAAGGGGCCCAATTCAAGAGAATCTAGTTCAAAATAATGACTATAAAACTAGGGGATGAATAGCTCTCATGAGTGAGAGGTACGTGGCATGGCTTTTACAAACCAACTGTGAATGATGATGTATTCCCATACCCACCACATAGATCCTCGCGAGGAACTCAGGCCAGGGGGCCGTAAAGATTAGTAGGTTTATAAGAAATAAGGCTGGAACCAAAGAATATATATATCGGTGGTCCTACATATCCCATGAATATGGGAATCAAGACATACATAGTTCTGAAAGGTGATGTTTAGTTTTACTTCATGTGGCAAGGACACAAATAGGGGCGAGGTATCTCTATGAGGAATGTTTACGGCATGTTTAGTAACTTGACATGAACAAGGACATAAGCACATACCACACTGTATAGTACTATATGAGAACATGTTCCAGGGGGCCAAAAAGGTCTAGTTGTCTAAGATGAGAAGTCCAAGATAGTTCCAAATTTAATGTCTTGTGGTGAGAATGATGGTGTTTTTAGTTTGAGGTCAGAGGGATCATACCATAGATACATGTCCCATTATGAGGGTATTTCCTTTCCAATGATTCTAATCCCACATGAAAAACACTCAATGTGGGAAGAAGGAATATGATCAATCACTCCCGAACATATAAGTGTACAAAAATTGGGTAAAGAGATCGGGCAGGGCCGGTCCTGACCAGATCAACACACATTTTAGAGGCATGCCAATTTTTGATGGGATAGAGGTTCAAATTTAACCACTACACACAATATTTGGGACATACGGATGGTGGAAACAATTAAAGATGTATATTTAAAAAGTTTAAAACAAAGAATCCACATCCTTTGACCTATAATGAGAACAAAAAATGAGTGTGAACCACTGACCATATTTTCCATTTAGGACTGATATCAAATTGTCGCCCAAAATCCTCAAGGATTTTGGCCGGAAATTGAAAGAGATACCTAGGGGTTAGAATCCATGTTGCTTGGGGTCCCTATGGATGTGAATGATGGTGAAGACCCAAATAATGGGGATGTGTGAAGAATGATTGTTCTTGGGTAGTTTAATGTCATGAATGACGATGTAATAGGTGGAGATATCCAAGGAGTGGGATACATGCTTCAGTCATGATGAACTTGACATGAATGGAGGGAAATTCAATACCCCACCATGTGTTTCAACCCAACGAGAGATCCTAGAGTTTGGGGATGGGTTTATGGACTAAATTATCGGGCGTTCCTACATATCCCATTAGGATAGAAATCATGGAATACATGGTTCTGAAAGGGGCATGTATTTTAATGTCATGTGATTAAGACGTGGGAGGATAGGAGAATGAGGAGGGGCACATGGTGAATTCACTATTACCTATGAAATGTGTTGGGCCAAATAAGTCGACGTTGCACCATGTGAAATCTTCCAAGAGAACTAATATATGGCCCCAGCCTTAAACCTTACATAATCTTGAGTTATCACAAGATTACACGTTGAGGATCTTTTCAGGTTTAGAGTTTTAGAGAATTAGAACATAAAACATGCATTACATTCCACATATAAACAAAGTGGTCACATAAAGATAGTATTCTACATTCCCATCAATGGAAACATATTTAAAATAAAACATGGATTCTTTCTTGACACTTCCTTGACACTATCATCATATCATGTACCTTTCCCTTGACCTGTGAAAAAAATTTCAAAAAAACTTGGGATGAGCATAAAAAGCTCAGTATGGGTTATATAAAAAAACAAGGAAAGGAAACATGAGTTCATATATACATAAGAATGAAATCATACTTTACCCATAAAACATAGGCACTTTAACATACCTCATAAAATCATGAACAAATCATAGAAATCATAATACATAAAGGTAACTTGAGGCATTCATAACATTCTTACGTAGGGAGTAACCCTCTTGGTTATGTTTGGAATACCCATCACAGTATATTCCCTAAATCTATAAGGAGAAACCTTAACGTTTCACTCATTCGCGTTACCCAATGCATTGGAGAGCTATAACGGGCTCACCCTCCCTTAGTTTATCACGGAACCACCTGTATTCATAATAATGCCCAAGAACCATAACATAATTCATATCACATAAAACATGCATAAAAGAAACATAACATTTCCACATTTCAATCACGAGATATCAATACAACACATTGATATAATAAGAACATTATGAAAACCATTTCCAATACCAAAGTAAAACATGGTATTTATTTTTCATTCTAAAAAAGGGTATGGCTTATAGAGGAAGTCGAAACTCAAATAACGGTCACGGCGGCGGAGAAGTCGTTGTCGCTGCATACGTACGACAAGAAAAAAAAATCCCCTTTTGTCGTTTTGTAAAATGATTCTTATAAAAAAGATTTCTTTTGAATAAGCATAAAATTCAAATGGTTTTATACACCATATAAAAGAAGGCTGTGTATAAAACAAAATATGCCTCAATGAAAGGAGATTGAGACGAAGTCCCATTCCTCGTATCCGACATGACCTGACCGTTCTTTAATCTCCTGAATAATAAACTTGAGTTAATCTAAACTTGATTAAGAAACTTTTTCAAGTTCATTATTCATTTTATACCATGTTTTGAACATCATGTAATCATTTAAGTTAATAATGTTCATTTTGTCGGTATTTGGTTCTTAAGTCAAAAATAGACATCTTACAATTACATGTTGTTAATTTGGTCAAAGGTTCATTATATCCAGAATGATATTAATGATTTGGATAACATATATATCATATATATTCATCATATACATGTATTTATAATATTACATCACATTTAGAGGTAAGAAATGAAATGCACCGTTCATGGAGACGGTAAGCCGTACGTTCCCATGAACGCTACTTCCATTTCTATTTCGTATTTTATGGAATGGAATCATAATGATATAAGAGTATATTATAATTCCAGTATAATATCATATATAATATCATTAACTTTAACCTTTACACATCCCACATATGGTATTAACGAATCAAATCACTTTCAGGGGGCGGTAGTCCGCACTTCCTAAAATGAAGATATCGTGTTTACCCATAATGGATACAATAATGGTATGTCATAAATGAAAAATACAGAATCTTAAGGAAAGAATAAACATATTATATATCATATATAAAAATAGTGAAATCATAATGGCCACCTTTGAAGGTGTTAAATGAGTATTGAACAATCATCGTTTCGGGAGGCAGAATTTCACCATCCACGGAAATCGTATGTTCTTTAACCATTTGATGTAGCTGTGTGAGAGTTTAGCTCGAATAAATCTTATAAAAACATCCTATTATATTGAAGATACTGGTTTTGTTACAAAATAAGTAAATAAAAAGAGTTTAGGGGGTTGGAGAAGCAAAATAAAACAAATGAACATGAGAGAATGAATTACCTTTAAAAGTGTAACTCCTTTTGATTTGAGCCTAAAGGATTACTTTGAAAGGATTCTTTCCAAAGGGAATCCTCTAGGATGAGGAGAGGGATGTGGAGAGAGTAAATGGGTAGGGGATGGCCGAGCCAAAGGCTTTAGGAGTGTGTGAAATGAGGTAGAGGTGGGGGCCTTTTATAAGAGGAGAGGAGGGGAACTTTTGTAAATCATGAAACTATTATTTTATTTTCAAAAGTGTTTCGAATTTCTAAGGTCCCACATTGATATATTTCAAAGATAAGATGATAAGGCTTAGAAATATTCCCATCCAATAGTTTTTGGACAAGTGTAGGTCTTAGATTTTATATTATTGTTTCATTTTATTGAAACTGTTCATTAATGAGGTCATCGTTTCATCATCATGATGTCATAATTAAATTAATTTATTTAATGTCTAAAAATTATAAAAAAAATATCCTGATGTAGGAAGTATTTTTATATTTCCAAAAAGTATTTATAGACAAAAATATTATTAGTATATCCCCTTCTAAAAATTGTTTTAGTAAAATAATTTATGTTAGTGTCATTTTCACCTTTATTTAAAAAAAAGGCATTAAAGTCAATATCTCACCCAAGAGGCTCCATAGGGTCCCCTAAATCGACCCATGGGTTGTCTTGGTCGGTCATGACTCATCCAAAAGGGGTAGGACAAGTTTCATGGTGTTTTCATATTTTTATAATATCATTTTTACCTTAAATTATACTAATTACCTCTAACCGCGATTAATGAAAAAAAGTTACTATTCACCAAAAAATTATTTTCATCCCATTGAACCACATTTTATATACTAATGACAACCATGTATGTCGGATTTTCAAAATTCAATACACATTAGTGGTAAACTTTCATTTAACTGAAAAATCAGTTTCCTTGATTACCACTTAGTGGTTTCACTATTCATCAAAAATTGGAGTTTTTCCGAAAATTACCAAAAATTCACTCTAAGCTATATTCGATATACCAAATTAAAAAATGATGTTTATATTAACTAATTCAAAGAATATAATTAGAATTAATTTATTTAATAATTAACTCCCGCTGTCAAAACAAATAGCGTGTTTTTAAGAAACAATATATATCAAAAGATTGATATTTGTTTATGTCGAATTTCAAAGTGAAATTAATTCCAAAGACCACCATTGAATCAAATGGTAAAAATATTTTATGGTTTCACTTTAAAACCAATTAAAAAGATAATCTAATCATATAAATAAATTATATTAAAAGAGGTTTTGAATTAAAATACAACATTTTTCATTTATTCATAAAAAATGAACTTTATCCGAAGAATAACAGAAACATACACAAAGTAAATATTGATGTCCCAATTATAAAAGAAGGATTTTATTTGGTCCAAAAGAATGTATAAGAGTGACAAAACTATATTTAAAGAGGGTTCGCCATCAAAAGGCGATAAATGAACCTTTTAGTGAATATTAATGTATTTATATATAAAATTGAATTCCTTTCTTATTTTAAGCCTTTATCTTTTATTGGATAAATGTACAAACATAAATATTCGTATTTTAGTTATTTCTATTCATTCCTGCCAGTACAACGGCTACGTGTTAACTACCATTTGAAATTACATTATTATAGTGTAACGTAAGATTTCAAAGAAACTCATTGTTGCGTATCGGGCACACTATCGTACATAGAAACCCCTTCAAAAAAATTAATATTTAATTAAAAAAATATTAATAAATATGAATATGTCTTATTCTTTATTTACCTGGGATGTTACATCCTTCCACCCTTTTGGGAATTGCGTCCTCGCAATTTTATTCACTTATCGAATAAGTGGGGGTATTTATCCCGCATAGCATTTTCAGATTCCCATGTTTCCTCTTCAACCATATGGGTTTTCCATAAAACCTTTACCTGATAAATCACCTTATTCCGCAATACCTTCTCTCTGTGGTCAAGAATCTGGACCGGTTGTTCCTCGTAAGATAGATTCTCTTCCAGCTAAACTACCTCTGAACTCAAAACATGAAATGGATATGGCATATACTTTCTCAACATCGAAACATGAAAAACATTGTGTACCTGAGATAAACTCGGAGGTAAAGGCACTCGGTATGCAACTGATCCAACTCTCTCCAGAATTTCGTATGGTCCAATGAACCTTGGACATAGCTTTCCTTTCTTACCAAATCGCATAACACTTTTCCATGGAGAAACTTTGAGAAAAACATGATCACCTACCTCAAAAGAGAGATCCTTCCTCCTGTTGTCCGCATAATTTTTCTGCCTGCTCTGTTCTATTCTCATGTGTCTCTAAATCAAATGAACCTTTTCTGCCATCTCTTCTACCAACTTTGTTCACATCAGCTTCCTTACCCCTACTTCATCCCAAAAATCTGGAGTTCGACACCGTTTGCCATATAATGCCTCAAATTGAGCCATCTGTATACTAGAATGAAAACTGTTGTTATAAGATAATTCAACCAAAGAAAGATGTTGGTCCCAACTTCCCTGATAATCCATCAAACAAGCACGTAGCATATCCTCCAAAGTTTGAATTGTTCGTTCTGACTGCCCATCTGATTGAGGATGAAAATTTGTACTAAAATTTAATTCAGTACCCAAAGACTTCTGAAGGCCTTTCCAAAAGTTAGCAGTGAACCTAGGATCACGATCAGACACAATGGAGAGGGGAACTCCATTCAACCTGACTATCTCCTTAAGATACAAACGAGAAAGTTGATCTAGAGAGAATGTATCTCGAATAGGAAGGAAATGAGCAGATTTTGTCAAGCGATCAACAATAACCCAGATTATATTATTACCTCGAGATGTCTTTGGTAATCCCACGACAAAGTCCATGGATATATTCTCCCATTTCTACTCTGGCACTGGTAAAGGCTGAAGCATCCCTTTCTGTAACTGCCACTCTTCTTTAACCTGTTGACAAGTCAAACACTTCACAGTAAAATCAGAAATATCTCTTTTCATTCCATCCCACCAGTAATACTCTCGAAGATCTCTGTACATTTTAGTACTGCCAGGATGAACGGAAAACAGAGAACTATGAGCTTCACAAAACAACTCTTCCTTCAACTGTGAATCACAAGGTACACACAATATCTTCCCAAATCTCAAAACACAATCATTATCAATGTTGAATTCAGGCAACATACCTTTCTGAACCAGCTCTACCTTTTTCTGCAACTCACTGTCTTGCTTCTGTGCTTGCTTGATTCTGTCAGATAGAGAAGATTTCACTGATACCTGAAACAAAACAGAAGAACTTCCTGCACCAACAACTTCTATGCCAAAGTTCATCAAATCCTAACCAAAGGATCACGTTCCAAATGCAACATTGCTAATGAAGCATTACTTTTTCGACTTAAAGCATCAGCCACTTTATTTTCTTTTCCCGGATGGTAGTGAATCGTACAATCATAATCCTTGATTATTTCTATCCATCTCCTTTGTCTCATATTCAATTCTTTCTAAGTGAATATATACTTTAAACTTTTCTGATCGGTATATATTTCACACTTTACTCCATACAAATGATGCCTCCAAATTTTCAAAGAAAAAACAACAACAGCTAATTCCAAATAATGTGTTGGGTAATTTACCTCATGTGTTTTCAATTGTCATGAAGCATAAGCAATTACCTGATCGTTCTGCATTAAGAAGCAACCAATTTCTTTCAATGAAGAATCACTGTAGATGACAAACTCACCCTTTCTGGAAGGTAGTTCCAAAACTAGAGCATTCACCAATCTTCTTTTCAGTTCCTGAAAACAATCATCACATTCTTTTGTACAGATAAACATAACACCCTTCTGAATTAGCTTAGTCATTGGACCAGATAACAGTGAAAAATTTCAAACAAGCCTTCGGTAATAGCCTTCCAAACCAAGAAAACTACGAATCTCGGTTACATTTGTGGGTCTTGGCCATTCTTCAACAACCTTTGTTTTTGCAGGATCAACGGTTATCCCATATTTAGAAACAGTGTGACCAAGGAAAGAAATTTTTTGCAACCAAAACTCACACTTGCTGAATTTTCCATATAGTTTCTTTTCTTTTAAGGTTTGCAAAACAACCCTTAAATGACTTTCATGCTCCTCTTTACTTTTAGAAAACACCAAAATATCATAAATGAAAACCACCACAAACTTATCCAAGAATTCATGGAAAATTCTATTCATTAAGTCCATGAATACAGCAGGTGCATTGGTTAGCCCAAAAGGCATAACTACAAATTCATAATGGCCATATCTAGTACGAAAAGTAGTCTTTAGAACGTCTCCTTCTTTTACTTTCAACTGATGGTACCCCGACCTCATGTCAATCTTCGAAAAATATTGAGCTCCTTGGAGCTGATCAAATAAATCATCGATATGAGGCAAAGGATATTGGTTCTTAACAGTAATATTATTCAAGGCTCTATAATCAATGCAAAGTCTCAAAGAACCATCTTTCTTTTTAACAAATAAAACAGGAGCACCCCATGGTGATGTTCTAGGTCAGATGAAACCTTTCTCTAATAAATCTTGCAATTGCTCCTTCAACTCTAAAATTTCAATTTGAGCCATTCGATAAGGGGGTTTTGAAATTGGCTTAGCATCAGAAACTAAGTCCACAGTAAATTCAACTTCCCGATCTGGTATTATTCCCTGCAACTCATTAGGAAAAACACCAGGATACTCATTTACCACTGGCACATCATTAATCTGAACAGTTCCCTTGTTTTCAACAATGTGTGCAAGGTAACATTAATTTTCATCTTTTACTAGTTTCTTGGCCTCTTGATATGTTATCAATAGTAAGGGTTCATTCTTGTACACAAACTGAAAGTCTTTCTGAAAAGAAACTTCTTTAGCTCTACAATCAATCTTATCATGGTAAATTGAGAGCCAATCCATACCCAGGATAACATCAAACTCTACTAGAGGTAAAACAATAAGGTTTGCAAGTAGGTTGTTTCCACAGATAAGGATAGAAAGATTCTTATAAATACTTTTTTCCTCAACATTCCCCCCAGGTGTTTTTACCACATGTTCAGGAGTCATTTCTTGAGATGGTATTCTCATTTTACTAGAAAAGTTTTCAGAGGTGAAAGAATGTGTAGACCCCGAATCAAATAACACACTGGAATAATCTGAAAAAACGAACAAAGTACCTGATACAACTTCATTTGATGGCCCGACATCTGCTGAAGTAGTTGCAAAGGATTTCACCACCCCTTTCTGCTTGTAGTCTAACTTCTTCCCATCACTCAAGCTCTTTGTTGGACACTCATTTGCATAGTGACCCATCTCATTGCACTTAAAAAAATTCACTAATTGTAAATCAAATTTGGTCTTACCATCACCCTGATCGTTTCCAGTGCAATCACGATCCTTATGTCCCATCTTACCACATCAGTAGCACTTTCCAGAATTCAGAAGACATTCCCCAGCATGACTTTTACCATAATTATCACAAACAGGAAACTTAGTTTTCTTACCATCAGACTTTTTTGAAGAATTCTTTCCTTTCTCCTGCCACCTCGGTCTCTTCTTTTGCTGGTTGTTTTAGAACACTTGATCATCAGAAAACTCCATTTCTACCTTCTCAGCACATCGAACAAGCTTTTCATAACTTTTGAACTCACGAGAAGCTAATGCCCTTCGATATTTTGGCTTTAATCCAAAATAAAAATGATTGATTTTACTATCAAGGTCTCGGATAAAATTTGGAGCATACCTTGCCAATTGAGTGAACCTTTCTTCATAGGCAGCCACTGAGTCTTCCTCTTGACTCAATTCTAGGAATTGTTTTTCCATCCTATGTCGAACAGCCTTAGGAAAATACTTCTCAAGGAAAATACATTTGAATTCATCCCAGTCGAGAGCATCAATCTCATCAGTGTCCCTGATGTTTTTAACCATCGACCACCACTGATCTGCTTCACCCTCCAAACGGTAAATAGCAAGACTAAACTTTTGATTTTCTGAACTCCCCATGACATAGAAAATCTTCTCTAGTGCTTTAATCCACCCTTCAGCTAACACATGGTCAGATGATCCTCTGAATGATGGGGGATGTTTCCTCATGAAATTTTCCACCTCTGACATGTTCCTTTGCGGTTGATCTGGCTTATCTCGTGCATGGATACAACCACCATTTATCACTTGAGTCAATTATTCCATTACTGCAACAAACTATTCAGTTCCAATTCCGACCATCTCAGGATGCTGGTTCGGAAGGTTATTTCCTTCCGTATGACTTCCTAGCACTGCTTCCCTATTTCCTCTACGGAAAACCATTCTGAAAAAACATGTCTTAGATAAAGCAACATGGTAATCGTTAAATGCTATATCATTTCAATTTGACCATAAAAAAAGTTTTGGATAATAATTTCATATAATTCTAACTCCTAAAGTTATCTAAACCGACCTTTGATACCAACTATAAGGCCCCAGCCTTAAACCTTACATAATATTGAGTTATCACAAGATTACACGTTGAGTATCTTTTTAGGTTTACAGTTTTAGAGAATTAGAACATAAAACTTTCATTACATTCCACATATAAACAAAGTGGTCAAATAAAGATAGTAATCTTCATTCCCATCAATGGAAACATATTTAAAATAAAACATGGATTCTTTCTTGACACTTCCTTGACACTATCATCATATCATGTACCTTTCCCTTGACCTGTGAAAAACATTTCAAAAAAACTTGGGATGAGCATAAAAAGCTCAGTATGGGTTATATAAAAAAAACAAGGAAAGGGAACATGAGTTCATATATACATAAGAATGAAATCATAATTTACCCATAAAACATAGGCACTTTAACATACCTCATAAAATCATGAACAAATCATAGAAATCATAATACATAAAGGTAACTTGAGGCATTCATAACATTCTTACGTAGGGAGTAACCCTCTTGGTTACGTTTAGAATACCCATCACAGTATATTCCCTAAATCTCTTCGGAGAAACCTTAACGTTTCACTCCTTCGCGTTACCCAATGCATTGGAGAGCTATAACGGGCACACCCGCCCTTAGTTTATCACAGAACCACCCGTCTTCATAACAATGCCCAAGAACCATAACATAATTCATATCACATAAAACATGCATAAAGGAAAGATAACATTTCCATATTTCAATCACGAGATATCAATACAACACATTGATATAATAAGAACATTATGAAAACCATTTTCAATACCAAAGTAAAACATGGTATTTATTTTTCATTTTAAAAAAAGGGTATGGCTTGTAGAGGAAGCCGAAACTCAAATAACGGTCACGGCGGCGGAGAAGTCATTGTCGCTGCATACGTATGACAAGAAAAACATTCCATTTTGTCATTTTGTAAAATGCTTCGTATAAAAAATATTCCTTTTGAATAAGCGTAAAAGACAAATGGGTTTATACACCATATAAAAGAAGGTTGTGTATAAAACAAAATATGCCTCAATGAAAGGAGATTGAGACGAAGTCCCATACCTCGTATCCGACTTGACCCGACCGTTCTTTAATCTCCTGAATAATAAACTTGAGTTAATCTCTACTTGCTTAAGAACCTTTTTCAAGTTCATTATTCCTTTTATACCATGTTATGAACATCATGCAATCATTTAAGTTAATAATGTTCATTTGGTCGGTATTTGGTTCTTAAGTCAAAAATAGACTTCTTACACTTACATGTTGTTAATTTGGTCAAAGGTTCGTTATATCCAGAACGATATTAATGATTTGTATAACATATATATCATATATATTCATCATATACATGTATTTATAATATTACATCACATTTAGAGGTAAGAAATGAACTGCACCGTTCATGGAGACGGTAAGCCGTACGTACGCATGAACGCTATTTCCATTTCTATTTTGTATTTTCTGGAATGGAATCATAATGATATAAGAGTATATTATAATTCCAGTATAATAACATATATAATATCATTAACTTTATCCTTTACACATCCCACATATGGTATTAATGAATCAAAACACTTTCAGGGGGCGGTAGTCTGCACTTCCTAAAATGAAGATATCGTGTTTACCCATAATGGAAACAATAATGGTATGCCATAAATGAAAAATACAGAAGCTTAAGGAAAGCATAAACATATTATATATCATATATAAAAATAGTGACATCATAATGGCCACCTTTAAAGGTGTTAAATGAGTATTGAACAATCATTGTTTCGGGAGGCAGAATTTCGCCATCCACGGAAACCGTATGTTCTTTAACCATTTGATGTAGTTGTGTGAGAGTTTAGCTCGAATAAATCTTATAAAAACATCCTATTATATTAAAGATACTGTTGTTGTTACAAAAGAAGTAAATTAAAAGAGTTTATGGGGTTGGAGAAACAAAATAAAAAAAATGAACATGAGAGAATGAATTACCTTTAAAAGTGTAACTCCTTTTGATTTGAGCCTAAAGGCTTCATTTGAAAGGATTATACCCAAAGGGAATCCTCTAGGATGAGGAGAGGGATGTGGAGAGAGTAAATGGGCAGGGGATGGCCGAGAAAAAGGCTTTAGGAGTGTGTGAAATGAGGTAGAGGTGGGGGCCTTTTATAAGAGGAGAGGAGGGGCACTTTTGGAAATCATGAAACTATTATTTTATTTTCAAAAGTGTTTCGAATTTATAAGGTCCCACATTGATATATTTCTAAGATAAGATGATAAGGCTTAGAAATATTCCAATACAATAGTTTTTGGTCAATTATAGGTCTTAGATTTTATATTATCGTTTCATTTTATTTAAACTCTTTATTAATGAGGTCTTCGTTGCATCATCATGATGTCATAATTAAATTAATTTATTTAATGTCTATAAATTATAACAAAAATATCCTGATGTAGGAAATCGTTTTATATTTCCAAAGAGTATTTATAGACAAAAATATGATTAGTATAACCCCTTCTAAAAATTGATTTAGTAAAACAATTTATGTTAGTGTCATTTTCACCTTTATTTAAAAAAAGGCATTAAAGTCATTATCTCACCCAAGAGGCTCCATAGGGTCCCATAAATCGACCCATGGGTTGACTTGGTCGGCCATGACTCATCCAATAGGGGTAGGACAAGTGTCATGGTATTTTCATATTTTTATAATATCATTTTTACATTAAATTACACTAATTACCTCTAATCGCGATTAATGAAAAAAAGTTACTATTCACCAAAAAAATTATTTTCATCCCATTGAACCACATTTTACTTACTAATGACAACCATGTATGTAGGATTTTCAAAATTCAATACACATTAGTGGTAATATTTCATTTAAATGAAAAATCAGTTTGCTTGATTACCACTTAGTGGTTTCACTATTCATCAAAAATTGGAGTTTTTCAGAAAATTACCAAAAATTCACTCTAAGATATATTCGATATTCTGAATTCAAAAATGATGTTTATATTACCTAATTCAAAGAATATAAGTAGAATTAATTAATTTAATAATTAACTCTTGCTGTCAAAACAAATAGCGTGTTTTTAAGAAACAATATATATCAAAAGATTGATATTTGTTTATATCGAATTTCAAAGTGAAATTAATTCCAAAGTCCACCATTGAATCAAATGGTAAAAATATTTTATGGGTTCACTTTAAAACCAATTCAAAAGATAATATAATCATATAAATAAATTAGATTAAAAGAGGTTTTGAATTAAAATACAACATTTTTCACTTATTCATAAAAAATGAACATTATCGGAATAATAACAAAAACATACACAAAGTAAATTTTGATGTCCCAATTATAAAGAAGAATTTTATTTGGTCCAAAATAATGTATAAGAGTGACCAAAACTATATTTAAAGAGGGTTCTCCATCAAAAGGCGATAAATGAACCTTTTAGTGAATATGAATGTATTTATATATAAAATTGAATTCCTTTATTATTTTAAGCCTTTAACTTTTATTGGATAAATGTACAAACATATATATTCGTATTTTAGTTATTTCAATTCATTCCTTCCAGTACAACGACTACGTGTTAACTACCATTTGAAATTATATTATTAGCGTGTAACGTAAGATTTCAAAGAAACTCATTGTTGCGTATCGGGCACGCTATCGTACATAGCAACCCCTTCAAAAAAAATTAATATTTAATTAAAAAAATATTAATAAATATGAATATGTCTTATTCTTTATTTACCTGGGATGTTACAACTACACATTGGGGGATAGTCAATGAGAATAATTTGGGGGCTGGACTCTAATATGAGGCATCTGAGCATTCCTACATTTCCAATAAGTATGGGATTCAATCCATCCGTTGTCTGTGAAGGTGACATGTAGTTTATCATAGTGTAGTGATGACGCTGATACGTAGAGATATTAGTTTACGGTCTTAGAGCTCGGACCATAATGATATATCTTCCGCTTGTAGTTTAACATCTTGCATGACGATTATTGATAAGTTTTACATCCTTAATCATGGAAGAATCACACATTTTAACGTCATGTTAAGTATAAAAAATATTTTAAGGTCATTTAGTAGTTATAAGTAGTTTAATTTCATGTAGGACATAAAAATTTAAGTTCATGTAGTACCATGTGCTCATGAAAATTATTTCATTAGGAATTTGGCATTGGTGGGAGGAGTTATATGCTCTCCATCCATGGAAACTTGGGAGTATGCACCATTGGGGTAAACCCACTGAATAATTTGGGGACCTTCCAATTTGGGAACCAGCTAAGGTGGTTTCCTACTAGGTATTAGTGGTGTTCTTAGAGACAACATAAGGTCACCTTCCAAAAAGAAGCAGATATGAACTCTCTTATTTAATGCCCTAGATATTTTGTTTTGATACCATTCTACATTGTGCAGGGCACAAAGCTAGTTCTCATCAAGCACATCCAATTCAGATAGATGGACATTAGCTACCTTATCTAGTACTTTTCTACCGTGTATTGATTTTCATAATTAAGAAAATTGAATCTTGATGGGAAGGATGGCCTCAGTTCTATACACCAGGGAGTATGGGGGAAAATGGGTGGAATTATGAGTAGTAATCTGATAAGCCCAGAGGGCATTGGGGAGTTTGTCCAACCAACAATTCATGTTAATAAAAAACATATTCTAAAGTATATTAGAGAGTGTTTATTGATTTCCATGATCTATCCATTTCCCTGCATGTGTTAGAGGGAGGTATAGTTAAATATATGTTGTACTTAGCATACAATTTAATCCACTCAGCTGTCCAAAAATTGGTGTCGTTATCAGTGAGGATGGCGTGAGGAACTTCAAATCAGTATATGATGTTGGTTCTCAAAAATTCAATTATGGAATAGGTCTTGACCTCCTTGAGTGTAATTTCCCATGACCACTTGGAAAAGAAATCCATAGTGTTCAGGATGAACGAGTATTAAAGAACTGTCGTCGATGGATATAGTCCCATGAAATCGTGTCCCCAAACTGCAAATGGAAAAGAATACATTGAAGTATGGAGAGGATATGGTGACCAATGCACAATGTTATCATGATATTGGCACACATAAAACCTACTGGAAAACAAAATAAAGTCAATGATCATGGAGGGACAAAAATACTGCAACCTCTGGTGTGCCATGTGGATAATCAAATCATCTTTAGAAGGATCTGTAAGAGATCCATCTAGGCTGAACAAGAGTTTGTCTCGACCATTTTGGGATCGAGGGATGTGGGTAACCTATGGAAAATATGAGAACTAGGCCATAAACTAATGTGTACTTTCCAACAGTGGAACAAGATCTAGGTTTATGATGACATAGTCTTTGCTGATTTGTTGATGACTAGTTCAGACTCCCCTTTCACATGTAATTGGGGAACATCAATATCAAGGGCCAACAAGAGACTAGTGATGAGAGCTTGATACTCTGCCTCCTTTTTGGTATAACCATTTAAGAATTGGAATGAATATTGCAAAAAAGCTTGTGTCGGTAGGATAAAGATAATACCATGGCCCACTCTATTTAGTAAAGGGTCATTTAGTCTTTCGACAGTGCGATGTTGGGAAGCACCATAAAAATGAGTTTTCAAACATGGAATGTCTTGGTCAACAAATATGATTTCTTCATCATAAATATCATGATCTCGTGGCTAGTTCATAGGAGCTAGATCGTCAGCACAGATGTTTTCTAATGCCTTCCCCTTAGTAGCCTTCTAGGGGACAAACATGTTTCCAAACTGCTAGAGGATCACTGCCCACCGAGATAGACAGCCTATCAACATGGGGAGGTTTAGTATGTACTTTATAGGATCCACTCAGGAAACTATCATAATCTCATGGTGTGGCAAGCAATGTCTCAATTCATGTATTGTGAATATAAGTGCAAGTCATCTCTTCTCGAAGGTGGAGTGTCTGGACTCCGTATCAACGATCATGAGGCTGACATAATAGAGATTTTTCTCCACTACCTTGTTCCTTTTATTGGAAATAAGGGTGTTGAGATATCATTCCAGGGTGGCCACATAAAGGACATGTGGCGTTCTAGAAACATGTTGCCTCAGAACTAGAGGATGCAATAGATACTAATTGATTTCCCCGAAATCAGTCTAACATTCATCTTCCTACTGATATAATTTTTTTCTTCATGAGCCGATAAAAGGGATTTCACATTCCATCCAAATTCGCAATGAATCATATTATGTAGGCTGGGGGGCCTTGAAATCCTCAAATCTCCATAATTTTTCTAAGAAGTGTCATTTGACTAAAGACCTTAATCTTCTTCAGATATATCTCAATGCCTATATATCTGACAATGAATCCAAGAAACTTTTCAGAGGTTACCATGAAGGAACACATAAATTTTTTCATCTTACGATGGAGTGAATAGAGGAATCCAAACACATTCTCAAGGTCGTTGAGATGGTTCTAACACTGGAATGATTTGACCGTCATATAATCCATGTATAATTCCACCAACATCCTGAGGATTGGTTTAAATATGTGATGCATGTCACGCTGATAGGTGGAACCTACATTGTTTAGACAAAAGGGAATTACCTAGTAGAAAATAATACATTGTACTGCACTGAAGGCTTTAGAATCCTCATCCTTGTGGTCCATTTGAATTTTTTTATACACGGAATAACGATACCTAATGGAGAGATCCTGGAACCCTATAGTGGCGTCCATCAATAACTCTATCACAATAAGGGGAAAATCATCCATCAGACAGTGACGGTGGATATCCTGAACGTCGATAATGACCCTGATTTTTTTTCTATTCCTGATGGGAATGATGATGGATATCCAACTAGGGTACTGGACCTCCTTGAAAAAATTGGCTCGGATGAGATTATCAACTTCATCCTCGACCATGGTGTCGTGAGAAGGATTCATCTTTCTGGGAGGCTGTTTAAACCCACAATGATTTGCTGGATGACTGAGGCGGTGGAAGATGGCATGAGGATCTAGTACTAGAATCACGTTATAACTCTAGTAAAATGCATCATGATGTACCTTAAAGAAGACCACATATCATTGTTTCTCCTTGGTAGGCATAGAGGAACTAATGAATGTGGATTTTGTATCCATCTTGATACCAAGGTTCACTTGTACAAATTCATCAATAGTGGTGAAGAAAAATTCATTGATGGCGGGAGGAGCATCCTTAAAATCATCCTTTTCATTCTAGTAGGATGGATCCTCCGTGGAAGGTGATTCCTCTGAATATTGAGATCCCCATGGGAATCTGGGGCCAACCGGAATGATGGTAGACACTACACTGAGGGACTCATGTACAACCAAAACCATAGCCATGAAAGTGTTCAATCTGATCTCATCTGGTCGTCTGCCCAAGGGACCACTCTTGATGATATCTAAATAATAGCGAAAAATAATCTTGATTTGGTTTATCCCAACCTAGTTAAATAAGAATGTATGATGTATTTTCGTTGCTATGGGGTGGACATCTCGATACCTTATGGGAGTAGCAGGCTCTGGGATCACTCGAGCCTAATTCATGTAGGAATATGAGGTGATCTTCTAGCATCCCATAATAATTGGATTTTTCATCCCCATTGTTCCAGAAACAAGAGAACATTTCCCCATATCCAGGGTCATAGCCTCCAATCAGTGTATCATAAAAATGGAGGCATCATCGTGGTCTTTCCACAGGTTGGTCGTAGTCGTAGCGTGTTGAACCTCATTAGCCTAAATCATGTTTTCCATGCTCTTATAATAGTCAACATCCATATAGAGGGATTCAAATGAGGATAAGGGAGACTCATAAACTTATAGTATTCCATCCCAATCATTATGGTAGTACATAAGGCGCTAGTTATACGATGAAGGGACCACCCCATGCAGGTGAATCCATGGCCTACCCATCAATGCATTTGATGTAGTACGCTATGTGACAACATTGATATTAATGTTGGATACCAGACCATAAAACTAGGTATTTAGGAGGTTCATTACAACCCGTGTTTTTTTCTTATTTTCATAACATTTAATTCTCTGGTCGAAGGGACTCATAAAATCCTCATACAATCCTATTTTTCAATGTTTCTGGGTCGGGATTATGTTAATCGTAGAGCCTGTGTCGAAAATAAAATGAAAAACTTCCATGAAATTGAAATGTCCATTGATGTACAATGGAAAAATGTGACCCTATATGGGAGAGATATCATCTACTCTGGAGAAGGAGACAATGGCAGTAACTTCAGCATGCTCGACTGCCTTAGCATGGAGGGCTTCTGCAGCTGATACATCTGTCTCAAATTAGATGGGTCTTATTAAACATTCTATGAGGGCTTTATGCATATTCACTGAAAGGAGAAGTTACTAATTTATAGAGATCCTCACATGAATAATCTAAATATTATTAAAGATATCATACTTCCATTCCATTTTTGATCTTCTGCTTATAGGAGGACATTTCCTGGAAGGGGGTATGATCGGCCCTTCCAGCTGAAATGATGGATGGGTGGTGCTTGGAATGTCCTGGTAGTTTCTAGTAAAAGATTGTAAAGTGACTAATAGTTGTGAGAAAGATGACTAATGTTGGTCTGTATCAGAAAGAGGTTGATCATGATGATTTCAGGGAATCTCTCCCAGATCAAGTTACAAAAATAGTGGCATAGGCGGAGCAAATGACACTGGATGAGAAGGTTGTGCAGGCTGAGCTCTGTGCTAGGCCTCCTATCTAGTTTCACTGGCATGCATAGCCTAGTTGGAAGTACTGAACAAGGAAATCTAATGATCCATATATCCATGACCCCGTCAATGCTGGCGACGAATGGGGTCATTGGGAGGGATGATTGGTGATCCTCACCGTCATAAATCATGTAGGGGAAGACCAACACCACAATGTTAACCAGAGCGTACCCTTGATTGTTACTCATAGAATCCTCCACTAGTGGACAGATTTTGGGGGGATCTCCATCTCCATGGGCATTAAAATGGGTGATTATGGGATGATGATGACATTAGTGGGGGAATTTGTTTTTCATTTCATTGCGTATGTCTTCTCTTCTTAGATGAGGGAGGCTAATACGTTGATTTTGAAGTGCTGAATGTGGGTTATGCAGCATCTTTTAAAGGCCCAGGTTGATTCAAACATTCACAGATAATGAAATGGGCATGGGCGACTGCCTTTCGAGCCATTTAGTCATCATAATTTTGAGACCCACGATTAGGAAACCAATGCCAGTCACCTTCATTGTCACTATTGTTGTCCAGCTTCTCGAACACACATGCCACATATGTGGGAGATGCAACTAACCTAACTATATTGTTAACATCATCTTCATGAATCACGTATTTAAAAAAATATCATTTTCTGAGTGTGTTCCCCGGGATCTGGTGATAATGAAAATAATTGGGGCAATAAATGATATCCACCTCTTCGGGCCTCCAGCTTTAAGGAAACCATATAATTTCCTCTTCCAAGGAACATTGGATATAACTGGGAACCTGAGACTCACTGAATGAGTAGGACTAGATTATTTTATCCAGAATGGGGGATCTAGGAGTTTGATAAACAATGGGCTAGAGGAGCCTTTCGATGAGGTGGAACCATGTTATCTCACCTAATAGGTGGTTTCACATTACACAGGGGATCCGACCAATTCCAACGTGGGTGCTGCTGGGCCAGAGGCTATGCTTGGTGTGGTGGGCCTCTGCGAAGTTGTTGAAGTGGATATACTGGTAATAACTCTAGTTTCCTAGGGGATTTTATCTGTTCCACCGTGGTGGGATCCTATTTAACAGCTCTTCTTGTGGGAATTGTGTTAGTCAATGGACGTGCCTACATGGCATGTTTTAATGCTTCCTCTAGAAGCTGGGCATTATTAGAGAATTCTCATAATTACTCAGAGTAATTATAAGTGTGGATTGTGGGTAATAATTCAGTTTTGAAATTCCCTACACACATTGTTAGCATCTATTCCTGAGTCAGTGGCATATCCAAGGAGTAGGTATGGGCTTTCCACCAGGCAACAAAGTCTACGATGCTCTCATCATGCCTCTACTTACACTAAAATAGGGCTGAAATAATTGTATTCATGGTGGTAGAGATGAACTGGTAATGTAAATGTATATAGAGATCTTCCCAGTGGGTGACCGACCCAATGGGTAGCTGGCTGTACCAGACAAACTCATGCCCTTCCAATACATGTATGAGTCACTTGAGTTTGGAGGCCTCTAGCTACACTAGAGTCCTCGGCAGGGGTCACACCTTAAAATGAAGTGTGACAGATGCTATAGTGGGACGCCATTCTTATTAATGGGGGAGTAGGTGGGAATTTTAAAACCCAGGGGTGCTGGCCTACCATCGACACCCACTAGATATGACTTTCCATTAGGCATGATTCCAACCTTTCTTGTTTACAATTCCTATAGACGAGTAATGAGTGCTACCATTGGATCAATTGGTTGGAGATGACTATCTAGACTAGGTTCCCTGAACACCAGTGAATTTGAAGGTTCTTCAACATGATATGAAGACCCAACGGCTAATGTAGAGGCTAGCGGGATGACCTACGTAGTGGCTGGGGGAACCGAAGCTGGGTTTCAGTGATTATCATGCCACTCAGGCTGATTTAGTGAAACATATTGCACAATCTTTCCACATGTTCCATCCACTATCATGTGAACATGAGTAGGATGGTCCGGGTCACCCAAAAGCAGATCATCCAGGGACTGTTGTACCTACCCCTTCTTCCCCGGACGAGGATCACTGTAGAGTAGTCGCTGATCTGCATCATGTTAAACAAGGAGGTCATCAACCATATTCTTATGCTCTATGAGATATTGACATAACAAGGACTTTTTAGGATCATCATCTACCTTATGCACTGATCTAGACGTATCATAGGGTTTGACGACCCCAAGATGATATATTCCCTTATTAGGATTTTGGTGAGGCCTAATGAATCGGTGGTCATGGGAAGGCTGAGTATATTTCACTGCTAGTGATTAATCTAACCCAATAGATCTAATAGTTGGGTAACTCACCCAGGGGGTATGTTCTAGTCATGGAGCTATATCTCATTCTCCCCCTTTGATAGATCTACCATGTTAACCGTGACTCTACCTAGAGGTATATCCTATTATCTCTAGGAAAGATAGACTGGTACCCAATAGAACTAAAATGGAGGGTAGCATACTACCCCCATAAACACACCTGGACATGGGGGGAATCCCCCTTTTTAATTATATAGATCACTTTCATGCTCTGAACGCCTCGCTGGTGGAGGGTCCGGTGGTGACCAAGAGACTCATGGAGTTGGGCCACATGGAGCGTAGCCAAGTCGACCATACGACATTGCTGGTCAATATATTCAAAGTGTTCCTGACTCTTGGTGTAATCCACTCACTAATAATTAAGATTGTAGTGTTTCCCCCAAAGGGTTTGGAAAAATAACACGTCATCCTCCTATATAAGCGATTCCAGTGAACTCGTGTTTGGGGTTGCGATTTTCTAGAACATCTTCAGGAAATGATCTTCCACAAGGATCTCACAAAAGCTCCTTGGCCTTGATTAGGGATCTATCCCTTGGTTGATCCACTCATCTACTGGGGGCGGTTGCGGGACCGACAATAGATCAGAAGAGGATCACTGAGGTGGTAGATCGACCAGTGGAGAATAAGGCGAATGAGATTGTAAGTTTCCTCATCTCGGTCAGTCCTACGACGAATAAAAATATTGATTCACTATATCGTCGTAAGACGGGTTGGAAACGACCACTACTAGTTCATGGGTTGCGGTTACTGATGGTTGGCCATACTGTTGTTCTTAATTTATCACTCCACAGAATAATACTTCATAATCCTTGGATGAGTCAGAGAATGACCCTGTTGAAGATATGGAGGATTGCACGACCTGTCCCTAGGAAGGGACCAAATAATCGTCATCATGTATGTAATTGTGGAGGGAATGGGGAATCTTGTGGACATCACATTTCGGAAGGATTAGGCCAATGTGCATCTTTCCTGGCCCAACCATTGACACAGAGGATCACGGTGATGGTTCCATTGCTTAATCACATTCTACATTAGAATCTGAGAAATTGATGGGCTTAATTTTAGTATGAATCTTCTCGGAAATCTTTTTATGGTGTCGGCAACCCTCCCTCCATCCCTGAGATGGATCGTTGGGACAATGTATATTTTTTCCTTGAGGAGGACCTTCAGCCGAGTTGATGATTGTGTGGAGATGTCTTCTGACTAGGTGAGCTGGGGTGTAAGGGGAACCTAGAGAAATGTCAATGGGAACATGGGGAGGACCTCCATCTCCACTGGCTAACGTGCGAATAGAATCTCCACGAGTAGTGATGGATTGGGTTGGACCTCCACTGGAGCTCGTGGGAGCATGGAGATGGCCTCTTTGGTTGTTTCCTTTAGCAGTGTTAGTATGAGGAGATTCCTTATACCGGTCATCCTGAACACGGGAAGGACCTCTGGGTTGGGTCACCATGAAGTGAGGCAAACCTATGCTTCTCTAATTGCTGGGATATTGAGTTTCTTCATCGGTTTCTGTATGGTCCGGGGGAAGAACCCCCCCCCCCATTGATGGTTGATCTTACAGGTAGCATCTTCAAATCGATGACCTTTGATAGGAGGAACTAATCCACAACAAAGGTTATTGGTGTGGATGAGTCTTTCAATCTGGGTGTCAATACAATGGGGAGGGCCTTCGCTTATATTGAAGGTGGCTAGGGGAGGAACTCCACGTTGATCATGGGGGAAGGACCAACCTACGCTCTTATTGGTGATGTTATGGGGACGACCTCCATATTGGATGTCATTGCTGGGGGTCAAACCACTACGGATACAACCTATGTCGATGACCAAGGGAGTCGACCCAACCTACCTGTAGGGTGGTTGGGGCCTCGATCAGGGCCCGGCGTACGAGTGTCCCCACTCGGAATTAACATCAGATTTATGGTATGTGCTAGTGGTGGAATGGGTCATGGTAGTCATAGATTGTGATTCCCCATGGTGTGCGTCCTCTTTAGCGGATTCCTGAAGCTAACGTCATGTTAACTGGGCTGGGTCTAGGGGTCTGGGTGCATAACTTACATGATCCTCATCCTGTGAGGCCGGGTGGCGGCACTGACGCAGCCTGGTGGGAGCCCTCCTTAGTGGCCTCTATGATGGGATTCTAACTGGGCTGGCCCAGACATCGTTCACTACATTGTCATTGGGGAGGGAGTCTTCAAAGAATTCCGAGGAGAGGCCCCGAAAACAATTATAAGTCATAGTAGGGAGAAGTGTAATCCTACACGGACCTTTGGGTAATGGTGGTTACCAGGAACAAAATCCTCTAGGTCGTGTTGGTCCATATCCTTGGTTGGGATAATTTCCTCATCCTCGTATCATCAAACGAGATCATAAGTCACCCTTCACTAAATGACTTCAGAAGGGAATATGGGGTGTGGGCGCCCAACATTTATGGATGTGGTGGCTACCATGGGAGAGATGAGGCTACGCGAGATTGACACATTAATGTATCCCCTACCCCTATGTTGGTGTGTGGGAAGTGATTTGTTTCCTATCATTTCAGCTTGGGTCTTGGAAAGTAGGTATATTTGACCATTAGTACTAAATGAAGGAATGATACATCTAGTTTTTCAGTGCCATTCCTTCTTCCATGGTTGGAATGAAGGATCCACACTGACAACGTCGCAGTCCGGGATGCCCAACATTCAACATCCCCAATTTCTTGTGAGTTTCACACCAGACCCATTATTTTTTTTGTAGTACCTAGCACCATATAACTGGATCTAGTTACATTATAATCCATTGACGTCTTTAGCACAACTAATCACTACATTGAGGAGATTAAATTCAATAAGGGATCACCATTTCTATTCCTGGCACATTATCCGAGGTGCACATCTATCTCTTGGAGGACACACTAGCGGTTTTCGTGAATTCCCACTTTCAAATGATGGGAAACATCTATCACTTATTTATTTACATTTTCTCCTTGATCTAAATAGGATTTTTGGATATTGCTATCTCCTTCTATGGGTTCCAACTAGGCACTCATTTTCTTGTCCGAGTCTCCCTCTTAGACAAAAGACTTTTTATTGAATCTTTTCCCAGGTCCATGTCTTTATAGACTCCTGTTTTTTACGCTACTTCTATTAGGACATTCTAGGGGGTCCAGTAAGAGAAGAAACCTTCGATCAGGCAATTAGTCACATTTTATATCTTCAGTGTGTCTGGATTCTAGAACACTAATATGTCTAGTTTTATTCCCCTTATGATAGGGATTCCCGATGGAGCGGTAGCCCAAAGAATCCCACATCGAATGTGGTGAATTTTATGCCAAAGGAAAGCCTCTGATTGTTTCCATAGCTTCCCATTCTTATCACATGGTATGGTACAAGTTTAATGTCTATAATAGTCGGATCTAACTGATCAGAAAATTGATAATAGTGGATCATATGGGTGAAACCCCTAGATGGATCGCTGATGTTAGGGAAAACGTGTGCTTAGTTACCCTATTACTACAAGGAGAAGCGAGAAAGTGGGTGACATGGTGTCACCAGGATTTGGTAGCCTGGGTATGAATCAAGATGGATATGGATGGCTGAGATTAATGGATGGAAAATTTTAAGGAACTGACATGAGGGGCGGTAAACATGTAGGTATTGAGCCACGAAGAGGCTTCTGACGAATCCACATGGCATGGAATCAAAGTTAACATAGTTCAGTGCGGCGATGGGACACCTGAGTAGGTAGCCCATGAGAATGCATGAATGGATGGGATCCAGAAGAAGTAGAACATCAATGTTGGGGCATGACATTCTTGAAACACATAGGCTCGAGGGAGAGATGTCACAACCGGTCCCCCGGGGCCCGTGTTGTGACTAAACCCAAGCCAACGTTCCATAGGATAGGTGATGGTGACTAGAAACAAAGGCATAATCCATAAAACTGGGAAGGCATTGCCTTTATAACCTGTAAACACACACAACCAAGCACACAACTAGATACAAACGCAAGTCAACTATATAGAAAATAGAGTGATAAAATTTAAAAAGGGGCCGACATTCACGCCCAACTAGAATGTACAAGGAAAAACTAGAAAGTAAAATATAGAAGAAAGTAAAAATAAACGAGAACAACTCATGTGATCACCCACCAAGGATCCTACCTGAAGGGTAGTTATAACTATAGAATGGTCTTCTCAATCGTACGCCTCGTCTAGGTTCACCTCCGAGCTACATCCAGTCATAGTACCCCCATCCTCAGTCAGTGCTGTTGGTCGTCTGCATCCAACACAACAAGGTGCGGGCATAGCCCGTACAGGGTTGAGTATAACAATACTCAGTAAAGACCCCAAGACCCTCACAGTCTCACAAAATCCACCAAAGAGAATCCAAAAAGTATGAAATCAACAGATAACCCTACTTAGGTATATGCCAATACATATACCAAAGTTATCAAGTAATCCATCTCAATCATGAGGAAACATAGAGGTACCGACTCAGATCGTACGAAGATTTATTTTAGGGGTAGTAACAAGTAACATTTTGAACACCTTGGCTGCTAGAGAACTCCTCCAATATCGATTACAATGGGTATTTTGTATCACACAGAGGCGCTTCCCACTATCCTTGGATTGCTGAGGTACTTCTCCTGTCAAGTACCGTGGGTCTGCCGCGTCACACAATGTCTCTCCCCACCACGAGTCTACCACTTCACAAAGAGGCGCTTCCCCTCATAGCATGCTGAGGAACTCCTCCTGTTGAGTACCACAGGTCTTCTCGAATCACCAAGGCGCTTCCTAATGGGCCAGTTGAGTCACTCTGAGTCGAAATGGTCAGCAGTTGTCATGTCTTAGCCAACCACTGGGTTCCGACACATTGATACATCATCTCTAGGATGATCTGCACCATTAGCTACTAGTCGATACTCCATCTTCCATGAAGTCCCACGAAGAAGAATCTCAATGGTTCTCCACGTCGTAGGGGTCTCAACGTAATAGAAAACACGTCAATCAGTTGCTCAATCTGTGAGTTATTATCCTTTTAGTCCTGGGGGCCCGATTGGATATGTGCTAAATCCAACCTGAATTTTCCCCATCATAATCCAAATCATAATGGGGTATCACTCAAAGGGACCTTTGTTCTCCATGATTTCAAGTTCCACTGACGTTTCGTCAAACGGACGTCTAGTGCCAACGTTATGGCCAAAATAAGTAAATGGGTCTTAGTGGGCCCGGGTCCGGTCCGACCCGGTCAGAATGACCTGGACCGACCCATCATGTGCCAACATGGTATGAAATGCTGGGTCCGGCCCCGCCCACTAGGCGGTCCATCCCACGAGATCCGCAAGGGGACGCATGGATCGTGGAGGCGCAGAGGCCATGATGGTGCCGTAGAGGGTCACTAGAGGCTGAGGCGGCGCTGCTAGCTTCAGGGGGGCTCAGCGAGACCGCGAGGCAGCTTGGACTGGGCGGCGTGGTGAGGCTGTGACTGTGGATCAGAGGACTACGATGGCTCTGTGTATGGTGTAAAGACATCTTGGAGGAAGGCGGTGATGACATGGCCCGACGGACGGCAGTGCAGCGGGTCGGTGGATGACGACAGCACAGAGGCACGACAGATGGTGGCGCGACAGCTCAGTGGATGGAGGTGCGGCAGCTCGTCATAGCTTCCAGTGGCGGACGTCACGAGGTGGAGGCAGTCACTGGGGTGGTGTTGTTGCACCGTTGCCTTCATCGCATTCAACATCACAAATCATCACAAGATTTGCGGAGAGGACGAGCCATGTTAGTTTGGACCACACTCTCCGCATTAGTGTGGTAGAAAGAGGATTTTTTACTTGAATAACAAGAATATTATGAACGAGTAAGAGGAATAAGTCAAACACCTTTCATTCATTCTTCCACAACTATTCATTCCCAATCCCGAAAAACAGGAACATTCACGGATCAATCTAAAATATAGAGTTGATCAGTGTTCGTCTCTTTAGAAGAGAATAACATGGGAATATAAAATCACTTATAAATAAACCCATAACTCATGTTATTAGTTAAAGTTGGTGCAAGAAGATAGTACAGACCATGATTCTCCATAGATGGCGAAATTACGCGTCAAAAAAATGTCTTGAAGAAGAAGGTCGAAGGAGGTCGACGTTCTTCGTTGGCGGAGCATTCTTCATTGGGGAACATTATTTCTCCCAATTATCTCTCCTCTCCCAATTCCTCCAAAAATGACTAATATCAAAAATAATAGATTATTTATCTATTTATGTTGTTGGTATAATAATAAAAATGGATTAATTATGTTGTCTTTACTTAATTAATTGATGAGGTTGGCATAAAAATAAATAAAGGAGGGTTGGCACATTTAATATTAGAGGGTTGACACAATTAATGTGGAGGAAGCTCAAGAGGTTCCTCCGCATTAATGAGGTAGTTTAAGAGGTTTTGACCTCAGGTGGCCCCAACCACAATAACCTCCCATGGGAGGATATGGTTTGGTGGTCCCCACCTCTCAACTTCAACATGGAGGGTGGTTACAACAAAATAAAATAAAATGTTTGATTATTTTATTCTATTTTTTCCATGAAAAACACAATAATTATCTTTCAACCTCGACCAACTATCGTCGAGGTGAAAGTCCACTGAAGTGAATACCAACGTTGTATGTTCAACGGTGCCCTCATATTTCAATTCCAAGCACCGGTTCCAAATTTAGAAAAAATCCACTTGCATGTTTATTGAACGCACCCAAAAAAAAGTTCGGAAATTCATTCCGGACACTCCGTGCCTCAGAATCACACGCCGTCAATTTTCACGTACTCATAAAAATCCCATTTATTTAAAAAGACATTTACATGGAATTTTAGGGTCTTTACATTCACCCCGTCTCAAGGATTTACATCCCCATAAGACCCAACTAAAACTAGGTAAACAAGTGGGGGGTACTGAGAACGTATTTGAGACTCTCACTCCCATGTGCTCTCCTGAAGGTTCCCGTTCTGCCATAAAATGTGCACCAGATGTATTGACCATCGAAAAAGGACCTAATCATATAGATCCTCAATCTCTACTGGAACATCTGTATAAGTTTCCCCATTGTTGACGCCCAGATCTCCATGATCAATGATGTGAGAAGGTTCATGAATGTATCTTCTCAAATGGGATACATGGAAGATGTCGTGACCCTGATGCAATTGAGGTGGTAGTGCTAAGTGGTAAGACACCACACCATCTCTTCTAAGGACCTAAAAAGGTCTGATGCATCTCGGAGATATCTTGTCGCCTCAACCAAAACTCTGCAAGCCTCGTCGAGGCTAGACCCACAGAAAGATGTGGTCACCATCCTCGAACTCCAGAGGTCTCCATCTCATGTCATCAAATGATTTTTTCCCACTCTGTGTAGTCTTCATCCACTCCTGGATGATCTTTACCTTCTCTGTTGTAGCCTGAACAATCTCTGGTCCCGCGAGTGCTGACTTGCCTCGGTCAGTTCAGCACAAAGGTGATCTACAAGGTCGCTCGTATAATTCCTCGAAAGGTGTCAGCCCAATGGTGGAGGGATAGCTGTTGTTGTATGAAAACTCCACCAAAGGAATGTGATCCTCCCATCTATGACCGAAGACGAGGACAGTAACACGTAACATGTCCTAGAGGGTCTGAATGGTCCGCTTAGTATGAACATGAGTCTGAGGATGGAAGGTGGTTCTCAAACGAATCTGCGACTCTAAGCCCTCCTAATACCCCGTCCATAACTGGGATGTAAAATGTGCATCAAGATCAGATACAATCATTGAGGTTACTCCATGTAGCCATAAAATATCTTGCACATAGAGGTGTCCCATGCTCTCTACTGAACCCTTCTCTCTGATCTGTAGGAAGTGGGACAACTTGGTGAGTCGGTCGCCGATCACCCAGATAGAGTCATGTCACCTGTATTTACATGGAAATCCTGTCATGAAGTCATCTGATACCAATTTTTCATGACCCATTCCTCGGGGCCCATTCTGTGACTAACGCCAAGCCCGCCTTCTATAGGCCAGGGGCTAGTGACTAGCACCAAAGGCATATTCCCTAAAATTGGGAAGGCATTTTTTATAACATGTAGACACATGAAACCAAGAACCCATCAAGATACGAACGCAAATCAACTTTATAAAAAATTGATTGCTAAAAGTAAAAAGGGTCTGGAATACAAGCCCAACTGTAATGTACAAGAAAAAACTGGAAAGTATAAGAAAACTGAAAGTAAAAGTAAACTAGAACAACTATTTTGATCACACGCCAAGGATCCTACCTGAAGGGTAGGTACAACTATTGATTGTTCATCTCCGAGGTATTCCTAGTCTATGTCCACCTATGAGGTACCTCCAGTCCTAGTACCCTCATCCTCAGTCAGAGCTTCCCGTCGTCTTCATCCAACACAACAAGGCCAGGCATAGCCCGTGTAGGGGTGAGTATAATGATACTCTATTGGGGCCCTGAGATCTTCAATGTCTCACAAAATCCACCAAGGGTAAACCACAACGTATGAAATCAACAGATAACCCTACTTAGTTATATGCACATATATATTCCTAAGTTATCAAGTAATCAATCTCAATCACGAGGAAACACAGTGGGCCTGCCATGTCACACAGAGGAGCTTCCCACTAACCTTGTACTACTGAGATACTTCCTTTTCCAAGTACCACGGGTCTACCACGTCGCACAGAGGCACTCCCCAGCATGGGTTTTTTGTGTCACACAGAGGCATCCACCACGTAGCCTACAGAGATACTCCACCTATCGAGTACTATTGGTCTGCTATGTCACCATGGTGCTCCCCATTGGGGGTCTTCCGTGACACTAAGGTGCTCCCCACTAGGACAGTCAAGTCACTATGAGTCAAAATGGTCCACAGTCGTCATATCTCAGCCAGCCACTTGGTTCCCGTACTATGGTCGCTCGTCTCGGTGAGAATCCACTCCACGAGCTACCGGTAGATACTCCATCTACCACAAAGACCCACGAAAAGGAATCTCAAGGGTCCTCCACGTCATATGAGTCTCAATGTAATAGACAGTACGTCAATCTGACACCAGGTCTGTGAGTTATTAGCATTTTAGTCCCGGGGGCCCAGTTGGATTCATGCTCGATCCAACTTGAATTTTCCCCATATTAATCCAATTCATTGTGGGGTATCACTCAAAAGGATCATCTCCCTCCAAGATTTCCAGCGCTGCTGACTGTTCATCAAACGGACCTCCGGTGCCAATGTTATGGCCAATAGAAGTAAATGGATCCTACTGGGCTTGGGTCCAGTTCGACCTGATCGGACTGACATGACTCAACCAATCCTAGGCCGACCTGGTCAGACCTGTTGGGTCCGACCCGACCGAATGGGTTGTTCGGCCCGTTGGGTCTAGCCCGGCATGCGCTGGGCTGTCCGGCCCACGAGGGTCGCAATGGGCCATGGGGATCAAGGAGGCCACAAGGGCGCGGATGCAACGAGGGTGCCACTGAGGGCTGGAAGAGGGAAAAACGGTATGGCCGGCTACATGGAAGATCAGAAATACCATGAGGTGGATCGGCTTGGGTGGCATGTCGAGGCCGAGGGGGCGGTTTGGCGGACGGCGACAGCTCGGCAAACGGCAGCGCGGTGGCTCGGCGGAAGGCGGCGGCGTGGCGACTCGGCAAACGAAGGCGCGACGGTATGGTAGAGCTGCGGGTGGCAGAGGTTGCAAGGCGGCGGCATCCACAGGGTGGTGCCATTGTTCCATCTCCTTCGTCGCATTCAACATCACAAATAATCACGAGATATGCAGAGAGGACTGGCCATGTTATCTTGGCCCGCAATCTCCGCATAAGTGCAGTTGGAAGTGGATTTAATACTTGAATCACAAGAATATTAAGAACATGGATGAGGAATAAATCAAACACCCTTCCTTCATGCTTTCGCAATTATTTTTTCCCAATCCCACTAAAGAAGAACATTCACATATCAATCTAAAATAGTGAGTTGATACTCATTCATTGTTTTAGATGAGATGAACATGGGAATATAAAGTCTCTTATAAATAAACCCCTACCTCATGTTGTTCATTTATGTTGGGAAAATAAGGTTGTACAGACGTCAATTAAACATAGATGAAGATGGCCCACATCGGAAGAAGCCTTGAGGAAGAAGGTCAAAGGGGGTCGACATTCTTCGTTGGTGGAGCGTTCTTCTTTAGAGACCATTATTTCTCCCAAAGCTTTATCCTCTCCCAATTCCTTAAAAAATGAAAATTATCCAAAATAATAGATTGTGTTGGCTATTTAGTTCGTTATCATAAAAAACAAAATGGATTAATTAAGTTGGCTCCACATAATTAATTGATGAGGTTGGCACAAAATAAATAAAGGTGGGTTTGCACATTTAATTTTGGAGGGTTGGAACAATTAATGTGGAGGAAGCTCAAGAGACACCACCGCATTAACGAGGGGGTTAAAGAGGTTTAGACCTTGGGTGGCCCCCACCACCATAATCTACCATGAGAGGTTAAGGCCTGGTGGTTCCCACTTCTCAACTTCCACATGGAGGAAGGTTACAACAAAATAAAATAAAACGTGTGTTTATTTTCTTCCATGAAAAACCCACAAATTATTTTTCACTCTCGACCGACTACAGTCGACCTAAAAGTCTTATTAAGCGAATACCAGAACTGTGAGTTCAACAGTGCTCAAAGATTTCAATTACGAGCACCGGTTCAAAAGCTAGAAAACACACTCACACATTAACTGAATATGCCTGAACAAAAGTTAAAAAATCCATTCTGGGAAATACGGGCCTCAGAATCATGCACCGTCAATTTTCACGGACTCGTAAAAATCCCATTTATTTTAATAAAAAATTACATGGAAATTCAGGGTCATTACAAGATATATGTATGAGACATCAATGATGGGCTTGAGCCTTAGATAGGATTCCTACAAATCCTTGTGGTAGGGACTGAAATTCCATGTAGTTCAGGATGGGGGGTATTGAATCAGGGAGTACACATAGGAAAATGGCCCGACGATGTACTAGGGATTATTTGTGGTTAGAAGCCTGGGTTGGTCTGACTCAATGGGGGAAGACCATAGATGTGGTTTCTAGCAAAGGGGACTACAATGACTTATCAACGATTGTGGTTCCAATGGCTTACCATGGGTTGGGGTTCCAACGGCTTAATGTTGGTTGCAGTTCCAAAGGCGTGCCACTATTTTGGGATCCAATGGCTTACCGCTGGTCGGGAATCACAACTTCTTACCATCGATTGGTAAGCCCAACGTCTGACCATTGATTGGGAACAACAATGGCTTATTTTATATAGGGAATAACAATGGATTAATTTTAATTGGGAACCACAATCTCTTACCATCAATTGAGAAATACAACAGATTACCATTGATTAGGAATCACAATTGATTACCATCAATTGGGATTGGATCTCAGGGAGGCTTCCTATATACTCTGTATATGAGACAAGGATAAAAGCCTACATGGTTTGAATGTGTATAGTTTTACATCTTGCAGGATGATGTTGAACCGAAGTGAAGTGGTCATCACTGATGGGTGTTGGGCTTGAACCCCATGGAGGCTTCCTACGTACCTTTACTTGGATACAATGATAAATGTCCACATAGTTCGGGAAGGAGGATATAATTTAACATCATGTGGGATGAAAGTGAACAAATATGAAGGGGTTGGGACATGTATGTGTGGGGTATGAACCTCGAGGAGGCTTTATAAGTACCTTTAATATGAGACATGGATCAAAGTCCACATATTTTAGAATGGGGATATAGATTAACGTCATTCGGGATGAAGGTGGACCAGCGTGAAGGGGTTAGGATAAGTAGTTGTTGGGCCAGAACCTCATTGAGGTTTCATATGTACCTTGAATAAGAGACAAAGAACAAAGGCTGCATAGTTTGGAATGATTTGGATCTTACACTAAAAGGAGGCCCAAATTTGAAATAGGGGATTATGTGTGGTTAGTTGCCTGAGGAGAAGGAGACATGGACATACTCCAGGATGAAGGCTCGATGGAGAAAAAACCCAGAGGTAGGGAGAAAGAGTAATAAAGGTCTCATTTCCAATATCTCTTCTAGTATTTGTCACTGAAAAAGATAGGAGGAACAAGGGTGATACCTTCCAAAAGAAAGGATAGGGGCATACACCAGGATGGTTTCCCTTCCCCACAGACAGACGCTTCTCCAACAAAGAGGATCTCATTCCATTTGAGGAAGGTCGTACTCTTTTGGAGATGGACATATGTGAAGAATGTCTAATATGGGGAACCCTGCAAGTATTGCATTGGGAGAGGCTAAAATTTGACATAATGTTCACTGGATGATTGAATATGGCAGTTTAACATCCTACTTCTCGGACGAAGGGGGTTCACTGCACACCCCACGAACATACATAACCAATACCTACCCACCTTAGGGAATGGAATTAATGAACAATGCCATGATGAGGGGGTGTTGTGAAGTGATCTTCTAATGGGACCTTGTTAGCATGGCTAAATGAAGAATCAATAGTGATTACTGATCTTGTACGAAGAAGCATAAGTAGAAGCTACACTATGTGAAGCACCACCCAAGAGACCTTGGAATCACATTGTACAGACCTGGAGGGTTGTACGAGAGAAGGGTTTGTGATGAAAATGGGTTCACAGGAATGGACCTTGTGATTCTCTGGTTCTCCATGTGGAATATGGGATTCACGAAGGGCTATGCTTCATAAGTGGGGTGGCCTAGCATAAGCATAGGTTATGAGTGTATATGAAAGGAACTTCATGATGTGGAAGGGATATAACCGAGTTGGACTTTTCAGAGCATGGGTATCTTGCAAAGCATAGCACTGTGATGCAATGTTCTATGCAAAGCATAGTGATGCAGACATAGCACGTGGTTCACATTTTCATGGAAGGTCCTTCGTGAAACATGAGTGCTTTGAGAAGACACAAGTCCCCTGAGGGATCTCATTCTTTTGTGATGGCCCACAGTATAACACCCAGAGATTTTATGAGAAATAATCTTTTTAATTTTATTGATGTCTTGTGTTTTACGCTACACCCAGATTAGCTTGTACTATACGCAACAATGTATTAGATTTTAGTATACACTACACTATTTTTGGCTTGTGTTGCACGCAAGAACGACCTTCCTCAATAGCGTGTGTTGTACGCAATACTTAGTTTTACAAAACAACATTATATTGTTATAATATTATTATGAACTAGCTGTTATGAATAGTATTAAACACAATTTTAATTTTATAACATTATAATTCATCTTATACATTTTCTAGAACATGGTATGAGAACAAAATCAATTTTTTTAAAGGAAGTATTTTGCAAAAAAATGCACTTTTCCACCTTTTGATGGCGCACCCACATTGAATCTTGTTTTTGACACGTTTATAAGTTCAATTTGATGAAATAAACTTATTAATTTCAATAAGGTTATAGAAATTAACTTTGCAGAAATTTTTAATATTTTTCTGCTGACTTTCGTATTTTGATGAATAGTGAAACTATGCTAAATTTTAATTAAAAGCACCTTTTTTCATCAAGATAATTTATATGGTTAAATTATAATATTTAATTTTTTTAAACTATAAATATAATATATTTTAACCATTTATTATTATTTATTTAATTATCATTAATTTTATATTGAACACATAGGTAAAAATAATTCTATCTTTTGCAATGTTTTATCTTTTAGAACCCGTTTTCTCAATAGTGGGATTAATATTAAGTTAAATACTACAACTTCTGTGTTTTGAAATTATAAAAATGGATTCCATATTTGGAATCAGTAGGTATGAATTATGTTAATAGGATACTTTTTTATTTTTAGGCATTATGAATAGTAACTACGGTAAATTTTATTTACTACAGTTAAATGTAAATCAGGTACTTAATGGTAGAAATAATTTTATAAAATTACTATAACACTTGTTTTAATATAATTGGATGAATTTATTTCATCCTAAATATACTTGGGTCGAAATGGTATCTTTTGGAACCCACATGTATGTGATTAAGACCTTTAATTTATTTTATTTAAAGAAAGTGAAATTTGTCTCACTGAAACTATAATAATTAATGAATTTTTAATATAATGTTATACCGAATATAAATTCAAGTATAAATACTCAATTTAAATAAAAAGTATTTTTCATCTCCATGGTAATTTATTTGTGATTTTTATGATATATATAATTACCTTAATTTCATATACATTAATGATGCAGATATTATTTATTTAGTTAAAAATCAATAATATAGTTTTTATTAAAATAATAATATCCATCCAAAGGACCAAAAACATTAAAAAACCTTATTGGTCGAGTATAAACATACCCTATTCATAAAAGGGTTGAATTTTGGGCAATTTAGACCATTCTAAATTAGATTATGAAATTTATATTATTTTATTTTAAATGATGTCAATGTTATCACCTTCGTACTTTCATGAAGATAACATTTTAAAAGTAGGTTTTTTTGTAAGAAAAAATCTACTAAAAGTATTATTAGGAAATATATTATATTTATCTCCAACGTAGTATTTTTTTAATTTTTATGAAACAAATAAGTATATTAAATAATTATACAAAAATGATGTAGTAATAATTTTATTAAGAGTAATATCAAATAAATGGTTTTAAAAATATTAATATAAATATTATATGTACTAATTAATGTGATCCGCGAATTTTATAGATAAATATGACATGTTAGAAATTTAATAAATATTTTTTTTGAACATATATTCTATGTGTATTTTATTTAAATTCAAATAAATGAATAGTGTCAAAATTGACACTATTGATATTTTATAAAAATAACATATTATTAAAATTTTAAAATATCAAAAAAAAATTAAAAATTATAAAATGAAATTTATATAGTCTAAAATTTCATAAATAATAATATTATGGAAAATTGACAATAGATAATTATTTATTTATAACAATTTAAAACATAGAATATTATTACCACAAATAAGATTAAATAGATTAAATAAGGATAAATCAAAATGATAAGGTTTAAAATAATTTCCCAACATATCTAAATTTTATTTGATGATGATATTACAACCATATATCATCTCATAATCTAATGTGAGTCATTTTTGTTATTTTTATGAGGGGATTTAATTTATTTAAAATTAATATTTTTGAGGATTCCAAAAGTGCCTCTCTCCTCCCTTATAAAAGGGAACCTCCTCCCTATCCTCTTCACAACATTTTTAGCATTAATACTCAGAAAAACCCTAACTACTACTCTTATACACTTTCATATAAACATACTAGAGGATGTGGTATTCTTCAAAAACCAACTTCAGTGCCCTAAGAGGAGGTTTAGAAGAGTCACGTCGAAGAAGAGGGCATATCCTTTAACGTTTTTTTCAAATTTATTTATTCTTATACTTCCTATTATTTATTTATTTCATTATAAAGTAATGGAATTAGTATCAATAATATACAGATATTTTATTATAAATATGAAACAACCTTATTTACAATCAATCCATCATACAAAAAATGAAATCACCGCGCGTGCGTACGTACAGAATACCGTCTCCACGTCGTGGTGTAATTTGTTTTCCACCACCACCTTACATGGATGCGTATAATGGTGTAAATAATAACTATATATTATTATTATATCATAATACTAATTCTTACATATTATATAAACCACTCAAATTCCATTCAATAATTATGGTGAAGATATCATCGCTCGTGTGTACATACGGATTACCGTTTCCACGACACGGTGAGATTCATTCTCCATGTTAACCATTCAAGAATGATTATAAAGTATATATAATAAATAATCATGAAATATATGACCTAATAATGATAATTTGTTTATTTATATGTTATTTACTTACTTCTATTCAATTTAATAAGGAAACAAAAACAGCATTCATGCGTACGTACGACCTATCGTCTCCATGAACAGTGTATTTCATTACATTTATCGATCTATTATATATAATATATATTATGAATATATATTATATATAAATACTGTTTTACATTCTGTAAGTAAGTAATCATGATCTATGTAATCATATGAATAATTATAAGATAAAACACGTATGATATATGAAACGATTTTACCCAAAACGATGCTTTAACATGGAATTGACAAATGAACGGGTAATATAAAGTCGTATGTGAATCATATATGATATAATAACAATTATAATGGTTCTTTTATAAGTTAATAAAATTTTTTAAACCCACTATATAGGAGTCTCAGACACATACTGTTTAAATTGGACTTAAGGTAAGAGATAATTATTTCAATCTCATTCTTATCCAGGATTTCTTATTCGTATGGATTTACTAGGGTTATGTTTATCATTCATATCATTACCAAGAAAGTCTAGGATCTGGTCAAAACCGGTCCCAAGAAAATTTTATTAAGCAAAAGAAAAAGATATTCATGCAACAAAGGAAGTATTACAAAACTAAGAGTTCAAGACACCACGCATATCTGCCTCCACAAGTGAAGAATAATATTCAGGGACCGTAAACGACCATGCCATATACATCGCCATGATTGCATTCATGTATAAACCATCATCCACCTAACTGAACTCTCTAAAAGCATACAAGAAAACAAAGATTAAGTGACTAACCTTATTGAGGCATTCAACCCACTTGGAATGTACCCGCCAAGGCACATTTCGTATTCTTGTTTGTATGGCTTGGACCGCTAGTTGAGAATTTGATTCAATCCATAGCATGCTCCAATTATAAAAAATTGCATACCCGATTCCATGAATAATCTCCCATAACTCATCTACAAAATAAACACCAATTATAGTGAAACTATAAAAACATCATTTCACAAATCCACGGTACGTGCGAAAAAAACTACCTCACCCTGATGAGCGTGGTGCACCGGAAGCAGCTTACCTCATCCAAATCCTTGTTTTCTAAAAAAAAATTCATAAAACATTTACTATTATTCCATGTATATTAAAGGTAATTTTTCCCTTTGTTTACTTTTACCACATGGTATGGATGAATTCATTTTTTTACCATACGAGGTACTTTTTGACTTTCCCAGTAAAAGTACGAGAAGAATGTTTTTTAACTTATATGGAATGAATGGATTTTTATGGTTTCATACAACCTTATATCCATGAATCTTCCTCTATACAATTTTAGGGTTATTTTCAGCAGAATATTTTTCTTTTAAAATTTCATGGTAATTTGAAAAAATAAAATGATTTTGAAGAAGAATGGATATTTTCCACAAGAATTCATTTCATGTTTTTATCAAAACTATTTTCTATCTAAGATGACTTTATTTAATATGTTTATGTACCAAGTATAATGTATCTATTATTTAAATGGTTTCATTTTTCTTATGATGAAATGACATCCATTTGTTCTATATGGATTATGATATTATGGAATGATGTTTATGAAACCCATTTTATTCATTAGGTTATGATGAATGATTTATGTTTATTTTGTGGAAAATGAAATAATGATTTAATTATTAGATGGGTGGGACATATATATCCCTCAAATGAATTGGGTAAATATTTGGATCTCATGAGATAGAGATGGATAGAACAACAAGTAAAATCTAGTTCAGTAATACAGTGTTGGAACGACATGTAAACCCAGTTCAGTAATGGACATTGTCCACTATGATGTTCTTGGCAGCAATGCCTTAGATACTATAGAAACCATATAATGTTCTTAATGGTTTGACACAATTACATGTTTTATTCCCATGCTATTTTATCATAATTAATGTTCCATTGTGATCTATTCCTTATCTACTGGCACGATTTATGTCATTACTCATGATTTAGATGTTTTATTTTCCTGTTTTTATCTTCATATATTTATGGATTGTTTTATGTTCTCCATGTTTACCCTTACTGAGCATTTGAGCTCACCCTTTTTATGTTTTATTTTCCTCAGGATATAAATAAAGGTTTTAGGTAAGAAAAAAGGGGTAGATATTTATGGGAGATGTTGATGATCTTTCATCATGATTAAAAGATAATGTTCCGAGCTTCAAAAGACACTAACGAATACGGTCTTTGGGAAGCTGTTTTTGTTATATATTAAATAATACACAAAAATAATGTAATGTCCATGTATGTAAATATTTAGTATCTAACGTCGGTATCAGAGTGAATGTTTACTTAACCTTTAGAAACTAGGGTGCGAAAACATTAGTGATACCCCTATAGATATTTCAATGGTATGTCTAAGTATGTCCCTAAGGATTAGTATAACTATAGGTTATAGTCCTAAAATTTTTTTGACGATCATTTGTATACATGGGTGAACCTAAGGTTTCATAAATTAAGGAATATGTGATAAGTTAGACATCTCATATGTGACTTTTTATGATAATGTGGTTCCTCGTTATTTTAAATATTTCTTACACTATGGTTTCTGGTTTCAGTCAATGGAGGGAATGAGAAGGATTTCAGTTAACATTGATTACAAAGGAAAAATTTGTGACTAAGATCTTAAAAAAACTATGTAATTCATGGAGTGAGAGATATTATTATTTTTCCAAATCATTCCTCGTGATATTTGATTAACAAATTGAACGTTTGTTGTCTTTTTAAGTCATCAAATAAGAGGAAGATGTACTTTTTTGCATGTCATATGGTGAGGAACATAGAGGAAGGAAGATTAAGCATTCTACATATCAAGAACAAGGGAAGAAGAAAATTTAGGAATACCTCTAATGGAGGGGAATATGATATATGTGTGGCGGAAAAGGGGTATAGAGTGACAGACTGTTATAGAGTTCAATGTCTTATCTGTGGAGAACATGGAAATTACCCAACTTAATTCCCCTACCTAAGAGGTTACTTCTAAATCGAGGAAGGACCAATTCCATGCCAATCATTGAAGAGGTTGGATTGTAGGGATTATTTATTGGAATTCAAGAGTAATATTTTTGAGGAAATTTTATAGTATATTGAAATATCTATATATTGGTCTATTGGGGGTTTCCATAAGAATATGGTAGAGGTAACCAGGAAAAGTGATTGAAATATTTTTGGAAAGAATATGATATGTGCATAATTAAGAGATAAGGAGAAAATAATATATTTGATATTATTAATGAGATGATGACTGATATAAGGAAAATGTGACATCATGGATTGAGTATATAGAAATTTTGGGATTTTGGTATGTGGAAAAAGTTAACTTTTGATAGCATTCATGTTTTCACTAAGATTATATGGTAATTAGCCTTTTTAGTATAAATGATTAAGGTGTTAAATTTTTTCAAATGTGACCAACAAGATATATCATATGATATATGGGTGATAGATGATGGTAAACTTGCTTGTTATATGACCTTTATAGAAATTGTTTTCTTTATACTGTGAGGTTGGACAGAAGTGTTTTGGATAAGCCTAAAGATTGGAATGGATTATGTTGGACAACAGATAGTATTCCTTAAGTCTAGACTATTTTGATATTATTTATGGAATTTTATAATGGTGTAGTTTTAGAAAAATTTCAACCTGTTGGAAGGGTGACAACCGGTCGGGTCACACAAGACTGTGAGAATCGAACCCGCAACCGAAGTGCAACAAGCCTTTATCACCTACCATTGGCCTACAAGAATTCCCTTGTTTGTAAAAATTAGTTTTATTTTATTAAGTGGAATTATATATGAAGTATAATTCCATTTTGGATCCATATACGATTAATGTCACCATATATGGACTTATGTATATTTAATAACTTTTTCATGCCTTTTGTTTGAGGCAGATGGAATGATCCATCATTCTATAACATGATCTGCTAACACTTCACTAATGAAAAATTCAACTTCATTTTTTTAAGATATGAATTGGAAATTGTTCATGGAATGAAAAATGATGATTTTACACTGAAATCAACTAAGTATTTAACCTTATGCAAAAATTCATCAACTTTAGGGAAATAATCATGAAAACCAAAAATATTCTCCTAGTACCCTCATATCTGATGAATCATATGGTACCTTAGATCATCACAAATTTATGGCATTGTGACTATTGGATTTTTCATATCCATGTTCTCTACCACTCTTCATCAGAACATGATGGTTAGATTTTTCTTCCATATCCATATTTTCCCCAATATTCTCCTATATGGAAACCCAATGCTAAGTAACATTGGGTGACCATTATGTTTATAACTTTTATTTTTCTCATATTATGTTTTAGTATTACTTTTTACAATTTGGTCTTCTATTAAAGAAACTTTCAAGTAGTAAATGATTTATAACCCTGATGAATTTTGAGGGTGAAATTCATTTTAAGGGGGGTAGAATGTAACACCCCGAGATTTTATGAGAAACAATCATTTTAATTTCTTTGATGTTTTGTGTTGTACGGTACACCATGATTATATTGTTCTATAAAAAACACTGTATTATCTTGTAGTATATGCAACACTATTCTTGGCTTTTGTTTCACGCAAGAGCGACCTTCCTCAATAGCGTGTGTTGTACGTAATACCGAATTTTACTAAACAATGTTATATTTTAATAACATTATTATTAACTAGAATTTATGAATATTATTAACCACATTTTTAATTTTATAACATTATAATTCATCTTACACATTTTCTAGAACATTGTATGAGATCAAAATCAATTATTCGTATAAATGAAGTATTTTATAAAAAATGTAGTTTTTCTTCCTTTTGATGGAAAACCCACATTAAATCATGATGTTGACCGGTTTATAAGTTAAATTTGAAGAAATAAACATATTCATTTCAATAATTATATTCAAATTATCTTTGGATAATTTTTTATTATTTTTCTGTTAACATTCATATTTTGATGAATATTAAAAATACGCTAAATTTTAATTAAAAACAAGTTTCTTAATCAAGATAATATATATGGTTAAATTATAATATTGAATGGTTTTAAAGTATAAATAGAATATATATTTTCCATTTAATATTATGCATGTCATTATCAATAATATTACATTTATCAAGGGAGATCTCGAGCGTTATCAAATTTCACGAGATCATCCAAGGATGTTTGGCTCACATGTCCAATATTTTTATGCCACAACATATTTTCTTCTTCCATGGATAGAGAGCACATATCTTCTTCTCCACTCCTGATGTATAGATACCATTTGGTATGATTTCCCTTACATACTACAACACCATCATTTCCATTGATGAAATAAAATTTATTGGAAAATCTTATGGCATGTCCTCGGTCACAGAATTGCCTTACACTTAATATGTTGTGACAAAGATCTTAAATAACCTAGACCTCTACATGTCTCGTGTCTTTCCCCCCAAAAATTGATTTCCCATAGCCAATAATTTTAAAACATTCATCATTACAAAATTATAACATACATTCGTTATCATACGTGATTCCCATCACCAGATCCTTGTTTCCTGTCATATGGGAGGAACATCCACTATCAATGATCCATATCACATAACGATATGATGCCTTGACCATAATTTGTACAACCACTGCCTCCTCATTTATTATATTTTTTATCCTTATTTATGATATTATAGACTGTATGGATTGATACTCTTAACATTCTCTAGAATATGACGAAGCAACATTAACTTTTAGTAAATAAAATTGATTTTTCATTTTCATATCATTTGATGATAAATATTTTATGCTACATATATCTAACCTCAGGTTGCATTCGCACATTCCTCTATATTATTTATGAGATATGTTGCACCATGTGTTCAAATCCCCCACACCTAAAATAGTGACCATAAAATGAGTACATGGAAAATCCATTAGGTTCTTGTGGTATGAATTCAAATTTTACATCTTTCTGTTTTCAATCAAGCCTCATACCATCCTTATAAATTGAATTTTTCTATTATTCTTATTCATCTGTACATCCATGTTATGATTTCATATATTCTATTGTCTATGTTATCTGTTTTCCTAATGCTATTCTGGGGTTCGGAAATTTTCCTTGATCCTTAACAATTCATCATAAAATCATGACTTCATATTCAAGTTCTTCAATACGTTTGATTTGATATTTTCCAGACTCAGTAAAACAATTGATATACCTTTTATGTACTTCATTTTTGAGTATGTACTCAACCATCATTTCTACGATTTCTGGTGATGAAGACTTCATTTAATCATGTTCCTCATTCAAGTCAGACTTCTCTCTTTCATACTATTTTATATAGTGTTTGGAATCATGAAACCCATTGATAGATTTATTTTTTTCCATCTAAGCATCATTATTTTCATGAGAATCTTATAATTCATCGCTAATGTTCATTATTCCTTCAATTTATCCTTCTTCATTATCGCATTATTCATTTTTAATGATTATTTACAACTTCCTCTAAAGACCCCACATCATGATCCTTATAGCCATCAAACTCTTCTTCATTAAATTATTATAAAATTTCATCATCTTTTAATGAATATTTTTCTTGTTGATTAATTTTTAATAATTAATAATCAGAAGTTTTACATTGGGTGAATACTTATTTTGGGGATTTTCATCATTGCCTTCACTTTCATCTTCCATCATCATAAGACACTTTACTGCAAAATTACCAATTATTCTTCATCGAAAGCATGAAAAGTAATGCTTATAATTGAACATTTTGATTTCACATTGTAGATTTGTAGAGGGAAATGAAATGAAATCATCAATGTTGTCTTCCACCAGACAATATTAAACAGTGAAATTCTTCAATGGCCTTTAATGCCACATATTTGGGATTTAATTTTCTATAGAATTATTATCATCATTTATCATTTCATATGCAACTAGATTTATATTGAAGTTATCCAATGACAACTCCAATCGATATTAATATTACAATACTAAATATTTCAGATTAAATGAAGTTGGAAGATTCCTCATGATATGCTTCACAATATTTATAACTTCACGACGACCACACATGTCTTCCACTAAAATGTTCTCTCTATAAATGATTGTATCAACGGATTCATTTGGGATCATTATCATATCATCATACTTGTACCACAAATCCAGTACATTTCCTATGAAACCTTTGAATCACCGTTAATGAAATTTAGAATCATTTCCAACCTAGAATGTGATATTTTACATGAGATCCCCTTCTTATAAATTTCACATGATATGTATCCTCCTAAAGCATTGATACATTTCGCATCATCATCCAATTATTTTATTTCCCCTTCTGATAAAGAACCACTATTGATATTGGATGATATTCCATGAATAGCTAGTTTGACGACATTTATTCCTATTTATCATAAGTAGTTTTGAATCTAGTTATTCAATATTTTTTAATTGTTACCCTCAAATACCATAATTCGTTTTATAGAGACCAACTCCATTTCTTCTACTGAGATAGAACAAATTAATTTTAAACATTACCTCTGAAACTGATTGTTAGGTCCTATAGGTCAAATACCCTTGGGGGGGGGGGAGGGTCATGGTTTAAAAGATTAAAAATCCTACCCCTTCAGATCAAGTAACTTCATTAAACAAAACATACTTCTCAATTCATACCATTAAAATATATTAAAATAAATTAAATCATTCACATGAAACGTCAATTTTACTTGGTTTACCATCATTTGTCTACGTCCTAGGAGAATAAAACAGAGATATTTCGATGTACCATATCCACTAAATATCATTACCAATTTAACGGTTCAGCCTAGATCTTATATGCTCAGGCTAACTTTCCATACAAGGTTTGGGTTGATTCACTTCATTCCCAATGTCACTCCCTATGTCTCTTTATATGGATAACTAATGGTGGAATGGACAATCATATTCTACTTTATTCACTCACAACTCTTTTATGGGATCCAAAAATAGTTTATGGACTAGTAGGTCACTTTAATTTCATGAAATCACACATCCTAAAATATAGGTAGATTCTCTATTGATTTTCTTTTTTCACCATTTGATGAATTACACTTTTACTCAAACTTTTAGGTTAGCAGATGGGGCTTTTTAAAACCGTTTAATTCCCTTAATGACTTACATTATTCTTCCACATACTATTTTGTACATATATTATGAAGACCACCTCTTCAACATACTTCATATTCTCCTACCAACGTGTACTGCTTATGCATACTATTTCCCCTTCCCTCCTATAGGTACTAAACTCCCTTACTCCATGGACAACCTCATTCATGGAATATTTCATCTCATCAAACTACTTCTCCTTCCGTGTAGCATTTTCCTTTGAGGGATAAAGTACCTCAAAAACCCCATCAAGAAATAGTTGTCATGAAACCCTTATCTTTTCATGGATTTCTCCTCAAGAAGCACTTCACCATAATAGACTTGTTTTATGTGAACCACTTTGGACTTAGCCATATTCCCAAAGCAAATATTTTTTCTTATGAAATCACTCTCTTCATTATGATTTTATTAGAGATCCTTGTATAAGAAAATTAATATATAAAATCCTCTAATCCAATGGTTACCCAAATTTTCAATGTGATACATCCATCATCATGTACTAATCCTCCCACGAACCATTCTTCTATACACGGTCCATGTACTACCTTTCTTCCATCGTGGAGACCCAAATCACTATAATGTTTTCGTGACTGATAACCTTCATTGATTCCCAAATCACTACATCGTTTCCATGAATGATAAACTATATTATATACCAAAATCCTTTTACATATCACATTCCATTTCTAAAAACCATTTTCTCCCCATGAATTATTTTTTTGTGTTGTCTTCATCTTGCACTTCGTGTTTCACTTTCTTTATATATTTCCATCGACATTTCTCATACCACAATTCATGGTCTATGAACTATCCTTAATGGTTGATGTACTATTCACTCATATGCAGAAATAGTTCATTTTCCAAAATAATTCTCTTGACATTGGGGCCCATATATTGGAAAAACACTAGGAAACTACGCCACTTTAAACAACAACATCGACAAAAATTAACCATACTCATTCTTGATCATCAATCATTTTAAAAAAAAATCACACACAAAGCATACATAGAATACAATATTAGGTATTTCCCAAACATATTTTAGAACACTAAAAATATATTTGAGTACTAGGTACACATCCACATCTATATCTCCCATTAATTATCATATATGGAAAAATTGCACAATAACACATTGAGTAAGGGAATTGTATGACCACACAATACCATTTCTTAGGGATCATGTGTATCTTCTGGTCAAATCAAAAATACCACATTATCCTTGATACCCATCACTCTATTTTCAATAATTTAGGATTCATTTTGAGAATATCAACAACACTAATTCATGTGTATGACCTTGTGTATCCTATCAAACCATGATATAAATTCCAAATGATATGAAATCTCTCTAACTCATATGAACAAATAAATGTACCTATTAGAGCAGTGGGAAAGAATACCCATTCCGAAATATAGTTTCCCGTGATGAGGGGATACTATAATGAACTCATGGTATTTAACCTCAAACTTCAGGGTTCTCGGTCTAGGATCATGATAGTCAATTAGATTGTCTTTAACCATGCACCATCATCCTCTGATGAAACAACTTGATATTATCAGTTTTTCTTCACACCACATCGGGACAAATAAATTAAAACTCTCAAACCTCAATCCAACATAATAGATAACGACATTATAGCAAGTATAATTACTAAAATGGAATCATAAAAGTGAAGAAAATGATAAATAATGTAGTATATAAACTTCATCAAAGTGATTTTTCATAATGAGGGTCCACCAATTTCCAAGACGCATGTCTGTAACATATCCTACAATATCTGGATGGTTTGATCTATCATCCCATTTTTCTGTGGGTCCAATGTAGTGAAAAATAACATCCTTGATCCAAAATCATGTTGTAACCCCATTAGGTTCCTAGTATGTAGACATTAAACTACATGTAGTTCATCAGTGTTCAAAATTTTACACTTTTTTTTGGAAATTCAGGTTCATCGAAATTTATATATTTCATATCTCGAATTATAATAACATGAGGTGTAATATATCCCACTGTTTACTCTCATCTATGAAACAATCCATGAACTAGATGGATGACCAATCCAGGAACAAAATTATAATGTCTTCAAAATAATACACTTTATGAAATAATTGAATCAACACTCCCACATCTCCATCCTCCACCAAACAAACCTAGAACCTCCCCTCAACACCTCTGACCACAAAATTTTTCAATATAATGTTCCCACAATTAATAGACCATTACATTAGTTATAAAAAAACTTATATCATTTCCCACAAGAATCCAAAATAATCCTAGAAGTAAATGTATATGAAGAATGAACATAAGAGAATATTATAAATGATCTCATTACAGATCAATAGAGAACCTAAAAAACATGCCAAAAATAAATGGAAAACCCCCTCGAACAACCACTTAAATACATTTCCACATCAACTCAACACATGATACCGAATAAATACACCACAGACAATGAAACCACAGGAACAACCATCCCACCTCCAATTACCCCAAACCAATACTCATCAAAACAAATGAACAACACTACCCCACAAATAAAAATCAATAAATTTATTCCTATATATCAAGATAATATTCACACTAGGTGGAAAAATGTTTCTCATTTGGGGTCAATTGAATAATAGCTAATTATTACTGATAAGGATTCAAGTATTCCTTTTTCCATAAGACATGGATTTTATTACACATCACACATAAGGGGAATCATTACAAATAATAAAATAGATATTTCCAAATATTAAATTAAATGGAAACCACAATAAAGGAAAACAAAAAATGGATTTTGGGACTATGCACACATATGCTTCTCTCACTCTCAAGTACTCACCTAAAAGTTACCATTCCCCCATAAGACACCAACAAAGGGAATGGTATGACCACAAAGAACCTGTCATAAATCCATGATCACTAATGTCCAAACAACACATGTCACTCGATCCACAATACCCATTTATCCCCCTTTTATGTCATAGTATTCGTAGTGATGATATCTAAAAAAAGAAATGTCAACAATCTCATGGATCCTCTCTAGTAGTGACAATGATTTTAATCGATACACCATGTATCTATGTCAAAACAAATGTCAAATTACCCATAAAACCTATGAGAAAGATTACACCCCCTAAAAACCATGGCTACACACATATAGGGGAGACTATCAAGAGAAAATTTTCTTCAACCATGAAATCCAAGACCCACCATTTATGATCATTAGATGCATTTATATGGTCCTTATCCATCCTCATCAGCTAACAATGAAATATGATATTTTTAATTATGCTCTTACCCACACCAGGACCATGAAATTCTAACTATCCAACCTCTACCCAACACAACATTGAACAACTTTACTATAAGTATAATTCCTAAAATGGTTCCACCATAATGGATGTGTGATAAATATTTTTTTTATGAAAAGTTGACCAAATTCAGTTTTTGTAAACAATATCTCCCAATATCCAAGATACATCCACCCATCATATCTTATAATGTATGGATTCTCCGCTCAATCTTCTCTTCACAATAAGGGTGGAAGAAAATGATAACTCACATCTTGGAGACAATATAAACAATTAATCACATACATAATCATGTGCTAAAATGACTATTCTGATTAAAGATAAAGGTACTTAGTACCCTGTGATGCCTGGCCACATCATCTATATAATACTTCACAAATTGATCCATTTCACTCACCACACATATCCCTAGAATGTGTGCATATTTCTAAAGACAATCCACAATTGGTAGAAGTGATTCAAAAATTGAATATGATTAGGCTGCCCCTATATTTAAATCAATCGAATTGAACTCTGATTTCCACTTTGGAAAATCCATGAACTTAAAAAAACATTTATAAAATAGTGATATACATTCACATAATAAAAAGATAGATGTTTGTCTATAAACACTAATACATACAATTTTCTCCCAGCCCACCAAATCTATCTCTTTAAGACACAATATATAATTTTTACACAATTAAGTTCCACTAAAAGTGATTTTTAAATCTCTCTAGGAACTCCCTCATGCATAAGGAGTGGAACAAAAAAACCCTTTTCTAAAAAAATAAATTGGTTACTAAAACCCTCTAACTAACCTTTATAAGAATAACCATACAAAACAAGATCATAAATAATCTAGGACATTTAGTCTACTAACTAATAATCATACACTATATTCATTATGGAATTCTATTTAGTATTATATTAAGGAAACCTTTCCTGCTACTCTCTCCAATGTCATGATGATTCACTGTAATATCCATTATTTCTTTCCAAACATTCATGGACTCATGAAGCACATCCACACATGTCTTCTCACTCAACACATCAATATACGCATTATGATTCCCTAGGTTGTAAGAGATATCAAAATCATAATAATTGACAAAATGCATCCACATCCACTTGTACAGATTTTGTAACAGCCCGAGATTTTATAAAAAAATATTCTTTTTAATTTCATTAATGTCTTGTGTTGTACGCTACACCAAAAGGAGCTTGTTCAACATGCATACTTGACTTGCCTTGCATTACACGCAATCGCGACCTTCCTCGATAGCGTGTGTAGTACGCAATACCGAGTTTCACTATACAACGATATGCTGTTAAAATATTATTAAAACTAGCCGTTATGAATAGTAATTATCACCTTTTAAAATTTTAGAAATTTTAGCTCTCAAAATGGACTTCATTTTTGGATTCGAAGTATCAAATTTAGCCTAAGGTGAAATTTTGGTACTTTTCGGATAACTTTCATATTCTGATGAATAGTTAAAATTACTAAATTATAATTAAAAACAATTTTTTTTAATCGAAATAATTAATAGTGATAAATTATTAATTTGAGTGGTTTTAAATTATATTTAGAATATATTTTTACAATTTAATACAATGTTCGTCAATGGATGTAATTTCACATTTAAACCAGTCATAAACAAGTGTCAATCTTTTGATATTTATTATCTCTTAAGAACACGCTATTTGTTTTGACGACGGGAATTAATTTTTAAATTTATTAATGCAACTGATATGTTTTGAATTTGATAAAATAGACATCATTTTTGAATTCATAATATCAAATATAGGTTAGATCTAATTTTTGGTATTTTTCTGGAAAATTTCATTTTTTGATGAATAGTGAAACCACCAAGTGGTAGTTAAAAATCTGAATTTTTCATAAAACTAAATTTTACCACTTCTGTGAGTGGAATTTAGAAAATCCGAGAGATACGGTTGATGACAGTAAGTAAAATGTGGTTCAATGAGATGAAAATAATTTTTTGGTGAATAGTAACTTTTTACTTTTTTTTACCACGGTTAAAAGTAAATAGGGTAATTAAGTATTAAAATGATATTATTATTACCCTAACACATGTCCTAATTCTATTGGACAAGTGTAATTCGACCAAAAACAACCTTAGGAATAATATATGACCATTTAGGCCCACTTGGATTAGATTAGGACATTTATTATTAATTTATTTAAAGAAGGGTTAAAATAGTTAAAATCAAAGTTTAATAAGTAAATAATATTTAATATGGGGTTATACATAAGGTAAATTAGAATATAAATATTAATTAGAAAGGTAAAATGATTTCCTACATAATGGTATTTTATTTGTAATTTTAAGACATTAAATAATTTAATTTATTTATGACACTACGATGATGAAGTAATTATCTTATTAATGAAATATTGACATAATTGATGTTATAAATACCCAAATAAATATTATTTGAGACTTTTTATAAATTACACTAATTTTCTAGGTTAATATGACATGTTAGTATAGTTTAAATTAACTTTTTTCGAACTAATCATTTTTTTATGATTTTCACAAAAATCAATTACTAAATAGTGTCAAAATTGACATAAAATAGTTTTTAAAACAAATATTATATTATTAATTGTTATTTTATTCCAAAAAAACTAAGGTTCGGCAAAATGACTTAGATAAGGTTATATATATTAATATTTAACAACTTGGGGTTATTTTGGCTTGATATAGTATGTTTATTATCCTTATAGTATAAGAACACAAGAAGACACAGTAAAAGTAAAATTATTTAACTTAATGATAAATCTAAATGATAAGGTTAAAATAGGAACCTAAACTTGTCTAAATTATATTGTATGAGAGTATTTCGACCCATCCCCACCTTAACCTCGAAATAAATCAATTTGGAGCTATTTAAAACCGATCATGACTTTATAATAAAATAATATTTTTAGTTATTCCAAAGGTGCCCCTCTCCTCCCTTATAAAAGGGCACCTCCTCCCTCTCTTCCTCACACAACATTGAGCCTTCAAGCTCGGCCAACCCCTACCAAATTCTCTTCTCCACTTCCCTAGAAAAATCATATAGGTTCTGGTCTTCCTCAAAGACCAATTTTAGTGCCCTAAGAGGAGATCTCAAAGAGGCGCTTCAAAGAAGAGGTAATTTCCGTTACCGATTCTTTCACCTTTATTTCTTCTTCCACTTCTTCTTCTTAGGTTGTTTAATAATGAAGTAATAACATCAGTATCACTCATATACTGATATGTTATTATAAGTATGAAACAATCCTATTTCACCATCTATCCATCCTACGGAAAATGAAATCACTGCGCGTGCGTACGTACGGAATACCGTCTCCACGCCATGGTGAAATCTATTTTCCAACACCACCTTACTTGGATGGGTATAATGGTGTAAATAATAACTATATATTATTATTTTAAAGTGATATGGATTCTGAAATAGCATACATACACTCCAATACAGTCCCACGATCATGAGAACGATATCATCGCTCGTGCGTACGTACGGACTACCGTCTCCACGACGCGATGAGATTCATTGTCTACATTAACCATTCATGAATGATCATAAAGTATATATAATAATTAATCATGAAATATAGGACATAATAATGATACTGGATTTATGTGTATATATATGTATTTCATCTACTTAATTCCGTTCAACTCAACAAGGAAACGAAAACAGCGTTCATGCGTATGTACGGCCTACCGTCTCCATGAACGGTGTATTTCTTTCCATTTACTGATTTATTATACATATGTATATTCTGAATATATATATATATATAAATCATGTTTTATATTCTGGAATTAAGTAATCATGATCTAAGTAATCATATGAATAATTACAAGTCAAAACACGGACGACAAATGAAACAATTTTACCCAAAACGCTCTTTGACATTGAATTTACAAAAGAACGGGTAATATAAAGTCATAAGTGAACCATATATGATATCATAACAATGAATATTATTCTGTAATAAGTCAATGAAATTATTTAAATCATTATACAGGAGGTTCGGACACTTACGAAGCAAATCAGACCTAAGGTAAGGGAAAATATCACAATCTCATTTTTATCCGAGATTGTTTATACTTTGGTATTTACTGGGGTGTATTTTATCATACACATCCATGTTTCCTCAATATTTAATATTATTTACATCCACCTACAATTGTTTAAATCCATTTTTACCCTTCTGTGAGTTTTTAGTAAAAGATATGAAAGGAATCTTTTTTCGTTTTTCGTACGAGGTACTTTTTGACTTTTCTGACAAAAGTACGAGAAGAATGTTTTTTTAACTTATACGGAATGAATGGATTTTTAAAACATTTTTTCCAAGAAGATTCCTTTAAAAATTTTCAAGTTTATTTTTAATCAACTTCTTTTAGTTTAAAATTGTATGACATGTTAAGAAAGGAAAAATGTTTTTGAAGCAGAAAGGATATTTTCCTCAAGAATGGAGTTCAATTGTTTTATCAAAAAAAATTTCCATCTAAGGTAATAAAGGGTTCTGTTTTTATCCTTATTATTAAATTGATTTTATTATGTTGTGATGGAATTATATTTTTATGAATTCCTTTATCTTATATGAATTGTTTTATGATGTTTAATATTCCCATTTTTATTACATGGGTTATGAAATGATGTATGATTTATGATTTTGTGGCACACATATGAATGGTATCATTATGAGATGGGTGGGACCTATATCTCCCTCCAATGAATTGGTTAAAGATTTTATATCTCATGAGATAGACATGGATGGAATGGTAGGTTATACCGGTTCAGTGAAAAAGGGCTGAAACGAGGGTGACTCGGTTCAGAAAGGGACTTTGTCCACTAAGATAGTCTTGGCAATGAGTCTTGACTAATAAGAAATGATTCTCTATGATTATGTCTGTATGCCACAAAGTTTAATGTTTTAAGTTATTATTATTGTTATTAAATTTCACTGCCATGAGTTATCCTAGGTTATGAAATTATGATCTCTTTTACAGGTTAATATTTTTCAAAAGTTATGTGCTTATGTATATGATGTGATTGATATTTCTTTTGTTTACCCTTACTGAGCATTTGAGCTCACCCTTTTATGTTTTATTTTCCCCAGGATATAAAGAAAGGTTTTAGGTATAAAAAAAAGGAAGATCTTTATGGGAGATGTTGAAGATCTTTCACCAGGATTAGAAGATTATATTCCGAGTTTCCAAAGACACTAAACTATTACGATCCTTGTGTGTGAGTTTTTTTTATGTATTAAGTATTCCGAAAATGTAATGTAATGTCAATGTACGTCAAGCTTCGGGTCTCTACAGTTGGTATCAGAGGAAAGGTTTAGTCAACCTTTGGAAACTAGGATGTGAAAACATTAGTGAGATCCCTAGAGATATTTCTAAGGTATGTCTAGGGATGTCCCTACGGATAAGTATACGTATAGGATACAGTCATAGAACTACGGTAACGATCATAGAATTTAACCTAAGATGTTAGATGTCAAGGATACTCCTCCTTTATTATGTTGTTTTCCCTAGCATGATTTTTTACTATCACACTATTCTTTTGGGGTTTTAGACGATGGCTGGAACCCGAAGGAACCGTGTTGATCAATGCAATGGACAATGCAATGATTGTCCTCCTGAACAAACAAATGTTAAGGGAGATGGAGTGAAAAATCTTATTGCTATATTTACACAAGCTATTAATCATTCTGGACTTCCAAATGAGCAGAGAAGGGAACAATATTCTATTGAGTCCTTCATGAGGAAACGTCCACCTTCTTTCAGTGGGTCTTCTGATCCACTTGTTTCTAAACAATTGATCAGTACTACTGAAAAGATATTTTCAGTTCTTCAATGTTCTGAACATGATAAAGTCATCTTAGCAGTATATCGTTTGGAAGGTGAATCTGATCAATGGTGGAATCTTATCAAGAATATGAGGCAAAGAGATGAAATTGAGTCCATGGAATGGGATGAGTTCAAGAACTTGTTTTTCAGTAAGTACTTCCCCCGTATTCTTCGAACAAAGATGGAAAAGGATTTTCTTGAGCTGAAGCAGAAGGATGATGAATCTATTCGTATATACGAAGTGAATTTTACAAGACTTGCAAGGTATGCATCTGGCATTATCATCCAACCTGAAAGTAAAGTTGATCGATTTTTCAGTGGCTTAAAACCAAGTCTTCGAAGGGCATTAGCTATAAGAGACTTCAGTATCTACGAAAAAATTTTGCATTGTGCTATGAAGGTAGAAATGGAAGTTGGTGTTACATATCCATCTCATGGTTTTGAAAAGAAACGAAAGATGGAGTTCAAGGAGAAATCTCAGAATAATAGTGAAAAGAAGATGAATGTTTCCTTATGCTCAAAGTGTGGAAAGAAGCATGGTGGAGATTGCCTTAAAGGGACAAGAAAATGTTTCAAATGTGGAAAGGAAGGTCATCGGGCATTTGAATGCTGCAATGATGGGAAGAAGATGTCTAATGATGCAAAAAACAAAGGAAGGGATACACAGAATGAACCCACAACACTTTAATGTTTCAATTGCAAGGAAATGGGGCATTATGCTAATAAATGCCCTAATCCAAGGGTTAGTGATGATCGACATGAGCAACCGCTTAAGGAAAAGGACAAAGGGAAGTCACATGCGATCACTATTGGAGATGTTGAATATGACAACGATGTGGTGGAATGATTAAGTGTTTATGTAATGGGATTCCAAAATAATGTTGTATCATAAAGTATTAGAATATTTATGTATTGGTCTAATGTGGTATTCAAAGTGATTTAGATATTTTTGGAAATAAGATGATATGCGCATAATGAAGGGAAAAAGAGAAAAAAAATGTTTAACAGTATTCATGAGCTCATGATTGATATAAGGACTAAGTGATATCATGGTTTGAGTATATAGAATTTTGAGGATTTTGGTATGTGAAAAGCGTTAACTTTTAACTGAATTCATGTTTTCACTAAGGTTCAATGGGTATTCAAGAGAATACATGATTAAGGACTTTGAATGTTTGGAATGTGACCAACAAGACATATCTTATGATATATGGGGATCAATGATGGTATTAAATCTCTGGTAATCATTTTCACTATATTATGAGAATGGACTGCAGTATTATGGATAAGACTAAAGACTAGAATGGATGATGTTGGACATAAGTTAGTATTGTTTAAGGATAAAAGTTTTTTTTAGATATTATTGATGGGATGTTACAGTAGTATAGTTTTAGAAAAAGGACAACCTGCAGGACAGGCGACAGCCCAACGCGTCGTACAAGGTCGTAGGAATCGAACCCACAACCGAAGTGCGACTGGCCTTTATCACCTACCACTGGCCTACAGGAAGTCCCTGGTTAGTGGAAACTAGTTTTATTTTATTAAGCGGTATGATATATGAAGTATAAGTTCATTTTAGGAACTATATAGGATTAATCTCAGTATAGATGTACTTATGTATTTTTTGATAACTTTTCTAACCTTTTGTTTGAGACAGATGGAATGACCCATCATTCTATCACATGATCTGCTAACACATCACGAATGACAAATTCAACTTCATTTCTTTAAGAGATGAAGTGGAAATTGTCCAAAGAACAACAAACGGTGAGACTATACCAAAATCATGAAAGTATTTTTCTAATTCCAATTTCATAAACTTTAGGGAAATGATCTTAAAAACCAAAAATGTTGTCCTAGTGCTCTTATATCTGATGAATCAGATGGTACCCTATATCATCACAAATTTATGGCTTTGTGATTTCTGGCTTTTCCATAGCCATGTTCTCTACCACTCTCCATCAGAACATGATGGTTAGATTTCTCCCCCATATCCATATTTTCACCTATGTGGAAACCCAGTGATTAGTTTATTTGGGTAACCCTTTAGTTTCATACTTTTGTTTTTAAATATTTGTTTTGGTATTCCTTTTTATGATGTGGGTTTCTATTAAGGAAACTTTCGAGTACTAAACCATTTATAACCCCGACGAATTTTGAGGGTGAAATTCATTTTAAGGGGGGTAGAATGTAACAGCCCAAGATTTTATAAAAAAATATTCTTTTTAATTTCATTAATGTATTGTGTTGTACGCTACACCAAAAGGAGCTTGCTCAACACGCATCCTTGACTTGCCTTGCATTACACACAATCGCGACCTTTCTCGATAGCGTGTGTAGTACGCATTACCGAGTTTCACTAAACAACGATATGCTATTAAAATATTATTAAAACTTGCCATTATGAATAGTAATAACCACCTTTTAAAATTTTAGAAATTTTAGCTCTCAAAATGGACTTCATTTTTGGACTCGGTGTATCGAATTTAGCCTAAGGTGAAATTTTGGTACTTTTCGGATAACATTCATATTCTGATGAATAGTGAAAATTACTAAATTATAGTTAAAAACAATTTTTTTAATCGAAATAATTAATAGTGCTAAATTATTAATTTGAGTGGTTTTAATGTACATTTAGAATATATTTTTACAATTTAATACAATGTTTGTCATTGGATGTAATTTCACATTTAAACCAGTCATAAACAAGTGTCAATCTTTTGATAGTTATTATCTCTTAAAAACACGCTATTTGTTTTGACGACGAGAATTAATTTTTAAATTAATTAATTCAACTGATATGTTTTGAATTTGATAAAATTGACATAATTTTTGAATTCATAATATCAAATATAGCTGAGATCTAATTTTTGGTATTTTTCTGGAATCTTTCATTTTTTGATGAATAGTGAAACCACTAAGTGGTAGTTAAAATACTGAATTTTTCATAAAACATAAGTTTACCGCTTCTATGAGTGGAATTTCGAAAATCCGAGAGACACGGTTGATGTCAGTATGTAAAATGTGGTTCAATGAGACGAAAATAATTTTTTGGTGAATAGTAAATTTTTACTTTTTTTACCACGGTTAAAAGTAAATAGGGTAATTAAGGGTAAAAATGATACTATTATTACCCTAACACATGTCCTAATTCTATTGGACAAGTGTTATTCGACCACAAAAAACCTTAGGAATAAAATATGACCATTTAGGCCCACTTGGATTAGATTAGGACATATATTATTAATTTATTTAAAGAAGGGTTAAAATAGTTAAAATCAAAGTTTAATAAGTAAATCATTTTTAATATGGGGTTATACATAAGGTAAATTCGACTATAAATATTAATTAGAAATCTAAAAATATTTCCCACATAATCGTATTTTATTTTTAATTTTTAGACATTAAATAAGTTAATTTATTTATGACACAACGATGATGCAATAATTATCTTATTAATGAAATATTGACATAATTGATGTTATAAATACCCAAATAAATATAATTTTAGACTTTTCATGAATTACACTAATTTTATAGGTTAATATGACATGTTAGTATAGTTTAAATTAACTTTTTCCGAACTAATCATTCTGTTATGATTTTCAAAAAAATCAATTACTAAATAGTGTCAAAATTGACATAAAATAGTTTTTAAAACAAATATTATATTATTAAATGTTATTTTATTCCTAAAAATATAAGTTTCGGCCAAATGACTTAGATAATGTTATATATATTAATAATAAACAACTTGGGGTTAGTTTTGCTTGATATAGTATGTTTATTAACCTTATAGTATAAGAACACAAGAAGACACGGTAAAAGTAAAATTATTTAACTTAATGTTAAATCTAAATGATAAGGTTAAAATCGTAACCTAAACTTGTCTAAATTCTATTGGATGAGAGGATTTCGACCCATCCCCACCGTACCCTCGAAATAAATCAATTTGGAGCTATTTAAAACCTAACTTGACTTTATAATAAAATAACATTTTTAGTTATTCCAAAGGTGCCCCTCTCCTCCCTTATAAAAGGGCACCTCCTCCCTCTCTTCCTCATACAACTTTGAGCCTTCTAACTCGGCCAACCCCTACAAAATTATCTTCTCCACTTCCCTAGAAACATCCTATAGGTTCTGGTCTTCCTCAAAGACCAATTTTGGTGCCCTAAGAGGAGGTCTCAAAGAGGCGCTTCAAAGAAGAGGTAATTTCCGTTACCGATTCTTTCACCTTTATTTCTTCTTCCACTTCTTCTTATTAGGTTGTTTCATTATTAAGTAATAACATCAGTATCACTCATATAATTATATGTTATTATAATTATGAAACAATCCTATTTCACCATCTATCCATCCTACGGAAAATGAAATCACTACGCATGCGTACGTACGGAATACCGTCTCCACGCCGTGGTGAAATCTATTTTCCACCACCACCTTACTTGGATGGGTATAATGGTGTAAATAATAACTATATATTATTATTTTAAAGTGATATTGATTCTGAAATAGTATACATACACTCCGATACAGTCCCACGACCATGAGAACGATATCATCGCTCGTGCGTACGTACGGACTACCGTCTCCACGACGTGATGAGATTCATTCTCCACTTTAACCATTCAGGAATTATTATAAAGTATATATAATAAGTAATCATGAAATATATGACATAATAATGATACTGGATTTATGTGTATATATATGTATGTCATCTACTTAATTCTGTTCAACTCAATAAGGAAACGAAAACAGCGTTCATGCGTACGTATAGCCTACCGTCTCCATGAACGGTGTATTTCTTTCCATTTACTGATTTATTATATATATGTATATTATGAATATATATATATAAATCATGTTTTATATTCTTTAATTAATTAATCATGATCTATGTAATCATATGAATAATTACAAGTCAAAACACGGACGACAAATGAAACAATTTTACCCAAAATGCTCTTTGACATGGAATTTACAAAAGAACGGGTAATATAAAGTCATAAGTGAACCATATATGATATCATAACAATGAATATTATTCTTTAATAATTCAATGACATTATTTAAATCATTATACAGGAGGTTCGGACACTTATCAAGCAAATCGGACCGAAGGTAAGGGAAAATATCACAATCTCATTTTTATCCGAGATTGTTTATACTTTGGTATTTACTGGGGTGTATTTTATCATCCACATCCATGTTTCCTCAATATGTAATATTATTTCCATCCACCTACAATTGCTTAAATCCAATTTTACCCTTCTGTGAGTTTTTAGTAAAAAATATGAAAGGAATCTTTTGTCGTTTTTCGTACGAGGTACTTTTTGACTTTTCCGACAAAAGTATGAGAAGAATGTTTTTTAACTTATACGGCATGAATGGATTTTTAAAAGATTTTTTCCAAGAATATTCCTTTAAAAATTTTCAAGTTTATTTTAAATCAACTTCTTTTAGTTTAAAATTGTATGACATGTTAAGAAAGGAAAAATGTTTTTGAAGCAGAAAGGATATTTTCCTCAAGAATGGAGTTCAAGTGTTTTATCAAAATTATTTTCCATCTAAGATAATAAAGGGTTCTGTTTTAACCCCTATTATTACATTTATTTGATTATGTTGTGATGGAATTATATTTTTATGAATTCCTTTATCTTATATGAATTGTTTTATGATGTTTAAGATTCACATTTTTATTACATGGGTTATGAAATGATGTATGATTTATGATTTTTTGGCACACATATGAATGGTATCATTATGAGATGGGTGGGACCTATATCTCCCTCCAATGCATTGGGTAAAGATTTTATATCTCATGAGATAGACATGGCAGGAATGGTAGGTTATACCGGTTCAGTGAAACAGGACTAAAACGAGGGTGACTCGGTTCAGAAAGGGACTTTGTCCACTAAGATAGTCTTGGCAATGAGTCTTGACTAATAAGAAATGATTATATATGATTATGTGTGTATTACACAAAGTTTAATGTTTTAAGTTATGATTATTGTGATTACATTTCACTACCATGAGTTATCCCAGGTTATGAAATTATGATCTCTTTTACAGGTTACGATTTCCATAAGTTATGTGCTTATGTATATGATGTGATTGATATTTCTTTTGTTTACCCTTACTGAGCATTTGAGCTCACCCTTTTATGTTTTCTTTTCCCCAGGATATAAAGAAAGGTTTTAGGAATAAAAAAAGTAAGATCTTTATGGGAGATGTTGAAGATATTTCACCAGGATTAGAAGATTATATTCCGAGTTTCCAAAGACACTAAACTATTACGATCCTTGTTTGTGTGTTTTTGTTATGTACTATGTATTCCAAAAATGTAATGTAATGTCAATGTATGTCAAGATTCGGGTCTCTACAAATTTATATCATTTGGATAGAAAACATATCTCAAGATCATGTATTCCATGATAGGAACACAAAACCTAATGTTGAGATAAATATTCAACAACTTTTTTGTGAACATATATACCTTCAATTCAAGATAATGGGTAGCATAATTATAGTTTTGGAGATGTAACTTCCTAGAACCATCAGATATCACCACTCTATAATGAATCAATAGGGATCCAATTTAAAAAAATATTTCTTAAAGAAAACCACAAATAATACACGCTCATTGGTAATATTAAGTACCAGGAAAAAAATCTTCTCTAAGTAACCAAATTTTTCCTTACTCTGATCATTCCTTATAAATACATGATCATTTCTTGTCCTCATTGTTAATGAGGCTTCAACATGAGAGAAATTTGAAACAAAATAGCAATAATAATACATGAGACTAAGTAATATTTATTCATCATCCATATTATTTGTTGATTCAAAAGAAATAAATGCTTAATCCTTCTATGAGTCCAATTACACTCTATCGAGACACCACATATCCAAGGAAACACATCTATGACATCAATAACTCACACCCAGACAACTTCACATATATTATTTGATTTTGATGGACAAAAAATAAAATATTTAAACTCTCAGTTTCATCCTCCTGTGACTTTGAGTAGAACAATATATTATCCATTTATATGTTGATGAACTAGTATACGAACTCAAAGAAGACATAGTTCATAAGACTCATGAAAACACCTGTTGTGTTTTTTAACACCAAATGGAATGAACACATAACATAATTTCGCATACCTATATATCATGGTATACTACTGAATATAGACTTCACTTAATATTGAATTGTTATATTGAATATATTTATTTATATTTTATTACAAAATAGATCAACTAAACTATCCAATCACATCATCGATCGTCATATGAGGGTAATAGTTCTTGACAGATTTTTAATTCAACCTATAATATTCTATACACAACCAAAGACTATTTTATTCATATTTGGACGAATAAAATGGAACACCACCTCAGAAACATTGGTTCATATGACACACATCTATATTAGATCATCCACCTATATCCTCAACTCATGCTAATCCATGGGAACTATCTTATATGGATAAATCGTAATTGAATATGCACCATGCTATGATTCTATACTAAACATGACATCATGTCAAAGATTTAGATCTATAAAATAGATACATAAATCATCCATTAACTCATCCTCAACACTGGGAGAATCAAAAACCTGAAATGTCAACAAAAATATCTTCCAATGATTTCAAAAGATTCTCCACTAACGTGACACTTGAATGATAACCTAAATTTAAAATAAATCCACTCATTGGTCCTCCAAATAAAAAAACTAGACTCTTCATGGAAATTAATCAATTTAAACCCACATTGAATACATAAAATTGATACCAATATTAATATCATATTTTTATATCTATAAAAAATGATTTCCCCCACCGATTAGTGCATCCGCATTACTAGTATAAATTTCTAGAACACATAAAACAAGGATACATTACCTCCAACTAGCGTAGATATCACCAGTGGAATACGAGTACTCTGCCCATATAGTCCAATTATTTGTACCAATGTTGGTGAAAAAAAGGATTGTGAGGCTCATGAATCAATCAAATTACAGACAAGAGAAAATGAAAAACTGATCGTACCTTCAAAATACTCCCACGTCTAACGTTTATGCTACATCTAATGTGTGCATATAACCATTCCCATATCCTCTACCTCTCAATTTTTATACTCCATTTAAATATTCTATTTTGAGTCCCTATGGGTGGAGAAAACATGGGGATTACAATATCCAACTCCACTTTCTCTTGGATATTGAATAAATATCTATAGTACAAACTGGTGGAACTGCCTTGTAGGCATCTATTGTTGTTGAAAAGGGGACTGAATTAAATTTTAAATTGACCGCCCATTGTAATTGGACACTGAGCATTGAAGTTCCATTATATACCACATATTTGGAAAACAAATCGAAGACCATCAAAAGGAACTCAAAAACCACCTATCCATAAAGGACGAGAATGAATTTTCTATAGTTAGTTACTTGATTAATGAATCCCATACAACATGAAAATTAGTAACCAACTACTATATACTATTATACATAAATCACCCTACTAATGAACCTTTTGAGTCTCAACTAAAAATGGAGTCATCCACTCTATCATAGTATCCTTTTTCTTCACCACATGATATAGTGGGAGTATAAATCAAGTGACTTCAATCCTAATAACTGGTTGTAAATCCCCCTCCCAGTATCCCAATTTTCACATCCCATATTATAAAATAAGGAGAAATTTGTAATAGGTTATTGAACATGATCCCAAGATACATCATTTTTAGGATCTCCTTCAAAATTCAATGAATTTATTGCCTCTTGGAATCCTTTATCATCATCAAAAAATACTAAAAACCATTCAATGACCAGAAACAACACATCTACCCCTTTTAAATCACCAAGTTTAAACACCCATCACTATGGATAATCCCCAAAAATACAACTAACTATGAAAAGAACCTAAAAATCATCATGTTTTTAAATTAAACTGAATGATATCATAGTCTCTTCTATCAATCACCTAATCTCTAGTTATAAAGCTGTCCCCTCACACATGCCCTTACTCTTCTAAATAAGGGATTAAAAATAATGTTTTTAATACATACTCCTCCTCTATAGGGTCAATCATATGTTGATCAAATATATTATCCTACTGAACTAAAACTGGTTGAGAAACTTATGAATGATGATCATGATATTCTAATGAAAACAAGGAGAACATCCTAATCCTTGTAGCACAAATTTTTTTCAAGTAATACTTAATTTTTAAATTTAATTTTTAAAAAAAACCTAATTAAATCTTGAAAACAAGTCATCATGACCGATGAACCTCTCCTATGTTTCTATGAATAAAGTAGTTCCACCTTACATGGTCATTAAATAATCCCAAAGGGCATGGACTAGATCATGGTACCCTAAAATAACATGTCCTATCTAGTTTCCTTGGACAAAATATTTCACCAAATTATTCTAAAAATAATTTCATACCATCCCATAAATTCCTCACCATTCATAATTCCCAATTTCATCCCATTAATCAACCTTCACCTCTGTTAACAAACTCCCATGATACCATCTCCCCAATGATTCGTAAGTGAATAGATGGAGATAACAACACACAATGTCCCTCCTCTATTAGGAACCATTCAATTGACCAACATTGAGAGTATAAAATTATCGCCGTGTTTGTGGTATTTTAACTACAAATGAAATATAATTCTGAGATTATATAAATATTCACAAAAAACTCCAAAGGAAAATATAATATTAAACCAAAACCATCCCAAAGTTTGTTAATAAATAAAATAGATACATATAAAAATTTTAATGTAAAAAACTGTTTGCATGCAACCAAATAACAACTCAATCCTAGCCAGTAATGTCCAGATCAATCCAAAATGTCCATCTAGAAACATGATATATTATTATATAAGAAGGTAGAAGATAAAACATATACATAGTAGTGATATAACCAAGGCCTCCACTTAAAATATGAAAATATCTTTCTAAATATCTAGTGAACAATCAAAATAATGAAAAAACTCTTGTACATTACCTTCAAGAAAATCCATCCTCGCCACGTCTAACTAACCAAATCGAACATTCAATATAATAAAATAATGTTTATATAATAAAAAATCAAAGAACTTTGATACCATTTCCACACTAATTTTCTACTCTCATTACCCAAGGTCTAATTTAATTTCATCTTATATCATGAACACATATCACATCATATCACATTAGTCTCCCCAATATACAAAATAGACACCCATCATGTCACGTCACCTCACATCCCTCACTCAGATACCCAGTCAAAAAATCAAAACTAGAACGTGATTATTAGGGTATCCTGAATGAAAAGGACATTAATATGGATCCCCAACCCTTCCATGACTAACATACAACATAAATAACATCAAAAATAGACCACAACTCACCCATAGAAACCATTTCTAATACATCACATATCAATTTTACAAACCTATTCCAACACATCAATATTAAAGGAATAGCAAGAGATAGGGATAATTATCCCTCCATATCACTACAATCATTGATGTTGGAAAAAACGCACAATTTAGAACCTATGACCATATTTAATGTTATCCAAATTGGGTTTGGAGAGTATAACATAACAAAATTGTAGATGATATACAGAAAAAACACAATAATCAACCTATGGGGTCACATTTACAATACTAGTACACAACACATCACTACCCCCATACCAAACATCAACGATAAAATTTCATTGAACCCTATATAAAACACACCAATCATGTAAAACAATAAATTGAACTTCAATTATTCATCATTAAACACATTCTTCATTAATCAATTTAGAAAACCTAAAATTACTCAAAATTTTATTTGATGACCAAACCATTCATCTGATCTTGTCTTTAAAGATTTGAATTTATTCCCTTGATACTAGGGAAACTAACAAAACTAAAACATACAATTGGTCTAACATAAACAACCTTAAAATCTCTACAAATCATCTATCTTCATTGAATAACATATCCTAAAAAACACACAATCCAACTAACCATATCATCAATTAAAAAAATCAGTAATTCCATTTACGACAACCGTACTACCACAACCATTATACCATAACCAATAAACCACAACCATTACACCACAACCTCTTCTCTAAAACCCTTATTCCCAAATTACACTACCACAACAACTACACCAAAACAATTTTACCACATCACAAAACTTCTTACATCATATCCATGATAACCAACCACCTCATAAATGTCCTACATGTCATAAAACATATTCATTCACATCATTCATAAAAAAATATCCCAATCTATAGAGGGAAATACAACAAAAAGAATAAAAAAATTACAATTCACATTAAAGATTCTAAATCTATTCATGGTAATCATAACATGTCTTTCTAATTCATCTTAGATATTTTCCCAAAAACCAAAATATATAGGGGAATCAAATTATTTTCAAAAATTATTGTCATTCATTATTTTTAGGATTTTGATACATAAAACATGGAATGTTCGGAAAAACATGCATATGTCACACCTAGTCTGTATAAGAATGAGATCATTAAAGGAAAAAATCATATAATATTTCCACTCCCTTCTCACCATAATACGAATAAGAAACACATCCAACTCCCAACAACATATGGGAAACCAAAGGTCAACCAACACCACCCCTAAGAACCATAAAAATGCATCTTAACTAACACCCTAACCAAACAACTTTTCCACATTGAAATATCTTGATATGAATGAAACAAAACTATAGTGAATGGGGATGAAGTCACCAAAAAATTGAAGTAGGGATCCAAAAGAACCAACAAATATAATTTGGGAGAATAGGGTTAGAAATATTCATCAAGGTGTTTTTGGTTTTTTTCTATATTAGTGTTTCGGTGCGGATGTGCGTCGGGTTACGCTATTCCGCCAGGACGCATTCGCGCGTGCACCCGTCAACCCGAGGGGATGGGCGCGCGGCTTGTGGTCCCGCAGTCCCGCTTTCCAAAGGCGGGCGGCATCCGTCCCTTATTCAGGGGCGTCTGCTCCTTGATCGAAACCGGGATGATGGGATGTCGGCTCCTCCTTCCTTGGACGTCTCCTCGGAACTCGTCGCCTAATCCGGTTCTCCCTCATAGATTTAAGACATGCTCGTGAATCTCGTTCCCGGCGCCATATCTTCATGGACACCGGTTAATTACGCTGCTTCCGCCCGGATGCTCCAAGGAGTCCGGTCGGGGCAGCAACCTGCAGTGAGAAGGCCGGGTGGCTCTGGGTGCTGGGGGCGTGTCGTAACACTGCGGCTCTGCACGTCTGTCTTCCGTCCCTAATAGGGCTTCTCGAAGGCATGATGACCTGAGGCATCCCGCACTGGGTGCGGGGAACTGTGTCCCCTGAGGTTTTCCTCAGCTTCCCATGTTTAACACGGGGTATGCCGCGAGTTTAACGTCCAGCGGGGACGGCATCGGACCGATCAACACGAAGAGTGGATCAGATGACAGAACCCCTTGCGGGGAACCTCCGACGCTGGGGCCAGCGCATGGGCGGCTTCCCAAATGATGTGGAGTGGAGAGAAGTGGCATGACCCCACCGGGATGTGGCGGCCCGGGTAAGGATCAGGATGGATGATGGAGTGGAGAGCTTGGACCCCGTAGGGGCTTCCTACGTACCGCGCGTTGGCACGGATCAAAGTCAACGTAGTTCGGGTATACAGTTTAATGTCATGATGGACGTCGGCAAGCCGACTCACGAAGGGGTCAAGGCCGCCGGGCGGAGGATTGAACCGAACCACCTCACACAGAGGGGGATGGAACGGCCGGGTGGATCACAGTTTCACGTCATGCTGGACGATAAAAGGAGAGATGGAAAAAGGGGCTGTGGGGAGGCACAGTGGAGATACACACGGGCAGTCTCCCACAGGGGCGGATTCATAGGTGAATCGACGCGAGCGTGAACCCTGGAGGGGTCCACTGATGGACGAACCGACGTGAATACGACCAGGACGACCAGGTGGTGGGCTTGAACCTCAGGGAGATTTCCTACGTACCCTGTTTAGAAGACAGGGATCAAAGTCCACGTAGTTCATTCTGTCAGGACTTACGCACTTGAGGCAGCCCGGATGCGGCAAAACTCAGTTGGAAGGGACTTGGACCGAAAGTAGGAGACACCTCGATCCCAGTCACACCCTCTACTGGCTTCGGCAGTGGGGGAGCGCAATGGAGATACACATGTGCAGCCCCCCACAAGAAACTAGGGGTTTGTAATACCCTACCCCCGTAGGGAAAATCCGCTCCCATTAAATCGTCCCTAAAGAGGGGCAATCCCGACATCCCTGCAGAGACGAGCGGGTGGGGGCCACATCCAAACCGGGGGGGGACCCTGCGTGCGAGGCACGGGATCGGGTGATGCGGACGGTTTAGCGTCTCGCCAGACGAAGTACAGTTTAACGTCGTGTGTTGAGGACGAAGCGGACGGTTTAACGTCTTGTCGGACGAAGTACAGTTTAACGTCGTGTGTTGAGGACGAAGCGGACGGTTTAACGTCTTGCCGGACGAAGTACAGTTTAACGTCGTGTGTTGAGGACGAAGGTGCTTGGCAGTTTAACGTCTTGCAGCACGGACGATAGGGGCTAGGCAGTTTAGCGTCGTGCAACTTGGACGTAGTACAGTTTAACGTCATGTTGGACGGATGCAGTTTAGCGTCATGCGGGACGAATGTGCAGTTTAACGTCATGCTGGACAAATGCGCAGTTTAACGTCATGCTGGACGTGTGTGCAGTTTAACGTCATGCTGGACATTGGTTGTCGCCGATGGGTCCGTGTCACTTCGCGCGAGCCTGGAGGGCCACACGGGAAGACAACGCACGGTGCGGGCACCCAGGATGAAGATCATTGGGCGCCACGCAGGCGGGTACCCTCAGGGGGTCAAGGGGGGCGACCCCGGCGGTTTGCGCGCAAAAGAGGAGCTTTGCGCGCAAAACAGCAAGGCGGCGCGCGAAATGGCGGGCTGGCGCGCAATCGGGCCAGCCCTTTGCACGCGGATGACTGAGATTGCGCGCACCAGGCTTCGGACAGCTCGCGGGGGCAACGGCTCATTCTCTAACGAATGGCCACTTTGAAAATGGGGGGTGCGCGCAATCGGGCTGGATTGCGCGCACCCGGGGGCAATTGCGCGCAAGAGGCTTCTTTTGCGCGCAAAGGCCTTTGGGTTAAGGATTATTCAAAGGAAATGAGCCAAGGGGATTGCGCGCGAAGGCGAACCCCAAGGCTCTATTGCGCGAAAGAAAGGAGGTTACCTGAAGATCGGCATTGCGCGCGGAAGGGGTTGGATTGCGCGAACGAGCGACGCTTCGGATTCTGGCAACCTTCAAAACGTCGGGGGTCGCCTTATATTTATAGGCAACCCCGGGCGCGGAATCTGGTCTCGAGCGCGGAATTCCCTTCGCGGGCGCGGAATCAGGACCCAGCGCGCAAGGTAGCCGCGCAGGCCACGGGCGCGCAAAATAGCGCGCCGGCCCAGCGCATTGCGCGCATTCCGGGAGGATTGCGCGCCGCGACTCACCTTTGCGCGCGGGCCTCTGAAATTTCGCGCAAGTCCTCCGGGCCCTCCGGAACGTGCCTCTGACTCCAAATATCACTTCGCTTTCTGCATCCGGAGCTTCGTTTGGGAACAACGGACTTTTCCGGCGTCTACAAAAGCCCCCCGTCGGAATCTGATCGGCGAGAGGTCGCAACGATCGGGTTCCGAGGGAGACGCCGGAATGCCGAAGTCCTGGGCTGCGCGGGACTTCGGCGCGCAAAAAGGGGCGCCGGGCGCGCAATTCGCCGCCGCGGTCGCGCAATCGAGTGTTCCGCGCGGCGCGGAATCCCCGCCTCGTCTATAAATAGGGGTCCAGGGTTCCGCGTTCCGTACACAGGCCTTCCGCGCGATAAGCTTCAATGCTCTCGTGCGCGAAATTGCCTCTTCCGGTCGCGAAATTCGCCCGATCGGCGCGCAAAACCATCCGGAATTCGCCTGCCTTTGCGCGAAAACCCGGAACTTTGCGCGACATTCTTCCCAATTGCGCGCCGTCCACTTGGATTGCGCACCAACCTTCAAACTTCTCTACCAGCCTCGTCCGATCCCGCACGCTTCATCCCTTAACCCGCACGACTCCCGAAACTTCTGAGATGGCCGCGCATCAAGGAAATGAGGGGGATGCCGCCACTCGCAGAGCTGAGATGGCGACGAACGAGGAGGTCTACGGAGCCAAGGAGATTGTTTCCAACAATCAATCCCTGTTCGACTTGCTGACGCCGGCCCAGAAGACATATCCACTGTCGGACAACCTGCCGCTCTGGAACTTCGGCATCCTAGATGAGGTTCTGGTGCCAGGGTTCGAGGTTGATGCGCCACGGACCTGGGTGACTCAGGAGGACGAGCTTCCCCGCTATAACATCACCAACAATGGGCATCCTGCCAGGGAGACCGGGCACTTGGACGTCTATGTCCTGAACCCGAGGACGCGAACCATTGACGGAGGTGAGCCTACTGCGGAGAATTCTCCAGCCCTCTACTCGAGCACATATCGCCAGAGTGTCACTGACGACACCAAGGGCTGGCTGAAGGACTGGGACTTGCGGTCTGGGGGCAATTTCACCATCGAGTGGGCCTGGGCGTTCTGGGTACGCCACACTTGCGATCACTTCGCAGAGGAGCTGCGGTACATCGGCCTATCTGAGGCGGTGTGGACGTCACAGTTCCACTTCTACCAGCAGTCCGAGCTCAGGCCGGAGCTGTTCACCCGCTGGTCTCCAGATACCAACACCTTCCATCTTCACCATGGGGAGGTCGGCATCGGTCTCTGGGACATCCACTGCATCGGAGGTATCCCGCTGGAGGGCTACCAATACGATGAGTTCCTGCCACCGAAGAACACCTGGGAAGACAGGTCACAGACTCCTATTCTGACCTGGCATCTGCTTGACCTGGCTACGCAGCTGCTCGGGATCAAGGACTTCCAGAAGGACATAGCCTACATGGAGTGGTTCGGCCAGTTCTTGGAGCATGACCCGGCGGTCAAGATGCCAGGCAGGGGGAAGCGGTGCCTGACCGCAGCTCAGAGGAGCCGGAACGGGTCGTACTGGCGGGTCCTGGAGACGGGCGACTACCGCTCATGGGGGTACCGCGTCATCGAGGCCCAGGACCCAAATGTCCGGTACGTGGCGTTCCTGGCCGCCTTTCTGAGTGGGTGGCTCCTGCCAGTGCGGGACGCGAGAATGGGCGTTCGCCCGGCGACACTGGCGGTGGCGGGTGCTATGGCCGCCAACAAAAGATACAACCTCGGGGTCCCAGTGCTGGCGAGGCTGTATGCCATCCTGGGACGCATCTCACGAGGGGGGTCGCCACGAAGGATCTGTGGGCCCTTTCAGTTCTTCCACGGCTGGGTGGCTGCTCACCTCGGTGGGTACACGTTTCCGAACGCCATCATTCCTCCGGGCAACGGCCTGCGACCCTCCCTGCTGAACATCGCGGGGGTCGCTCCGATGACCCTAAGTGAGGAGGGCGTGAGGATTCGGATTGGCAATCATGCCAATTTCAACTTCAGTCCGTTCCCCACTCCCGTCGGCCAGATGATCGACAACGGGCAAGGTCCGCTGGAGCAGCATGAATACTTCCTGAACATGCGGGGCGGGGTGCTCGTGGCTCGGATCGACGGGAAGGTGATCTGCGAGCCTTACGTGCCAACCCGGTTCGCCAGGCAGTTCGGGTGCCTTCATCGGATGCCGAAGAGGGTATTCACTGCTGTCCGGGAGGAGACGAACCCTTGCGTCCTTCGCCAGATGTGGCTGATGTTTGCCGCTTTCGGCTCTGGCGACGTCATCACTCTCCCTCCTACCGGAGTTGACGCAGGCTTGGCAACCGAGTACGCCGAACACTGGGCCATCGCGTACCCCGATGGGCTTCTACGGAAGCCAGTTCGGCGGCTCGAGGTTACCCGTGCGGAGACCGGGCGTCAAGGAAGGAGGCGAGGCGCCGCCACACGGGGGAGAACAGAGGCGCGCCAAGCAGCGGAGCCGGCGCGGGCAGGGACTTCGGCGGCAGGCACATCGCGAGCTGCCGCCACGACCTCAGCGCCCAGAGAGGGGGCACGTGCGGTGGTCGAACAGCGGCCCGGGAAGCAGGTGAGACGTCTGCTCGAACCCTCCCACGATTCAGTCTTCCCGGCGCTGTGGTCGGCCTGGATGACCCTGCGGCAGTCACTGGGGACCGACGCCATCTGGCGAAAGATTCTCAGAGAAGGAATCCATCTGCCAGAGGTCGGGCGCCTCCATATTGCCGACAGGGTGGACTTCAACCGGCAGTATGCGTATCTGACGGACATGGACGATTACGCGCGCCAACGTGGTCAGCGTGCGGAGCCATCCCTTCTGGTGAAGGTGATGCTCGGTCTAGAGCCCGCTCCAGAACAGATGCCGCCGGAAGAAGACGACAGTAACGACGACTCCGAGGAAGAGGAGGAGATGGGGGAGGATGAAGGCTCCGAGGGAAGATCCCATCAGGGGAGTCCGCGGGAGAGCGGCGAGGTGGCCGGCTCTGACAATGTTGATGTCACCGAGCTCCTCGAGGTCCGCTTCTATCCCTACTCAATCTTCTTCATCCATTCTCTTATGCAGCTTCTAACCCATTTCTCCATCGTTCTCAGGAGCGCACGGATGTTGGTCAGGCGTCCTCAGCGGGAGTAGGAGGGGCGCCAGCAGGACAAGGCGGGGGCCAGGCACCCATTATCGAATTGACAGGCGCGGAAGGGCCCCCTACTGCAACTGTTCCTGCGGCGGCCGGGATAGCGGAAGATGACGCTCTGACCTCCCGTAAGTCTCCTTGCTTTACTGCTGGTGCCTGCCGTTGACGATCCGTGACTAACCATGGCATGCCCCACGCAGTGATCTCAACACTGGAGGCTCGTCGGGTTGCCGAACCCGGGCCATCTACGAGTGGACCAGTGGTGGACATGCCGCCTGATCCGGAACAGACTTCCCAAACCGAGCCGGCCCCACCAACTGCTGATCAGGGGGCTGCGGACGCCGGCGGTGCTGACATCGAAGACAGGTCGGGGGCCGACGAGGGTGTCAGCGCCGCTGGGGAGAGAGAAGAAGGTCGCCCAGATGTTGGGGAACCTATCCCTCATGAGGACCTCCCAGGGGCGGACCCTGCAGCAGACCTGCTGGCTGCCTTCCCTGCCTACCGGCCTGCCGACCCCGAGAAGATGGACGACTCGGACGCGGAGGCGGTCGAGGAGAGCCGGATAACGCGCCGCAGGGGGTGGAAGTGCATCCAGCGCTTCCTCAAGCGAGACCCATCGGAGTGGCTGGGGCGCATGGGATCACTTCAAACCTGGCTGCGCTTCCTGTGTGACGGGGGAGCTGATGCTCAACGCCTCCATCTGACGGTCCGTGATTTCATGGACGAAAAGATGCGCGAGAGCTGCCGGCGTGCCGACGTCACACAAAGTCGGGACATGTCGGAGAGCACGCGGGCGCTCCTCGCGGCGGAACAGGAAGTCCGGCGCCTCGAAGGGCAGGCGGCAGAGAAGGAGGCCTTCGTCGCAACATGTACCGAGCTTGTGGAGCAACTAGCAGCTCAGCTGGTTGACGCCCAGGTACAGCTGACGGAGGCGGGCCAACAGATGGTCACAATTCAGGTCGAGCGGGAGCGTGCACAGGCCAGAATCGACGAACTGCGTGCTGCGACCGCCGACGAAGAGAGGGCACGCAGAGAGCGAGAAGCAGCTCTGGAGGCCACCATCCAAAGAGTAGCGGCATTAGAAAGACTCATTCAGCACGCTAATCCCTAAAGGCTTTGTTTTGCCGTTCCTAGAACATTTGCTTCCGCTACTTTGATCCATTTGTATGAATCAATATATTTATCTGCATCTTTTGGCTTAACATGCTCAACCACAATTCATTGTCTTGCGGGAGCGTTAACCAAGCATCAGGCATCCATAGTTGGGCCTGGATTGCTGGAGAAAAGAGGGAGGTCATTCCTAGGAAAGGAGACCTCAGACCTAATCAATGTATCATCCCCCCAACTTGTTCCAACACACGAGCGGGACAATGCTAGGGGCATTGAGATTTTATCCGAACATAGGGAAATGAGAAAGGGTGAATCGCGTGTCCCGAATCCAGACATCCACAACGGTCGGCCTTCCAGGAAATGCCCAAGACGGTAGGCGGACAGTGGATCGACCATAACAACTGCAATAGACGGACCGAAGGTCATCATTCATATTGCAGGAGGCGGACCACATGTCATCATGAATACCGCTTTGGGGTTCCTTCAGACACAAGGGTGGAAATCCAGATCAACAGGGCATGCGAAGCGTGGGGCGAAGTGACGATTGTTCGGACAGAATCCAACGCTCTCAGAATTGCGCCACCGTGGGGAAAGCGTATTAGGCGGATGCACTAATCTGGCCGTGAATCACCCCAATTCTCAGACAGCACCTCTTTGACGAGGAAACCGTCACTTCCCATCATTGCAGTGGGGCATCCCGAGCTGAATCGGGGAGAATATCACAACTGCACCACTCTACCAGAAGCCAGGCCAGACGGCCGGCGACGAGGAGGGGCGGGACTTAACGATCCCTGAGGCTGGACCCGAGTTGAGATGCCTGGGCGTTCCTACGTACTCCATCAGGCTGGAGATCAAGCCATACGTAGTTCTTGAGAGTGCAGTTTAACGTCATGCAGGACGTAGAATCCCGTTTAGGGGAGATCTTAGTTTAAGGTCTTAGAGCTCGGACCATAAGAAGAGATCTTAGTTTAAGGTCTTAGAGCTCGGACCATAAGGAGAGATCTTAGTTTAAGGTATTAGAGCTCGGACTATAGGAAGAGATCTTAGTATAAGGTCTTAGAGCTCGGACCATAAGGGGAGATCTTAGTTTAAGGTCTTAGAGCTCGGACCATAAGGAGAGATCTTAGTTTAAGGTCTTAGAGCTCGGACCATAGGAAGAGATCTTAGTTTAAGGTCTTTAGAGCTCGGACCATAAGAAGAGATCTTAGTTTAAGGTCTTTAGAGCTCGGACCATAAGGAGAGATCTTAGTTGAAGGTCTTAGAGCTCGGACCATAAGGAGAGATCTTAGTTTAAGGTCTTAGAGCTCGGACCATAAGGAGAGATCTTAGTTTAAGGTCTTTAGAGCTCGGACCATAAGGGGAGATCTTAGTTTAAGGTCTTAGAGCTCGGACCATAAGGAGAGATCTTAGTTTAAGGTCTTTAGAGCTCGGACCATAAGGGGAGATCTTAGTTTAAGGTCTTAGAGCTCGGACCATAAGGAGAGATCTTAGTTTAAGGTCTTAGAGCTCGGACCATAAGGAGAGATCTTAGTTTAAGGTCTTTAGAGCTCGGACCATAAGGACCTCAAAGTACGCCACATCGTGGTCCTATCCCCTGGGTATGCGAAGATGCACTGAGGGATAGTGTCAAGAGTGTCGAGGTTTCGCCTGGTCAGAATGGGAGGTGGAAAATGTGAATCATGCGGCCATTCACTCAAGGACTGGGGGCACCGGAGTAACGATATGGGAGTACTGCCGACCGTGGCGGAAAAGCAGCATCAATATCGCACTAACCGTTGGTGGAATGAGGCAGAAAACGAGCATCGACCGCTCAATCGCAGGATTCATATCGATTTGCTGCCCGAGGCCATTGGGGGTACCGGCCCGAGTCGGTGGGAGAGCACTGAGGCATTGTGTCTGAACCGTTCACGGGGGCTCCACCCAGGGCGTAGATAATGGGTCCGAATGAATGGGAGCACGAAGCCTGAAAAGTGGAGGAAACCTGACCAAGCGGATCCTGACCCTCATGGCAATAAACCAGAGTACTCTTGACACCGGTGGACCACTGCAAGGGGTCGGGGAACACGCCTTGAGGGTGACCTGAAGGCGGCGGATTCCCCAGAGAAGGGGGAATCTCTAAGAGGTGGGGGGCTGGACCTGAAGTTTCAAACATCCGGGCGTTCCTACGTATCCCATAAGGATGGGAATCAAGCCACACGTAGTTCTTGAAGCGCGGCGCAACACAATCGGGCACCTGCGCGGGGAAGAGTGCGGGTCTGACCCTCGCACATAGAAGAAGCGGCATTTGATATTTCTTGTTTGTCCTTAAAGATGAATGGTTTTTCTTTGTGCGGCGACATGCCTGTGATTGAGAAATCTCTGGCGTCGCCACAATAATCAAGCCACGGAAGGCATTGATGAATGGCGTGTTTATTAACCAGCGCCCAACATGAGTGTCCCCTGAGGAGGACATCACGATGCAGTGCCGTTTCTCGTCGGGCGGCCAAGACGATCACAGTTTACGGTCGTGTGATAGGACCAGACAACACAGTTTAAGGTCGTGTGGTTCGGACCATGGAGGAACCCGCTTATTGCGGTACGGCGGACACGGCGGAGGGGGGAACATACCCAGCCCTGCGGTCACGCACGATTCCAAGAGAAGAGTCTTGGGATCGGGGCCTGCGTATGTCCATCACCTGAGGGGCAGAGATGCAAGCCTCCAGATATACTGGGCCCAGAACGCGATCGTTCGGGCGACTCCTTCCTCCTTATGGGGACGAGGGTCCAGTTACGCATGGCCCTTAGGGAGGACATCCGCATATATCCTTGGTGCTCAGATCATGGGAGCCTCGAACGACATCATTACCCTGGTTGGTCTGCCTAACGTGTAGAGGTGTACTGGAGGTCAGTATGAAGAGAGTGTCGAGATTCCACTACAACGCACAAAGGCGGAGTGTGATGAGGACTGCACAACCAATGTTCAGAGCCTGAAAGAGCCGACATGGCGATCAAGGACGTTGCTGACCATATTCGCAACACAACATCCGATCGCGTCAGCCTAAGACGGGGCAAGAAAACGAGCATCGACCGCTCAATCGCAGGATTCATATCGATTTGCGGCCCAAGACCCGCCGGTAAATCGACCCGGAGCGGTAGGAGAGCTCTGAGGCATCGTACCCAAACCGCTAACGAGGATCCCTTTGAGTGAAGGCTCGAATCAAGAGGAAGCGCGAGACTTGACAAGCAACACAGGACTTGTCGGGATTGAATCTGACACTACGATTCATAGACCGAAGTACCCAAAACATGTTAACAGATCACCGGGAAGGGTCGGAGGACTCACCCTGAGAGCAACCAAAAGAGGGCAGATCCCCGTGATCAACCAAGAGACGGGGCTGGACCTGAAACACAAGCGTCCAGGCGGTCCTACGTATCCCATAAGGATGGGAATCAAGCCATACGTAGTTCTTGAGAGGCAGTTTAACGTCGTGCAGGACGATGAGGGGTGTGAGGTAGTCCTACACACGGGGGAGGCGTACGGCGCGGCCAGTAGACCAACGCGAATGAGGACATAATCCCCTGCTTGCGCGATACGCCCCGCACAAAAAGGAGGGGAACTTGGGCCAGAGGCCCAACGCGGGATAGAGATTCCCGGGAAATGGGGCTGGGCCTGAAACATGAATGTCCAGGCGGTCCTACGTATCCCATAAGGATGGGAATCAAGCCGCACGTAGTTCTCGAGAGGAAGTTTAACGTCATGCGGGACGATGAGGGATAAAAAAGGAAGGGGGGAGCAGAAGGCATCCCCAAACGTGGGGGGGGGGCGTACAGCGTGACGAGCAAACCGACATGAATGAGGGCATAGCCCCGCGCTCACACCATACGCCGCACACCCGGGGGCAACTGGGCCAAGGGCCCGAGATGAGATGGAAATTCCCGAAGGATGGGGCTGGTCCTGAAACATGAAGGTTCAGGCGGTCCTACGTATCCCATAAGGATGGGAATCAAGCCGCACGTAGTTCTCGAGAGGCAGTTTAACGTCATGCAGGACGAATGCTGAACAGTTTAACGTCTTGTAGCTCGGACGTAGTACAGTTTAACGTCATGTTGGATGAAACACTTGGCAGTTTAACGTCTTGCAGCGCGGACGATATGCTAGGCAGTTTAACGTCGTGCAGCTTGGACGTATGCAGTTTAACGTCGTGCAGGACGAATGTGCAGTTTAACGTCATGCTGGACAAATGTGCAGTTTAACGTCATGCTGGACGTATTCTGAACAGTTTAACGTCTTGTAGCTTGGACGAATGGTGCTTGGCAGTTTAACGTCTTGCCGCGCGGACGTATGCAGTTTAACGTCGTGCAGGACGTATGCTGAACAGTTTAACGTCTTGTAGCTTGGACGAATGGTGCTTGGCAGTTTAACGTCTTTCCGCGCGGACGTATGCAGTTTAACGTCGTGCAGGACGTTGGCACACTTAGACAAAGTACTGCTTGAGGAACCTAGCGTTGGTGGGAGGAGTGACACGCTCACCATCCATAGTCGCTAGGGAGTACGCGCCATTGGGATAGACCTTGTGGACAACAAAAGGTCCCTCCCACTTGGGCTCCAACTTGGGCGGCTTCCTGCCGGGGATCATCGGTGCTCTTAGGGCTAGCACTAGATCACCCTGCAGGAAGGAGCGGAGGCGAACCTTCTTATTGAAAGCTCGAGCCATTCTGCTTTGATGCCTCTCCAAGTTGTGCAAAGCGCGAAGTCTATTCTCATCCAGTGCTTCCAACTCGACTAGACGGGCTTCAGCAACTCTGTCCGGCGCTTGCTGGTCGTAGACCGCAGTGCGCAAGGACGGCAACTGGATCTCAATAAGCAGGACGGCCTCATCTCCATACACCAGGGAATAAGGGGTCATCTGGGTGGAATTGCGAGTCGTCATCCGATAAGCCCAGAGGGCGTTGGGGAGCTTGTCCGGCCAACTCTTCTTGTTCTGACCAACCATCTTTTGCAGAATGTTAGAGAGGGTTTTGTTAACCGCCTCGATCTATCCATTCGCCTGCGCATGATAGCGAGATGTATGGTTCGAGCGAATGTTATACTTGGCGTACAACTTCTTCAACTCGGCTGCCCGGAAATTGGTTCCGTTATCCGTGAGGATAGCGTGAGGCACTCCAAATCGATGAATGATGTTGGAGGTCACGAAGTCAGCGATCGAACAGGATTTGACCTCTCTTAGCGGAATCGCCTCTGCCCATTTGGAGAAAAATTCCGTGGCGGTCAGAATGAACCGGCACTGGCGAGCTGTCACCGGCGGGTAGGGTCCCACAACGTCCATCCCCCAGACTGCAAAGGGCCAAGAATACCTGGTGGTATGGAGAGGCTTAGGAGGCCGATGCACAAAGTTCGTATGAACCTGGCACGCATGGCACCTCCTGGCATACTCGATGCAGTCATGGATCATGGAGGGACAGAAGTATCCCAACCTCCGAATCTAGTGGGACAGCTTCGGTCCAGTTTGGTGGGTGCCACATGAACAAGCATGAACCTCTTGCATGACTCGTGGGATCTCAACTCCCTGAAGGCAACAGAGGAGAACACCATCAAACCCGCGTTTGTAGAGGATCTGCTCCAGGCCGGGACTGCTCTGGAGGACGAACTGCGATGCGCGGCGTCGAACTCGCTCACGCTCGGCCCGATCCGATGGAAGAATGCCATGTTGGAGGTACTCAACCAAAGGCGTCCTCCAATAAGGGGCTGATCCGACTGTCACATCTGGGGTACTCGGGCCTCCGGGCATAGGGGCAACCGTGGTGAGATTACTTACCAACGGGCCGCGATCTTCTTCCGGGATAACGGGAGCGATGAGCCTGCGGTGCGTCACGCGGACGATCAGGTTGTCCTGTTCAGGCTCCACAAGTGACGCAGCAAGGCTGGCCAAAGCATCTGCTCGACCGTTCTGTGACCGGGGAATATGGACAATTTCTGGCCGAGAAGGGAATCGAGCCATCAGAAGGAGGGTGCACTCCAGCAATGGCACAAGTTCCGTCTTCCTGACAACATAGTCGCCATTTATCTGCTTAACGACCAGCTCAGAGTCCCCTTTCACGCACAGATGGGGCACGTCGATCTCGAGAGCCAACTCGAGGCCGGTGATGAGGGCATGGTATTCCGCCTCATTGTTGGTACAGCCCTCTGACAACAGGAATGAGTATGGCAGCACGGCTCGCTCCGGGGTAATGAAGACGATGCCCAAGCCCACTCTGTTGAGCTTAGGATTATCGAGTCTTCTACCGGTGGGGCTCCGGGAGGCACCGTCAAAGTGCATCTGCCAGCATGGATCGGCTCGATCAACCGCGAGAATGGTCTCATCAGGAAAGCCTAGATCCAGCAGCTGATCCGCGGAGGTCGGGTGGGCTACCAGAAAGTCTGCCAATGCTTGCCCTTTGATGGCCTTCTGAGACACATACCTGATGTCGAACTGCTGGAGAATCACAGCCCACCGCGCTAGACGGCCAGTCAACATAGGTCGGCTCAGGATATATTTCAATGGGTCTACCCGAGAAACCAACTGTACCTCATGGTGCTGCAAGTAGTGCCGTAGTTTCTGTACGGAAAATACGAGCGCCAGGCAGCTCTTCTCGATGGGGGAATACCTAACTTCCGCATCGAGGAGCATGCGACTGAGGTAATAGAGGCTATTCTCCGTTCCCTCGTTGTTCTTCTGGGCGAGAAGGGCACCCAGGGACCGTTCCAGGGCGGTCACATAGAGGACCAGAGGCTTCCCGGATACAGGCGGCATCAGAACCGGAGGTTGAAGCAGGTACTGCTTGATCTCCTCGAAAGCGGTCTGACACTCTTTATCCCATACATAGGTGGCACCTTTCTTCATGAGCCGAGAAAAGGGCTTACACTTGCCGGCCAGATTCACGATGAATCGGCGTATATAGGCTAAGTGGCCTTGGAACCCTTGCAGTTCCCGGATGGTACCTGGGGGAGGCATCTGGCTAATCGCCCTGATTTTCTCTGGGTCGATCTCAATACCCCGGTATCTTACCACAAATCCAAGGAACTTTCCGGAGGTGACCCCAAAGGCACACTTCAACGGGTTCATCTTCAGGCAGCGAGACCGGAGGAAGCCGAACACTTTCTCAAGATCTTTGAGATGGTCCTGACGCTGGCGCGATTTGACAACCAAGTCGTCGACGTAGCATTCCACCAGTGTGCCGAGGATTGGCTTGAATATGCGGTGCATCGCCCGTTGATAGGTGGCACCTGCATTCTTCAGGCCGAAGGGCATGACCCGGTAGCAAAAGGTACCTTGGGGGGCCCTGAAGGCAGTGAACTCCTCATCCTCATGGGCCATCCGAATTTGGTTATATCCGGAGTATCCATCCATGAAGGAGAGGGCTTGGAACCCTGCCGTGGCGTCAATCAACAGCTCTGTCACTGGAAGGGGAAAATCATCCTTCGGACAGTGGCGGTTGAGATCGCGGAAGTCGATGCAGACTCTAATCTGCCTGTTCTTCTTCCTGACCGGCACAATGTTGGCCAGCCATTTGGGGTACTGAACTTCCCTCACGAAGTTGGCTTTGATAAGCTTGTCAACTTCGGCCTCAACCATGGCACCGTGGGACGGGTGCATCTTCCTGGGAGGCTGCTTGAACCCGCGATGGTTCGCCGGGAGACCAAGGCGGTGGACGGCTACCTGAGGATCTAGCCCCGGCATCTCGTCATAGCCCCAAGCGAACACATCACGGTGCTGCCTGAGAAAGTCCACGTACTGCTGCCGCTCCTCAGAGGGCATGGCGGCACTGACCAATGTGGGTCTTGGATCGGCTTCGGATCCAAGATTCACCTGTATTAACTCATCGACCGTGGCGGGGACGCCCTCCTCAAAGGCCGGGGGTGCGTCTTCCACGTCCTCTCCACTCGGGGAGGGATCGTCCACGGGAGAGACTGCGTTGGAAACTGCATTGGGGCTACCAGATCCTGCTGGGCCACTGGTGCTGGCACGGGCGGTCGCGGTCATCTCATTAGGAGACTCGCGGGCCGTCGAGACCATGGCTACGTTCAACCGTTGAACAGGGAGGACGTAAGCGTCATCCAGACTTGCCCAGGGATCACTTGCAACAGCGACAGGCTCAACCTCACCTGCCAGGATCTGCTTATCCTTGCTCTTGTAATAGTCTGCGTCCAGATAGCGGGCTTCACATGAGGCAAAAGGAGAGGCATCTCCTTGAAGCACGCCTACTCGACCATTAAGGGAGTATTTGAGGCATTGGTGGTATGACGAGGGAACCGCCGCGTGAAGGTGGAGCCATGGCCTGCCCATCAATGCGTTGTACGCAGTGTCCTGAGAGACTACCATGAATTCGGTGTTGGTAACCAAGTCACCGAACTGGGTCTTCAAACGTATCTTGCCGACCGGGGTTTGCTCGGTGAGGTCGTACCCCTGGATCCTGAGGTCGGAGGGAATCAAGTCATCCTCAGACAACCCCAATCTCCGGAGCGTCCGAGTTGGAATCAGGTTAATCCCGGACCCCGTGTCGACAAGACAGCGCCGGACTTCAAGGCCATTGAACTGGCCAGTGACATATAGTGGACGAATGTGTCCCTGTATAGGAGGGTCTTCATCCTTACCAGAGAACGAGATAACTGCCTGACATTCGGCGTCCTCGATCATTCCGGTGTGAAAGGCCTCTGCAGCCGCAACCTCTGTCTCAAACTGGAGGGGGCTTTTCAGGGCTTCAGCGAGTGCCTCGCGCATCTCAGATGACATGCGCAGAGCCTCAAGGATGGAGAGCCTTGCTGGGATGTCGGCCAAGTGCTTCAGGACATCATACTTTTTGGCCAAGCGCGAGCCCCTGGTTGCAGGAGGTTGCTCAGCGGTTGGAAGCATGACGGGCCTTGCCGGTTGGATCGGCGGCCGACTGGTACTTGGCGCATCTCGCTGTTCACTGGTTGCAGTCTGGGAAATGGTCACCGTACTGGGGTCAGGAGGCCGGGATGGACTCGTGGCAGGGCGGAGCTGGTCGTGACGCGGCTGAGGCGGTTCTGCCTGGTCCCACACCACAAACAGCGGCGGAGGCGAATCCGTCATCCCCGAATGGGGGGGCGGCACACGTTGTGCTCGGTTTTGAGCCTGCTGCCTAGTCTCAGTGGCGTGCACGGCCTGGCTGGAGGTACCAACGGCTGTGCCCCGGCGACTCCTGCTGCTGCGGTTCTTCCGACGGTGGCGACAACCGGGGACACTAGGGAGGTCCACCTGGTGTTCTTCAACGTCGGGAACCGAAAAGGGATTTACCAGCTCGACGGTGTTAAACGAAGCGTACCCAACACCGTCATCGGACGAATCATCCATCACCGGGCGGATCCGAGGAGGGACCCCCATCTCCGGGGGCATGAAATCGCCGAGGGTGCGGGATAGTGGCGGAACCGGCGGGGCGCGCTCTTCCTTCTTGCGCTGCCGCCGTTTGATCCTCTTGGAAGAGGCAGGCTGGGACGACGATGCCGAAGCAGCACCCGCAGATTCTGGGGGCTCAGGCTGATTCAAGCGCGCACGGATGATTCCATGGGCGCGAATGGTCGTCTTGCGGGCCATCCAGTTATTATACTTCTGGGATCCGCGGTCGGAGACCAGCTGCCATTCGTCCTCGTTGCCACTATCATCATCTGATCCCACGAACACGCCCGCCACTTGTGCCGGAGCTGGGCCCAACCTGATTACATTGTTGTTAATCTGGTCTTGGAGCCAATCCTTAAACACATAGCACCGCTGGATGGTGTGCCCCAGGGCCCGATGGTAGGGGCAGTAGCGGGGGTTATTCGTAAGATGTGCCTCCTCTGGCCTCCAACACTCAGGCAGTCGCACAATCCTCTGCTCCAGGGCGCTCCGGAAATAACCGGGGACCTGATCCTCGTGGAATGAGTAAGTCAGGTGTCGCGGTCCCCTGGGAGCGCGGTCTTGACGAGGGGCTGGAGGGGCCGGCCGAGGAGGTGGACCCTGATTATCTCGCCTGGGTTGCGGCGGTACATTACGCGGAGGGGTCGGCCGGTTCTGAGGCTGCCGCTGCTGGGCCGGGAACTGAGCCCGTGGAGGCGGGTTCCTGTGAGGCTGTGGAGCTGGCCTCGCCGGCAGCAGCTCCAACGGCCTGGGGGCCTCTATCTGGGCGACAGCAGCGGGCTCAGCCCTGCTGACTCTCCTTGCAGGAATCATAGGAGGCAGCGGGTGTGCCTGGCTGGCCTGTTGCAGGGCTTCCTCAAGACGTTGAGCTTTGTCTGAGAAGTCCCTGAACCCTCCGGGATAATTTTGAGTGATCAGGGAAGGGACCAGCTCGGTCTTGACGTTCCCGACGCACATTGTCAGCAACTGCTCCTGAGTCAATGGCATGTCAAGGGAATACGTGAGACCCTTCCATCGGGCGACGAAGTCCGCGACTCGCTCATCAGGCCTCTGCTTGCACTTGAAGAGGTCTGCGATACTTGTCTTCCGGGTCGTGGAACTGAACTGGTAGAGGAACTGTCTACGGAGGTCCTCCCAGCTGGTTACCGACCCGACGGGGAGCTGGCTGTACTAGACAAATGCTGGCCCTTCCAGTGTCTGAACAAAGCAGTGAAGCTTAGCGGCCTCTTGCTGCGCCGGAGTCCCCAACATAGGCCCGCACCTCAAGTTGAAGTGGGCTAAATGCTGTGGCGGATCTCCAGTCCCGTTGAAGGGAGCGAAAGTGGGATTCCCGAATCCCGGAGGCGCCGGCATGTCATCCACCCATGCTGGGTAGGGCTTGCCGTCTGGTGGGATCGCCACCTGCCGAGTCTCCAAGGCCTCCAAGCGGGCAATGAGTGCCGCCATCGGATCGTCCGGACATGGGTTCCATTCCTGGCGAGGATCTCTAACCACGAGCGCATTGCATGGCCCTTCAATCGGGTCGTCGATCGGGTCGTCGAACTCGGCAGCTCGTGGGATGGCGGGCGGAGCGGCCCTTGGGGCAGCGGGAGGAATCCGAGCGGGGTCTCTCAGGTAGTCACGCCGCTCGGGAGGGTGTGGCGAAACATACCGCGCCCTCTTGCCGTAGGCAATGGCCTATCTCCTGTCGGCGAACACGGCGTAATCACGGTTGCCCGGGAGAGTCTCGTCGAGGAGCGGTTGTTCCGGTCCCTGCTGTCCTGGCCTAGGATCACCGTAGTCAGGCCGCCGTTCTGCAGCGCACTCGGCGAGGAGCTGGTCAACCAGCTTCTTCTGTTCGGCGAGCTGCTGACGTAGGGTAGCCTTCTCGGGATCCTCCTCTGCCCTCTGCATGGAGGCAGATGGGTCGGCGGGCTTTACAGCCTCACTGTGCTCTTTTCCTTTACTGACGTTTCGGCTCAACGTCAGTGCTTCAGTGGGTGCGGGGAGCCCCAGGAGGTTCCTCTGATGATGAGTAACTCTCACCGATGGCTCTGACGACGGCTTGTCTTCGGGGGGGAAGCCCCCGTCGAGATGTTCCAAGTCGTTCCCTTCTCCCGACAGGTCAGCCATATTGACCGTCTCTGTCCCTGGGGATGTACCCTCAGGGCCACCCAGTGAATCGGGATGTCGGCGAATCACACTGAAGCGTAGGGCAGCGTACTGCCCCCATCCACGGATATACACGTGGGGAGTGGCTTCCTCGATAACTTTGCGGAGTACCTGAAAACACTCAACGCATCGTTGTTGGAGGGCCTCGTGGTGCCCAAATGACCCGGGGTGCCGAACCGCGGGGAGCATGGCCAGGTCAATTTGACGGCACTGCTCACCAATATCCTCCAGGTGCGCTTGACTCCCGGGGTATGGCATTTGTAGGCGGTGAAGATAGGAGCGAGTCTCCCGGAGAGTTCGGTGGAAGCATTCGAACTCATCCGGGGTGAGCGATTCGGGTGCATCAAAGCCCAGTCCTGCGACTGGCCAAAACATCTCAGGGAAGTGGCCCTCTGCAAGGACGGTCCAGAAGCTCCACGACTCAAACTCGGGACCCAGATCTCCTTGGTCCTCTTCAATGGCTGGGAACGGACGGGGAACCGGCAGTGGTGCCGAGGTGGGCCGCCGGGCTGACGGGCTGGCCGGCGGTGAATACGGCGAACAGGCCGATTGGCCTCCATATCCCGGGCCGCCCTCTGAGGGTGGCGGTGCCCTGGCTACCACATCACGATAGGACGGGCCGGCGAGCGAACATCCTACCGTAGCATCGGTGCTCGCCGAGGGTGCTCCAGATCGTGGTTCGACCGTCGGTCCCCAGAAAAAGTCTCCGGCTTCTCCGACCGAGACGGAAGGCACTTCCGGAGGGGCCGGTACCAACCGCAAGCTTGATCCTTGGGGGTCTACCAGGCCCTCGTTACTCCGGATATACCTTCGTAGAGAAGCGGGGATCACATCGATCTCGCTCTCGGGGAGCACGAGGCTGACGTGCCGCATTCCTACCCCTGCCCTTGACTGGCAGGATTGGGGAAAGGGCTCTGTCGCCGAATCGTACTCCGCCTCTGAATCAGAGAAGCGAACTGGTCGGATCTCTGTCCGGAATTCCGTAACATTCTTCCCTCGGCGTCGACGCCTTGCATTCCTACCCCTAGGTGGTTCTTTGGGGCAGGGCTGATCTCTGTCCTGGCGTCCTCCGGCCGCACTGGTGCTGGGGCCAAGAGGACTGGAAACCAAGGTGCGAGGGGCACCGGGACAGATATCAAAGTGGACGCGGGGAGAGATGATTCCGGGCAGGCCCCCGGGCCGGGATCGGAAGGTGGGATGACCCATGCCTCCTGGATCGGCCACACGGAGTAGATCCCGCTGGTGAATAGCGCTACCGTGAGGTGGTCCGCGGTGGCTACTGCCTGTACCAGCAACCGGGAGAGTCGACCCAACCTGCCTTTGGGGCGGTCGGGGCCTCGATCCAGGTCGGGCATAGAAGTTCCCCTGCTCAGGATGCGCAGGGGCCTGGCGACTGGAGCCAACAGTGGCTTGGGCCAACGCGGTCGTTGTTGCTAGGGCCCCAAGGTGGGCATCCTCTTCCGCTCGTGCCCGACGTTGGCGTCGGGACAGACGAGTCGGGATGAGCGGCGCGGGCAGGTGGAGAGCCCGCTCTTCGACTTGAGAGGCCTGGCAGCGGTGTCGCCGTGGCCTGGCGGGAGTCCTTACCGTAGATCCCTGGAGCGAATCCCGGATAGGGTGATCCCGGGCATCTTCCACCTCATCCGCATAGGGAAGGGAACTGTCAGAGTGCTCCGGGGATAAGCTCCCGAAGCGGTTGGACGTTGAGGTGGGCAGCGGTGCCTCCCTGCGCGGCCCTCGGGGGCGGCGGTGGTGGCGAGGTGCAGCCTCCTCAAGGTCTAGGCGAGCCATGTCCCTAGTGGGGATGAATCCCTCTTCCTCATATCTCCGCACCAGGGTGTTGATCACCCTTCTCTGGATGACCTCCGAGGGGGAGAGAGGGCGTGGTCGCCCCGCAATTGCGGCTGCTGGGACGGCTGTGGAACGGGCGGGACCGCGCGGAGTTGCCGCGTCGGTGTTTCCCCTACCCCTACGCCAGTGGGCGGGTGGCGATCGGGCACTGGATCGGGCGACCTGATTTCTGAAAGCAGGGAGAAGGACCCATTAACACTGACAGGAAAAAGGAATCGACAACCAACCATTAGTGCCACGACGCCTTCCGTGGGGGGAACCCATGCCCTCGACGTTGCGAGACGGAGTGCCCGATGTCCCTTCCCCAGCCCCTGGCGGGTAAGACTGAATGCTTGGCCGGGCAACATGCCGGTCTTCCAACACCTCTGAAAGCCATCGGTCCTCGTACCGAGGAGAAGAGATTCACGTCGGGTTCACCATTTTTCTGTTTCGGTGCGGATGTGCGTCGGGTTACGCTATTCCTCCAGGACGCGTTCGCGCGTGCACCCGTCAACCCGAGGGGATGGGCGCGCGGCTTGTGGTCCCGCAGTCCCGCTTTCCAAAGGCGGGCGGCATCCGTCCCTTATTCAGGGGCGTCTGCTCCTTGATCGAAACCGGGATGATGGGATGTCGGCTCCTCCTTCCTTGGACGTCTCCTCGGAACTCGTCGCCTAATCCGGGTCTCCCTCATAGATTTAAGACATGCTCGTGAATCTCGTTCCCGGCGCCATATCTTCATGGACACCGGTTAATTACGCTACTTCCGCCCGGACGCTCCAAGGAGTCCGGTCGGGGCAGCAACCTGCAGTGAGAAGGCCGGGTGGCTCTGGGTGCTGGGGGCGTGTCGTAACACTGCAGCTCTGCACGTCTGTCTTCCGTCCCTAATAGGGCTTCTCGAAGGCATGATGACCTGAGGCATCCCGCACTGGGTGCGGGGAACTGTGTCCCCTGAGGTTTTCCTCAGCTTCCCATGTTTAACACGGGGTATGCCGCGAGTTTAACGTCCAGCGGGGACGGCATCGGACCGATCAACACGAAGAGTGGATCAGATGACAGAACCCCTTGCGGGGAACCTCTGACGCTGGGGCCAGCGCATGGGCGGCTTCCCAAATGATGTGGAGTGGAGAGAAGTGGCATGACCCCACCGGGATGTGGCGGCCCGGCTAAGGATCAGGATGGATGATGGAGTGGAGAGCTTGGACCCCGTAGGGGCTTCCTACGTACCGCGCGTTGGCACGGATCAAAGTCAACGTAGTTCGGGTATACAGTTTAACGTCATGCTGGACGTCGGCAAGCCGACTCACGAAGGGGTCGAGGCCGCCGGGCGGAGGATTGAACCGAACCACCTCACACAGAGGGGGATGGAACGGCCGGGTGGATCACAGTTTCACGTCATGCTGGATGATAAAAGGAGAGATGGAAAAAGGGGCTGTGGGGAGGCACAGTGGAGATACACACAGGCAGTCTCCCACAGGGGCGGATTCATAGGTGAATCGACGCGAGCGTGAACCCTGGAGGGGTCCACTGATGGACGAACCGACGTGAATACGACCGGGACGACCAGGTGGTGGGCTTGAACCTCAGGGAGGTTTCCTACGTACCTTGTTTAGAAGATAGGGATCAAAGTCCACATAGTTCATTCTGTCAGGACTTACGCACTTGAGGCAGCCCGGATGCGGCAAAACTCAGTTGGAAGGGACTTGGACTGAAAGTAGGAGACACCTCGATCCCAGTCACACCCTCTACTGGCTTCGGCAGTGGGGGAGCGCAATGGAGATACACATGTGCAGCCCCCCACAAGAAACTAGGGGTTTGTAATACCCTACCCCCGTAGGGAAAAACCGCTCCCATTAAATCGTCCCTAAAGAGGGGCAATCCCGACATCCCTGCAGAGACGAGCGGGTGGGGGCCACATCCAAACCGGGGGGGACCCTGCGTGCGAGGCACGGGATCGGGTGATGCGGACGGTTTAGCGTCTTGCCAGACGAAGTACAGTTTAACGTCGTGTGTTGAGGACGAAGCGGACGGTTTAACGTCTTGCCGGACGAAGTACAATTTAACGTCGTGTGTTGAGGACGAAGCGGACGGTTTAACGTCTTGCCGGACGAAGTACAGTTTAACGTCGTGTGTTGAGGACGAAGGTGCTTGGCGGTTTAACGTCTTGCAGCACAGACGATAGGGGCTAGGCAGTTTAGCGTCGTGCAGCTTGGACGTAGTACAGTTTAACGTCATGTTGGACGGATGCAGTTTAGCGTCATGCGGGACGAATGTGCAGTTTAACGTCATGCTGGACAAATGCGCAGTTTAACGTCATGCTGGACGTGTGTGCAGTTTAACGTCATGCTGGACATTGGTTGCCGCCGATGGGTCCGTGTCACTTCGCGCGAGCCTGGAGGGCCGCACGGGAAGACAACGCACGGTGCGGGCACCCAGGATGAAGATCATCGGGCGCCACGTAGGCGGGTACCCTCAGGGGGTCAAGGGGGGCGACCCCGGCGGTTTGCGCGCAAAAGAGGAGCTTTGCGCGCAAAACAGCAGGGCGGCGCGCGAAATGGCGGGCTGGCGCGCAATCGGGCCAGCCCTTTGCGCGCGGATGACTGAGATTGCGCGCACCGGGCTTCGGACAGCTCGCGGGGGCAACGGCTCATTCTCTAACGAATGGCCACTTTGAAAATGGGGGGTGCGCGCAATCGGGCTGGATTGCGCGCACCCGGGGGCAATTGCGCGCAAGAGGCTTCTTTTGCGCGCAAAGGCCTTTGGGATAAGGATTATTCAAAGGAAATGAGCCAAGGGGATTGCGCGCGAAGGCGAACCCCAAGGCTGTATTGCGCGAAAGAAAGGAGGTTACCTGAAGATCGGCATTGCGCGCGGAAGGGGTTGGATTGCGCGAACGAGCGACGCTTCGGATTCTGGCAACCATCAAAACGTCGGGGGTCGCCTTATATTTATTGGCAACCCCAGGCGCGGAATCTGGTCTCGAGCGCGGAATTCCCTTCGCGGGCGCGGAATCAGGACCCGGCGCGCAAGGTAGCCGCGCAGGCCACGGGCGCCCAAAATAGCGCGCCGGCCCAGCGCATTGCGCGCATCCCGGGAGGATTGCGCGCCGCGACTCACCTTTGTGCGCGGGCCTCTGAAATTTCGCGCAAGTCCTCCGGGCCCTCCGGAATGTGCCTCTAACTCCAAATATCACTTCGCTTTCTGCATCCGGAGCTTCCTTTGGGAACAACGGACTTTTCCGGCGTCTACAATTAGATTAATGGATCGGCCGAATTAATGAGAAATAATCTGAAAAACTAGACATATAACCTATAACACTACTGATTTCACTTCATGTAAATTTATAAATCTTATAATCCAAGAGTTTTCAAAAAATTACCCTGTTATATAAATATTACGGTGAATCAAAATATATTTATTATATATAATGAATTATATTTACATGGTATGTAACCCATCTCATGGTTTCCCATCATCCATGAAAAAATCAATTAATTAAAAACCTATAAAATTTGTGATCAACTATTAATTGATGTTAAAACATTACAAAATGTGAATTTCATGAAGCAACACTCCTACGGTTCCTCCCTCAATAAGATACACTTGAATCTCCCCTAAACACATCCAACTACTAATAATGGATTTGTAAATTTATAAGAAGGCATGGAACATTAAATATAACTATATAAAATAAGATAAATAATAATATAAAATATTAATGATAAAATTATTGATTGAATATTAAAATGAACATGAATAATAATTTTGTAATTTTTCTATATGAAAAAATGACATTTTCATTAGAATATCAGCATTTTTACCGCCAAGGCCACAAAAATAAAAATTACCATGGTTAATTGATAATAAAAAATATTTTAAACAACCTAAGGAGAATAAATTACAGATTTTATATAAAATCATCAAGTTTGTAAGTCTTTAATGACTTGAACATTACAAAATTTAAACCCATGGAATATTAATTTGGATTTCTCATATTTACATATCAGAATAAAATAATTATATATACAGCTAGGTGAATAACCATGAAAATTAGGGGTTTTATTATTCATGATTTTATAATATCCAATAAAATTAGAAAAATTAAATATGTTAATTTGAAAGCACCAAGGTTATAAACCGTTGTTCAAGGAAAACGGAAAATATGGGAAACATTATTATTGCATTGATAAAAGAAGAATTATTTAATAATTGGATAATTCTATATGGATATTGTTTTTTACGTTATTAATTTGAAAACATTCCATATTGAACAATCCATTAATGAAAAATATTAGTGGATGATTGCATTAATTTTATGAAAACTTCCTAAAACATGATTATGAAATCATAGTGGATTTAGGAGACCTTGTTGTTAAAATTTGGGAGGGAACATGACAATAACATCAAGGAGGATGGCTTGGTAATGATGAATAATTGGAAAAGGGTTTATTATTTATAGGAAATGTGGAGAAATTGTAATGAAATTACAAATATTGTTCTTCGAAATCTAGGATGACGAAAATGTAATAACCTCGGATAACCCATGGTTTTTATAATAGTTTTGGAACATTATGTCAAAAGTTATGATATTTTAATCCATTAGAACACAAAAAATTAATAATTTTATTATTAGAGTAATATAATATTTTCCAACCAATTTTTTGAAATAAAATTTTTTATTTTAGATACTGTATGGTAATTTGTATATTAATAAATTGATTAAAATCTATTAAAATTAAAAATATTAATAAAATTATATATCTTATTTTTTGGATTTTTTTAAATTAAATACAACATAATTATAAAAAATATATGGGTTCCGAACACATATATAAATCCCAAAACGATATTTTTACTATTCATACAAAAATAATGTATTTTTGTAAATTTTAAAAAATTAACCCCAACATTAGTTCAACATGATAATTTAAAATAAAATATTTATTTTTTCAAAATAATTATTCAAAGATGATAATTCTATGTTTTAAAAATATATATCTTTACTTTTTAAAAATTTACTGATTTTAATGATATAGAAAATTCTGTAAAATATATAATAATATCCAAATCCATTTTGATATTATTTATATTTAATCTAAATGATCTTAATAATAACAATTAACAAATATATTACATATAATATAAGATATCTTAAATGAATGGTGAATATTTTATGAAAAAACAATTACATTTTATTTCTATCAAAATTTAAATTTAACAAATTTGTTGTTCTTGACAAAAAATTTTAATAAAATTTTTTTTCTCAAAATTGGAGCCATGTAATAAACATTTTATTTAAAAAAAATAAATCACTCCTTCAAAAACAATGTTATGGATATGTTACCCAATATTACACCAGTGTATTCTTTAATAGTAAGGTGTGTGATGGTGGTAATTTAATTGTATGGATTAGATAATATTGACCAAGTGGAAATGTCTAGTAACATTATCTTCTTCCATTGCTGAAAAAATGTCCCAAGACATTGTGTAAGTCATTTTTTATTACACATAGTATCTATTAGTACCATAAAAAGTATGTATCAAATCCAAGAGAAGAAATTTTGTGAAACAAATATTAAAAGATAACCAAAAAATGGAATAAAAGATGGTGCACTGATATTGGTCAAGATTATGGAAATAATATTTATAACCAAAATAGGGATATGTTACGAGGATGTGAATGAATAGTAAACATGTTAATGAATTTCACAGACTATAGTAAGGTAAATTGGTTAGATGAGAATAAAATTTTTTATACTATATATACTTATTTTATTTTATTATCACCCAGGGTTGGTCACCATAGAACTAGAAGAAGATGATATCTAACATTATAAAGAGGAGTTGTTATTGGTGAAAGGATATTACATATTCCCAACTAAATTCTTCTATTATAAGTTGTTTGAGGCACCCTTGTAGCCCACCCTTATGTGGGTTTTACTCTACGTTGTTGTACTTCCAATTCACATGTTATTAATTTTCCAACAACCAAAAAATTCCCCAATCAGTTGCATAGTTCAAGTTGATAAATATTTTTTCAATAAAAAAATGGTGGACTCCAACAACTCATAACACCTTAATGAGTTAAAATTATCTACCATTTAGACCTCTTTCTCCTAACAATATTTAATCCAACAATATTAATAAATGTATTCATTATATTCCATAAATGGTTTCATACATACTCAATGTGGAAAACTTTGAAAATAAACCGAATTCCCCAACAAGGGCTATAAAATAAAATGAATATAGCCACTCATCCTCCCTCCTCCTTGTTTTCATGCAATTATAGCTTCCATTCACACTAAGATGCACTCTAAGTGTTATCCTATATGTTTTTAGTCATTAATTGTATGTCATTCACTCTAATACACATTTCTTCATCATTCTTCCAAATATTTTTTTTCTATATCCCATTTTCATAGAAACTCATAACTTTTAGATAGTTTTTCAATGACTCTTACATAACTTATTGAAACTACTTATGGACTCATCAAAAAATATAGAAACCTAACAGAACCAACTTGACATAAAATCTGATGTTCATCATTATAAATGATATATATTATAGGACACAAAATAACTAAAACCAATGCATTTTTTCGATCTATATAGGTTTTTTCATTGAGGCTTGTGATTTTAAAACATAGTTGATTCTTAAATACTCATTCCAATGTAAATAAGATAATTTTCACATGGACATTATAGAATGAAGTAGTTGAATGGGTCACATATCCATTTACCGATATATGTAATTATCTTAATATAGTTATTTCCCCACTTATTGTTGATTCACTTCATATAGATTACTCACAAAAATATTCATTTCTGACGTAGTCAAATCATTTTACTTAGAATATTTGGCTCACATAAATGAACACCAATATAAGAAATTAACCTTCATGATGTTTAATATGAATGTTTCCTTTTCTAATTTATATGTTTCCCATGAAGTGTGAGATTCATCATGACACCAACTGATCAATGTAATTAATTTGACTTTATTCATGATTTTAGAAACTCAATTCAGTCCCATTCACAACATCAGCAACCTAGCCCAAGAAATAAATCTTCATAATCAAATTTTCTTTATAAGAACCTTGGAAACACAACCTTGATTGTCATCTCATTAAATGGTATCCTTCATCCCAAAATAATTGAAATAATTGATAATGGGAGGAGATGATTCAATAAGAGTAAGGTTATGTGGGATATTAATTGACTCATTTTATGTTGTATCTCATTTAAATACAGTCCCTAGTGGATCTTTAATTGCATCTCAATTTAAATGGGGACCAAAATTGTGGAATTGTGTTCCCCCACATGATTATTTTCTAGGAATTAATTATTGAAATTATCTACCAGAATCGGAATGTAAAAAAATATCTAGGAATATATACATGTGCATACCATAGTTTTGAATCTAGTTTCAAGGAACTAGGTGTCAAATTATTAATTGTAAACTACCAATGTAACGACCCAAACATTCATTAATGGAAATCCCTCTTGATCTAATTAAATGTATGTTTATGTAAAATGTTAATATAAAATGTCAACTTATTTGGTTTTATGTTTTTGGATTTTAAAATAATGTTAGGAATTGTCACCATTTCTAATATAGCCATTGAATAGTGAACACATGATTAGTATAAATATAGGGATCTAACAAATCCAATTTACTCTGAAAAAGGAAGCGATGGCCTCATAGAGTAAATGTGACCCATACGAAGCACATTTATCAGATCTTGGAAATGAGGTTGCAACATCGAGCTTAGCTTTTGACCAATCACAAAATGAGCTTGAATGTGTTAAGTTCGAGCGGGACCACCTCTGAGAGAAGTGGAAGTTAAAGGATATTAGAACCCAAGCAATGTTATCGATCCACCCCAAGAGTTTGTCACCATCACACACCTTACTCTTCGGTCTTATGTGGGTGTTATAAAAGGTTATGTAACAATACCTTAGAACTATTTTTATGTACATTATTTTTGTATATAATAATGAATATATTTTCATTTTAATATTGTTACCTTGTAAATTGTTTTTAAAGCACAAATAGTATTTTTAGTTAATGGTCAACTTTGAAATTTAATTTAATAAATTAATGGAATTTTGAATTAAATAATATATTAATTAAATAATAATAATATTATTATATTAATTTAAATTAAATATAAATGATTATATAATTTTATGAAATAAATTGTAATTTTTATTATGGTTTGAAGACCATTTTTGTCAAAACACATGATTTTTCGATATATGTCAATTTTTTTAAAAGAGAAATTTAACATATATAGAAAATTATTTAGACAAATTAAATATTATTTGGGGAATTTGGATTTCGAAATTATCCAATGGTGAAATTTTCACAATTTTTTAAGATAGAAAAATTTTTGGGTAAAAATTAAATACCATTTAAATAAATAATGTGTTTTTTGACATCATAATTACCCAATAGTGATGTAGTAAATTACTATAAACCTTATGTTTTGTCAATATATGTTTTATCAATAAAATAATATTATTTTGGGTTTTTTTATTTATTTTACAAATCTTTAGTGGACCCTTCATGACTTATTAAACATTTTTTCCTTTTAAATTGGTTTCCTTGGGAGTGTGACTCACCTCCAGATAAGAAACCCCATTATTTTAAGAATTTAGGACTTTGAAATTATAAAAAATTGTTTTCCACTTCCCTTTTCCAAAAACCATTTGAAAAAACCATTGGATGGTTTGTGGTTTGGGTTAGTTTAATGTGAGGTGTCCCAAACCTTAATAATAAAGAATTCTCTCACCATTCATATATAAACTCACCCAATCTCCCACTTCATCCTCACTCAAATCCTTTGGAGTACGTCTAACCTCTTCCCTCCACTCTCTAGAATCCTCCCAAGGTGCCCCAAGCTCCGAATAAGCCTCTCTCAAGCCTCTCTCAAGCCATTGGATGAACACTTCCATGTAAGGGTTTTTCCTCCTTTCTCATTTTTGTCCAATATTATTTAAATTGTTATGCCCTTTTATTTTTAATTATAAATGTTGGGGTATGGTTTCGTACCTCCCCCATACATCCCTATTTATGTTTTAATGACAGGAGACCCCTTTTTCTCCCATTAAATTCCCCCCTTGTACACCTGTTACTATGTCGAAATTCTGAAAGAAATTTCTCTCTCCTCATTTACATTCACGAAATTATTTTGTATTATGAATCTATATTTCATTACAATTTATTGGAAATGTATCTATATGACCCCATCACTTTCCATTTAATGTAAATATTATGCTATACCCATTTCTCTCTCATCAACCATATTTATGAGTTCTTATTTCATGTTGTTACGCTGCCGAAATTGCACCGTAATTTTCCAAGCCAAAGTCATTATGTAGTGAATACCATACTCATTTATCTATCAAGGGAATTAAACTTTATGAACATTTACTTATTTTTTAAATACTTTCACGTAATAATTACAAACTCCTTTATCGTGGAATAATTGATGATGTTTTTTGTGATCCATGTGGCACACTTATGCATTAAATGAAATGTTTAAGAAGGGTGCACCCTGATAGCGCTACAATGCATTGGGTAAAGAATAGTATCATGATGATTCATGTGAAATGGGTGTTGAATCATGATAATATAAGTGAAATAAGGTTTTATCCTTGCTTCATGTTCAATGAGGGTTTACTCATGCTCCATGTGCAATGAGCCATGGCTCATGCTAATTCCATGTTAAGTGTCATTGCCACATTTTCATGTTATGATTATCATGATTTACCATGCCTTTATGTTCATTTTTCTCTTGTTATCCATTATTAGACCTATTTTCTAACATGTATTATATTACTCATGTTATTCCATTTTTATTCCCTTACTTGGCTTTATAGGTCAACCTTTTCTTATGCATGTCCTCTGGTTATGCCATGAAATTCTAAGTACGAGGGAATGTAGTGGTAATGTAAATGATGTTTTCAATAAAGATGATGTATTTTTTATGTTGTAAGATGTTATGTAATGTTCCTAATCCCCAAATACACTAGACCTCTTGATCTTCTATATTGTATCAAGTGAGTATTTTATGTAATTAATCAGGATTAAGTGTGTAATAAAAATTAGGGTTGTCATAGTTGGTATCAGAGGATAGTTTTTGTTTTTTTGGGGATTAGGATTTGTAAACCCTAGTAATGACTTAGAGACAAGACTGAGTATATTTAAAATATCCCAAAGTTTTGGTGAGTATAATGTAATTTCATTATCAAGAAAATACATCTCTGCCTGGATACGAGCAGGTAGAGGTCGCTCTGGAACAGATGTACCATATGAGTAAAACCTGGAAACACCGCTTTGAGATAGACTCGAACGGGAACTAGTGAATGACAACAGGCCTTGTTGCATTATTGGTTATGACACTTCACGGGGGATATTCTTCGGTAAATTCACAAGCTTAGTATGAACCATTATTAATGGAATTAAAAAATGCCCCAATGAATATAGGTTAGAATGTAGATATTGGATAACATAGACTAAAGCCAATTGATTCATATGTTAAGGGAAAAAAAATTATTTATATGTCATCATTTTTTGTTCTTCTATTACCCTTTATGTGTTACCTCTAACTTTTATTTTATTCTAGCTAATGGTCGTTAATAGGAGGACTTGGTCTAACAACCGATGTGAAGATCAATGTTATTACTGTACTAATGAGATGACGAATCCAATGGGAGTGGGAATCGCGAACATTGTCACGATTCTCTCTCATCTAACTCAAGCTTTGAATAGAAACATGGGTCTAGAGGAATGTTCAACCACCCCTAAGAAAGAACATGTCGATATTGAGAGCTTCATGAGACAAAGGCCTCAAACTTTTAATGGATCATCTGATCCCTCAATCGCTGAACAATGGATAAAATCCATTGAAAAGCTCTTATACATCCTTCAATGTTCTGAACAAGAGAATGTTCTCCTAGGTGCTTATCGTATGGAGCGTGAAGCTGATCAATGGTGGGAATTGATAAAAAATACGAAGCCAGATGAAGATATCGAGGCAATGGAATGGAAGGATTTATTGAAGTTGTTTTTCAATAAATATTTTCCATGCACCCTCCGGCTTATGATGGAAAGGGACTTCTATGCCCTTAAGAAAAATGGCAATGAACCAGTTGGAGAATACGAGTAAAACTTCACAAGGCTTTCACAATATGCTCCTATCTTTTTCGTTACCCATGAATGAAAGATTGACCACTTTTTGGTTGGCTGAAACCTTTCATGCCGAATGTGCTGGTGATCTGTGACTTCGACAACTATGAGGAAATTTTATGATGTGCCCTCATGGTCAAAATGGAGATCAGAAAATCTCAGGGGTATCATGGGGATAAGAAGTGTTAGGTGGACATCAATTCTGGAAGTTAGATTGATAAATCCGACGGTGCTAAGATGATCCAGCACCCCACATTCAAAATGTTCGGAAAGAAGAACCCCAGAAATATCCTGAAGGGGACAGTGAAATGTTTTAGGTGTGGAAGAGAAGGGCACGTGAATGTTAAATGTTATCAAGAAAGAACCATGGCTCTGACAGAGGAGTGTAATGCATTCTTCGAACCACAATTCATGGTTTATTGCTAAAACTACAATGAACTAGGGCATCTTTTAAATTAGTGCCCTAAGACAAGGGTCTTAGGAGGAAACCAACATCCTCTAAAAAGAAATGGTGAGATTCTTACATCACTACTTCCAAAGTGATCCCTGGACATGAATTTGTGATAGGAATGCTAGTTCTTCATTCAATAATAGCGAACATAGTTTTTGATTCAGTTTCTATGCATTCTTTTATATCTCTAAAGATTAGTAGAACAATCGCAGCACCACCACAAATAATTTATGTGAAGATATCAGTGAGTACGACAACCTATCATGTCATAATCATTGGATTAAACTTCTCGGAGAACCTCATCAAACACCCACTGGTGGAATTTGATGCAATTCATCGCATGGATTGACTTTCCTTATCTAGATCCAACATAAATTTCTGTGAGAGGGGAATCACTCTCTATGTGGATAATTGACCCCCGATTCGTAACAAGTGAAAGGAGGAAGATGAATTCTTTTTAGATCAATCATATCAGGTGTGGATAATAATTCCCTATGAGCACGTGTATCTGGTTAATATGATTTAGTCTATGGAGGAAACCATCAAAGAAGACATGCCTATTGTGAGGGAATTCACAGAAGTGTTTCTCGAGGAATTTACTAGTCTTCCTCCTTGAAGAGATGTTGAATTCTCAATTGATCTTATACATGGGGCATTAACAATATCCATGAATCTATATAGAATGGATGTGGTGGAGCATGAGGAGATGAAGAAACAACTACAGGAGAATATGGATAATGGGTTTATATGCCCAAGTGCTTCACCATGTGGTGTAAGAGTCCTCTTCGTTAAGAAGATGGATGTATCAATGCACCTTTTCATCAATTGTCGTGAGCTCATAAAAATCATGATAAAAATCAAGTATCCTCTCCCCCGAAAAGATGACTTGTTCGACCAGCTGCGTGGATCACAATACATATCGAAGGTGGATTTGTGGTCGGTATATTATCATGTAAGGGTGAAGAAGGATGATATCCCCAAGAAAGTTTTTCGTACAAGATATGGGCACTATGAATTCATAGTAATTCCTTTCGAACTCAGTAATTCTCCAGAAATTATCATGGCTTTGATGAATTGAGTCTTTAGAGTTTACCTTGACAAATTTGTTGTAGTCATTATAGATGATATTATGATATGCTCAAAAACCAAGGAGGATCATGATGAGTATCTAAGACCTACACTAGAGATCTTATGGAAGGATAATCTCTATGCAATATACAACAAGTGTGAGTTTTTGTTGAAGGAGGTCTCATTCAGAGGCCATATAATCACAAGAAATGGTATATCTGCAGATCCCATCAAAACAGATGAAATTGAGGGATGGCTGAGGCCAACATCGGTAACAGATATCCATAGCTTCTTGGGGTTAGCTAGATATTATCAATGATTTATGATAAATTTTTCACTATTTTCCAACCCTCTTACCAAGCTAACACGGAAGGGAGTAAACTTTTATAGGAGTGATAAATGTGAGGAAAGCTTTTAGGAGGTCAAAAGGAGGCATATCACTGCGCTCGTTCTCACTTTACCCAAAAGTGGAGAACTCTTTGTGGTATTCAGTTATTCTTCAAAGAAGGGACCGGGATGTGTGTTGATGGAAAATGACAATGTCATTGCATATGCTTCAAGGAAATTGAATTTTCATGAAAATAACTATACAACACATTACTTTGATTGGTCTATAGTGATCTTCCATTTGAATATTTGGCGGCATTTTCTCTTTGGGGAGAAGAGTGAAATATATAAGGACCATAAAAGCCTCAATAATATATTCACACAGAAATAGATGAACATGTGCCAACGAATATGGTTAGAGATGAATAAAGACTATGACTGCTCAATCCATCACCAACCTAGGAAAGCGAACCAGGTGGAAGATTCCCTAAGTAGAAAGGACCAATCGATTCTTTCATTGATGAGAATTGAAGATGATCCAATTTTCTTAGATTTGATGAAGATGGACATGGGAATCATAAATAATGGAACATCATCAATCCTTTCACAAATAATTGTTCAACCATCTCTTTTTGAATGTTTAATGGACTTTCTAAAGGATGATGTGTGAATTAAGATAATAGTGGAAGCTATCAGAAAAGGTAAATCCTCAGAGTTCAACCTTAATGAAGAATGAATTGGGTGATTTTGGAAAAAACTATGTGTTCCATCAAGTTCAAAACCGAAGAAAGAACTTTTGGATGATGCACATAGTTCAGATTTCATTATTCATCCAAGAAACACAAATATGTATTGAGATCTCTGAGAGCATTATTGGTGGGACAATATGAAGAAGAATATCACAGAGTATGCATCAAAGTGTGTGGTGTGTCCGCATATAAAGGCTGAGAGGTAGAAGTATAAGGGAATGATTCAACCATGGCCTATAGTAGCATGGAAATGGGAGAACATTACCATGGACTTTTCACCGGACATTTGAAGACCTCCAATGGCATCAATTCAATCTGAGTTGTTGTGGCTCATCTTACAAAGGTTACACAATTCATTTCTATTCGAGAGGATTTCTCATTGGATCCACTAGAACATATATATATCAGGTAAGTGGTAAGGATTCATGGAGTACTACTATCTGTTGTGTCCGATCGATATCTAAGAATCACTGCAATGTTTTGTAATAGTCTTCAACATTCTATGGATACTAAACTAGACTTTAGTATGGGCTATTATCCTTAAACTGATAGCCAATCTGAGCAAACTATTTGAACACTCGAGGACATGTTGAGAGCATGATCAATGGAATTTAAAGGAGGATGGGATCAACATCTGCATCTGGTTGAGTTCTCTTAAAATAATAGTTTCCACTCGAGAATCCAAATGGTACCATATGATGCCCTTTATGGGAAAAGGTGTAGAACACCAGCACTTTGGGATGTGGTTGGAGATCGTAAGCTTCATGGACCAGAAATGGTCGAAGAAATTGTGGAGATGGTGAAAACTATACAACAACATATCAAGGTATCCCAGAGTCGAAAGAAGAGTTATGCAGATAACCCTCGACAAGACCTTGATTTTAAATTTGGAGAAAATTTATTTCTATGCATATCTCCATGGAAGAAGGTCATGGGGTTTGGAAATAAATGGATGTTAATTCCAAGGTACATCGTCCCCTTCACGATTCTTGATCGTGTCGGGGTTGTTGCCTATCGACTAGAACTTCCACCTACCAAGGACAAAGTAAATGATGTCTTTCAAGTATCCCTATTAAGGAAGTACATACCAGACCCTTAAAATGTACTCTCTTCAGAGGTGGTACAACTAGAGGATGATCTTTCTTATGAGTAGCAACCAGTGATGATCTTAGATCATAGAGAAAAAGTTCTTCGAATTAATACAATGCCTCTCTTCAAGGTGTTGTGGTGAAACCAAAAGTTTGAAGAAGCGATGTGGGAATCAGAGGAAATGATAAAGCAGAGTTACCCACATCTATTTTAATGTGGGAAAATGAAATTTTCCAGGGAGAAATTTCTTAATGGGGGAATATTGTAACGACCCAATCTTTCATTAATGGAAATCCATCTTGATCTAATTAAATGTCTCTTTATGTAAAATGTTTATATAAAATTTCAACTTTTTTGGTTTCATGTTTTTGTATTTTATAATATTGTTATGAATTGTGATCATTACTAATATAGTCGTTGAATAGAGATCACATGATTAGTTTAAATATAGGGCTTTAACAAATCCAATTTACTCAGAAAAAGGAAGCGATGACCTCATCCAGTATACATGACCTATACGAAGCCCATTTGTCAAAGCGTGGAAAGGTGGTTGCGTCTTTGGGATTCACTCTTGACCAATCTCAAGCTGAGCATGAATATGTTAAGCTTGAGTGGGACCACCTATGAGATAAGTAGATGTTGATAGATATTACCACATGAGAAATGTTATCCGAGCCACCCCAAGAGTCTGTCACCATCGCACACTTTACTCTTCGGTTTTATTAGGGTTTTATAAAGGGTTATTCAATAAGACCTTATCACTATGGTTTTGTTCATTATTTTGGAATATAATAATGAATATACTTTCATTATATTATTGTTACATTGTAAATAGGTTTTAAAGCACAAAAATTATTTTTAGTTACTGTTCAAATAAGAAATCTATTTTGATGAATATATGGATTTTTGAATGAAAAAATATTTTTATAAAATATTATAATTATAACTAAATTAATTTTTATTAAAGATAAATTATTTTATAATTTTTTGAATGCAATAGTAATATTTATTCAGGTTTGAATGAAATTTTTGTCAAACCCATGAATTTTTGATAAATGTCGTTTTTTTATTTTAAAAGTGAATATTAACATATTTATAAAATTATTTATTTAAAATGAATATTATTTCTAAAATTAGAGTCTCAAAATTGTCCAACAGTGAATTTTTCATAATTTTATGAGACAGTCAAATTTTTGGGTAAAAATTTAATACCATTTAAATGTATAATGTGTTTTTTGACATCATAATGACCCAATAGTGATGTAATAAAATACTATAAACATTAAGTTCGTCCAATATATGTTTTACAATTAAAATAATGTGTTTTTTGGATTTTTTGATTTATTTTACAATGCATTAGTGGAACCTTCAATACTTATTAAACATTTTTCCTTATTAAATTGTTTTCCATGGGAGTGTGACTCTCCTACACATAAGAAACCCCCTTATTTTAAGAAGTTATGACTTTGGACTTATAAAATATTGTTTTCCACATCCCTTTTCCAAAAACCATTGGCAAAAACCATGGGTTGGTTTTTGGTTTGGATTTGTTTAATGTGAGGGGTCCCAAACCTAAATAATAAAGAATTCCCTCACCATTCTTATATAATCCCACCCATTCTCACACATCCTCCTCCCTCAAATACTTTTTAGTTCTTCCGGAATCTGAATTCCCCTATCTAGGATCCTCCAAAGGTTCCCCAATCTCCCAAGAAGCTTCTCTCATGCCTTTGGAAGCACACTTCCAAGTAAGGGTTTTTCTTCATTTCCCATTTTGTCCAATATTATCTAAATTGGTGTGCACTTTTAATTTCAATTATAAATTTTGGGGTATGGTTTCTCACCTACCACATACTTCCCTATTTATATTAGAATTATTGGATACCCCTTTTTTATCTCATTAAATTCCTCACATGTACACCTGTTAATATGCCGAAATTTCGAAAGAAATTTCTCTATCCTCATTTACATTCAAGAAATTATTTTGTATCATGAATATAAATTTCATTACAATTGATTGGGAAGGTTTCTATATTACCTTGTTACGGTCCATTTAATGTAAATATTATGTCACACCCTTTTCTCTCTCATCAACCATTTTTATGAGTTCTTACGTCACATTGGAAAGCTACTGAAATTGCTCCATAATTTTCCAAGTGAATGTCATTATGTAGTGAATACCATACCCATTTCCCTATCAAGGGAATTCAAATTTATGAACATTTAATTATTTTTTAATGAGTTTCATGTATTAATTTTACACTTCATTATCGTGGAATAAATGATGATGTTTTTTTTATGATCCATGTGTCACACTTATGCATGAAATGGAATGTTTATGAAGGGCGCTCCCAGATAGAGCTCTAATGCATTGGGTGAATTATAGTATCATGATACGTCATGTGAAATTGGTGATGACCAATGATAATTCATGTTCAACAAGGATTTACTCGTGCTTCATGTAAAATGAGTGTTTACTCAGGCTCCATGTGCAATGAGCCTAAGGTCATGCTAATTCCATGTTAAGTGTTGGTTCCACATTCCCTTGTTGTGATTATCATTCTTTATCATGAATTTATCGTCATGTTTCTATTGTTCTCCATTGATATGCCTATTGTCTAAAATGTATTGTCTTCCACATGTTATTCCATTTTTATTCCCTTACTGGGATTTATATGTCATCATTTTCTTATGAATGTCCTTAGGTAATCCTATTTAATGCTAAATATTGTTGAGAAATGTATTGTTTTCAAACAATTCAAAATAATGTTTTTTAAAGGGGAGATTATTTTAAATAATACTATGTCTCTTTATGATGATTTTGATGCTCACAAATACCCTTAATTATTTACTAATTATTTTGTTGAGTATTTTGCAGGAATTTATTTTATTTATTTATTTCATACAACGAGATTTCATACTTCATTTATTCCGAGATCAATTTTAGCGTGTTCTGGAATCACTGTAGCGCAAGATCAATTTTAGCGTGTTCTGGAATCACTGTATCGCGAGATCAATTTTAGCGCGTACTGGAATCACTGTTCATACCCTACGTTGATGAACGTAACGTATGGATGAAAAGTTTACCTTTTATGTTATTTTGAAACGTATGGTTAATGAACCTTACGTTGTTGAAAAGTATTGAAGAAGAACATTACGTTTGGAAGGAACCTTACGTTTTCGTTGTTGGACAAGTACGTTAGTTTTCAGTGTTGAGTTTGTTTCTCAAAAGTATGGATCATCAACCTTACTTTTATAATCAACCGTACGTTCTTTGGAGAGTTGAAGCAAGACAAAGTATGGATGATCAACCCTACGTTTGAATGCTGAAGAGAAAGTATGTATGTTCGACCTTACGTTTGTGAACCTTACGTTTGTGAACCCTACGTTTGGAGCCACGTCATCAACCCTACGTTTGGCGTCGGCATATTTTTGACAGACGATGTTTCCTTTTGCATTGGTCAAACAAGCGGTTTATTAAGCGGATTTCGAGCCGATTCTTAAGTACGACTTTGACTGAATCAAAGACGATTTACAACGGATTAATGATTGATTTAAACGGAGCTTTTTGTGCCGATTCTTCAGGGGAGTTACAACGGCTCTGTTATTTCATTTAATATCGCGAATCTAAAGGAGATTTTTATGGATCTATTTATGCGGAAGAATTTGTCAGATTTGAATATATATGTTCTATCTTGGAAACTTCAGATTTTTTATATATACACAGAAAAGTGTGTGAAAGATATAGATTGATCTTTTAACGAGCAAGAAACAGAGACTGTGAAAAGGCGTTCTTTTCTGGTGATCGAGAAGAAGTGTAAAACCTTTATTACCGAAGGAAGATCTTGATAGCAGATTCACGTGTTCTACATCGACTATCTGTTGTGAATCTACTGCTGCTGAAGTTGTGAAGTTTCTGGTAATATCTATTGCAACTGGATCGACTCAGAACTGTTTTGATTACAGATCTTTATTTTCTGAAGACAACGATCTATCTACTGTCAATTGCTTTCTGTTGCAATTGTGAAGAACAACTGGAGAAGTGTTTTCTTTATCGAAACCCTTTTTATTTTTGAGTGATCAGCTTCTCGTTCTAAGCTGTGTGGGTTCGTGTTTGAACCAGGAAGGCTGTGTTTGCCTAAAACTTGTAAAGGTGTCAACTGCCTGTACTCAGTTGTGAACAGGTCTGTGGAAACGAGGACCAGATAGTGAAAATCACCAAGCTCGTGGATTTGAGCGTTGGTGGAGTGGACTAGGGGCCTTCTGTTCCCCGAACCACTATACATTCGTGTGTTCATGCTTTTACTTTTTCCGCTGCATATTTAATCGAGCAAAAGCATAGTGGACAGAATTTGTCTAAATTGAAGAGATTATAATAATTTTGAAAAGACACAATTCACCCCCCCTCTTGTGTGTAATCCGTAGATTCAGATCCAACAATTGGTATCAGAGGAGGAGCTTCTTATTTTTAAAGTCTTATCAAGCTAGAAGTATTTAAAGATTATACATAGTGTATCATGGCTGATATGAGAGAGGGAATGTCAATGGTTAGAGCACCTTACTTTAATGGAGATAATTATGGCTGCTGGAAATCACGTATGATTATTTATCTGAAAAATCTTGGTTACAAAGTCTATTCAAAGATTCTGACTCCCTATGAAATTCCTGAAAATCCCGATACATGGAGTGCTGCTACAGAGGCTGAGTATGACATAAATTCAAAAGCTATGAATGCAATCATCCGTGGTCTAGGACCAGATGAATTTAACAGAGTATATCAATGCCCGACTGCATATGAAATGTGGCAAACAATAGCTGTTGCTTATGAAGGAACAGATAATGTAAGACAGATGAGATATGCAACTGCTAAGTTAAAATTCGATACTTTCAGAATGATTGAAGGAGAGAGCATCACTCAGATGAATGGAAGATTGACAGAAATTGTCAATAATATAACAGCTCTAGGAGAACTAATCAAGCAGGCTGATCAAGCGTTGAAGGTACTGAGAGTACTTCCTACTCGATGGAATGGAATCTCTGCAGCAATCAGACAATCAACTTCTGTTAAAGATCTAACTATGAGAGAACTGATTGGTACATTGATGATGTACAAAGCTGAAATGCAAGATGAGGTAAATGAGCATAAAGTCTACATAAAAAGGGAAAATACTGCTTTGAAAGTGACTTCTCAACAAAAGGATAGAAAGATGAAGAACAGAGAAGTAAGTTCTAAATCAGAAAGCTCTTATTCTTCAAATTCGGATGAAGAACTGGCTCAGCTAGCCAGAAAATTCAGAAAGTTCTATAGTAAGAAGAAAGACTTCAAGAAATCCTTCAAAAAGGATAGCAAGGAAGTGAGATGTTATGAATGCAAAAAGATGGGACATATCAGACCGGATTGCCCAAAATTTAAAGATGCAAAGAAGAAGAAATTATTCAAAAGAGATGATTATGAGCAGAAAGACAAGAAAGCTATGAAAGCTACTTGGAGTGTTTCTGAAGACTCAAGTAATTCTTCTGAATCAAGCTCAGAGAAGGAGGAAGCCAATTTAAAAGCAAATATGTGTTTCATGGCTGAAACTGATGAGGTACACTCATACTACTCCTCTGACTCAAATAATGAATCAAACTCTGAAACAAGCTTCTCAAATAAAAAACTTGCAGCTTACTGCAATATGCTTGAAGAAAGGTATGACTCATTATTTAAAAAATATAAATCTATAAAGAACATGCATAAATCTATTTCAGATGAGAGAAATACTTTGCTAAAACAACATAAGGAATTAATTGACAAATACAACTCTGCTGACTCAAATAAAATTAATTTTGAATCAAAAATAAAAACTCTACAGGATGAAGTAGAATCTTATAAAAAGGCTGCTTTAGTTTTTACGAAAGGAGAAAACGTCTTAAATGAGATACTTGGAAAAACTGTAATTAAAAAGGAAAGGTTTGGAATTGGAAGTAAAGGAGAAAAACCTAAGTTATACAAAAATTATTTTGTTCCTAGCACTAAACAGGTTATTTGTAACTACTATGGAACAAAAGGTCATATAGCTAAAAACTGTTTTCTAAGAAAACCTCAAATATGTGGAATTAAGAAAGCTTATATTTCCAATGATCTATATGATTCAATCAATTTTAAGAAAACAAAGCAAATCTGGATACCCAGATCACTTCTTGCTAACACTCCTGGACCCAACAAAATATGGGTACCAAAGCAATTTGTTTAAATGTCTTTGCAGGTAGCAGGTCACCAAAGAAAGAAAGAAATATGGTATATGGACAGTGGCTGCTCAAGACACATGAGTGGAACTTCAGCTAATTTCTCTTCTCTTACTCGAAAGGAAGGAGGACTTGTCACCTTTGGTGACAATGCCAAAGGAAAGATTATTGGTATTGGAATAGTTGGAGATCCGGAGACAGTCTCAATCAACAAAGTACTTTATGTACAAGGGCTAAAACACAATCTGATAAGTATCTCTCAACTCTGTGATGATGGATACACTGTTGATTTTAATAACAATAGTTGTACTGTTTCTAAAGATAAACTGTTTAAGTTTAGAGCACCCAGAACTGATAATGTTTATACTTTGGATTTGTATTCCTTGTGTAAACAACAAGTAAACTGCTTAACTGCTAATATAAGTGAATCCTGGATCTGGCATAGAGGACTTGGTCATTGCAATATATATGCTTTACATAAATTATCTAAGAAACATCTAGTTTCTGATTTGCCTAGTCTCAAATTTGAAAATGACAGATTCTGTGATGCATGTCAGCTTGGCAAGAAACACAAATCCTCATTCAAATCTGTTAATAAAGTTGCTACAACTAAGCCTCTAGAACTTATCCATATGGATTTGTTTGGACCTTCAAGAGTAGCAAGTTTAGCTGGTAAATTGTATGTTTATGTATTAGTTGATGATTATTCTAGATTTACATGGATTTTCTTTTTGAAATATAAAAGTGAAGCTTTTAGTTTATTTGAAGGTTTTTGTAAATCTATTCAAAATGAAAAAGGTTTTAATATAATCTCATTGAGAAGTGATCATGGTGGAGAATTTGAGAACCAGGAATTTAATTCCTTTTGCTCAAACATGGGTATTAAACACACCTTCTCTGCTCCAAGAACACCTCAACAAAATGGGATTGTAGAAAGAAGAAATAGAACTATTCAAGAAATGGCTAGAACTATGTTAAATGAATATAGCCTACCTATATATTTCTGGGCAGAAGCTGTTAATACAGCTTGTTATATAATGAATAGAATTTTAATAAGACCTATTTTGAAAAAGACACCCTATGAACTATGGAATAACAGAAAACCTAAAGTAAATTACTTTAAAGTTTTTGGATGCAAGGTTTACATCTTAAATACCAAAGATAATCTTGGTAAATTTGATTCAAAATCTGATAAAGGTATTTTATTAGGATATTCTGCAACCTCCAAAGCTTATAGAGTCTATAATAAAAAGTCAAGGATTGTTGAAGAATCAGTTCATGTGAAATTTGATGAATCTGATCCTTTTGAGAAAAGGATAGAACAAATAGATGAACCTGATTCTAACGAAAACCTGAGACCTGAGAATTTAAAGAATGATTTTGAAAATGATATAAAAGAAATTCAGTCCAGTTCAGAAGAACATGATACTGAAGAACCTTTGAATGTAATGCCTAGACAGTCTAGAACCTTAAAGAATCACCCTTTAGAATCTGTGATAGGTGACTTAGAGACTGGTATTCAAACAAGAAGAAACTTTGGAAACATAGTTGAATTCTCTGCTTTCCTATCCCAACAAGAACCTAATACCATAGAAGAAGCCTTAGATGATGAGAGCTGGGTAATAGCAATGCAGGATGAATTGAACCAGTTCAAGAGAAATAAGGTTTGGGAATTAGTTGAAAGACCACATGATTATCCAGTAATAGGAACTAAATGGGTCTTTAGGAATAAACAGGATGATCAAGGGATAATAACTAGAAATAAAGCAAGATTAGTAGCTAAAGGATATAATCAAGAAGAAGGAATAGATTATGATGAGACCTTTGCACCTGTAGCCAGGTTAGAAGCCATTAGAATTCTTTTAGCCTATGCATCTTATATGAATTTTAAATTATTTCAGATGGATGTTAAATCTTCCTTTTTAAATGGTTATTTAATGGAGGAAGTTTATGTTGAGAAACCTCCTGGTTTTGAAAATTCTCAAAAACCAGATTCTGTTTTCAAACTTACTAAAGCTCTTTATGGCCTTAAACAAGCACCTAGAGCTTGGTATGAAAGACTAAGTTCTTTTCTTTTGAAAAATGATTTTACTGTTGGACTAGGAGATCCAACACTCTTTAAGAAAACTGTGAAAGATAATGTTTTGTTGGTTCAAATTTATGTTGATGATGTAATTTTTGGATCGACCAATAAAATTCTTTGTCATAAATTTTCAGAATTAATGCAAAAAGAATTTGAAATGAGTATGATGGGAGAATTAAATTTCTTTTTGGGTCTTCAAATATTTCAAAAAGATTTTGGAAATGTTTTAAATCAATGCAAATACATTACTGATTTACTTAAGAAATTTGGACTTGAAAACAGCAAGACATTTAAAACTCCTATGTGTACTAATATAAAACTTGATTTGGATGAAACTGGAAAATCAGTGGACAACAAGTTATATAGAGGTATGATTGGTAGTTTGTTATATCTTACTGCTAGTAGACCAGATATAATGTATTCAGTATGTCTTTGTGCTCGATTTCAATCAAATCCCAAAGAATCCCATTTAACTGCTGTTAAAAGAATTTTTAGATATTTAAAAGGTACTATTTATCAATCTCTGCTTTATCCAAAAACCTCTGATTTTAATTTAATTTCATATTCAGATGCTGACTTTGGAAGCTGTAGATTAGATAGGAAGAGTACATCAGGAACATGTCACTTTTTAGGAAAGTCTTTAGTATCATGGTCTAGTAAGAAACAACACTCAGTTGCCCTGTCAACAGCCGAGGCAGAATATGTGTCTGCAGGTAGTTGTTGTGCACAGGTGTTGTGGATGAAAAACACTCTTATGGACTTTGGATTAAATTTCAATAATACACCTATTTTATGTGATAATACTAGTGCAATTAATATTTCAAAAAATCCTATTAGTCATTCTAGAACTAAGCACATTGATATAAGACATCACTTTTTAAGAGATCATGTGTTTAAAAAGGATATATTTTTAGAATTTGTAAATACAGAAAATCAATTAGCAGATATTTTTACTAAACCACTTCCCACGGCAAGGTTTGAATTTATTAAGGGGGAGTTAGGTTTATTTAATTTTAAATAGTTTTTTTTTAAATGTTATTCTGTTTTCGAATTCTGCTTAATTTTTGTTTCCCGCTATAAAGTAATTTTATTTTGTTTTAAATAAAAGTAATGATTAGTGATTACACGGGAATCAAGGCTGTCAGAACCGTTTCACCTTCTAAACTGTTTCACCTTTTTCGGAAACCCTTTCGAAAACCTAGAACCGCACATCTGCTCCAAAAACCTTTCTTGAATCTTCAATCCCTAAACTTACGAACCTTCAGAAATCGTTGTTGAAATGGCAAAGACTAAGCATCCAGATGAAGCTGAGAGCAGTGCTGCAAAGAAACCTAAAGTAGTTGGTCAGAAAATACTGCAAGGTAAAGTCATCGATTTAGAATGGCTGTTTGAAACTAATTTACTGTTGAAGCAAGCGTTGTCGTTTCAAAGCCTTAAGCAAGCTTTTAATAGTGAAAATTCTGAGTTTCTTTATGAGGCAGAAATGAGACATTTCTTTAGAACTGTTCAGTTTAGCCTTGGAGATACGGAGGATAGTTTATTGGCTCAAATAGAGGATAAGGACTTTTCCATATCATCTGTAGAGATAAGTCAAATTCTTAACTGCCCTCATGAAGGAGTTTTTCATTTCGATTTACGGAATATTGGAGATTCTGTACATAAGTATGAAGACATTATGTCTTTTCTGTTTGGAACCAGAGTGATAAAGAAAATGTTTATTAAAAATTTGGAGCCCGATCAGAAAATCTTGGTAACATTTGTTCAGACTGGTTTAGCACCAAGGATGGCTGAGATGGAGAAAATCCTATACCCTGACATGTACATAATGTATCTTCTGATGTGTGATATTAAGTTTAATTTTCCTCGGTTTATGATAAGATATTTGAATTACTGCTGTCAGAGTGAAGCAAGAATGACCTTTTCCCCTTATGGAAGGTTCATTTCTTTGTTTTTGTTTAAAAGAGGAATGATCAGATTGGTAGATGCTGGGGTGAAATGTCACCAGAGTAATGTTTTTAATGCTGTAACTTTGAGGAAAGTAGGATACTTCTGGAGAACAATTAAAGGAAAAATCTTACCTGTTGGAGCTGAGGAAGACTCGGAGAGTGCTCAGGCTCAACCGGCTAAGTCCAAGGAGGGACACGCAGAATCAAGGGTTAGTACAGTGGCAAGGAGAATTCGTTTTGAGATGGAGGAAGTTGAGGAAGAGAGAAGTCAAGAAGGACTTAAATCTAAAAGGAAGAGGTCAATTGATGAAGAAATTATCTCTCCAGCCTTGAAATCCTCTGAACCGGTAATTTCTTATTCATTTGTGAGAGAAGCTGTTGTGGAGCAGACTGCACCGATAGAGGAACCAGCAGCTCAACCGGAAATCCAAAAAGAACCTCAATCTGCTGTTGTGGCTGTTGAAAATGTAATACAACAAGAACAACCTATGGAGGCAGTGCCTGGTGAAGAAGTGGCCCGACCTCAAGATTTACATGAAAATATTGTTCTTGACCAATCAGTAGAAGTCAGAGAGACTACTGTTCGTGATGAACATACTTCTGAAGCTAATACAGAAGTACTTCAGGAAGATTTTTCAGTGGAAGAGTTTCAGGCTTCAAAAGCTAGTTCAGTGGATCAACCTTGTCAGGACAAGGAAAAAGAACAGTCAGATGCAGATTCTTTACCACTTGCCCTGCCTCATCAACCTATTTCTGGACATGATAATAGAGCACAGGGTGCCCCTGATTCGAGAAAAGAAGAAGTTGTTGAGCTGTACAAGCGTATCTCTCAGTTAGAATCTGAGAATGTTAGTCTCAGAAATTCTCTGAACTTAGAGCAGTTGAAGTTTCAGAAGCTGAAAGAATGTACTGTTTCAAGACAGGAAGTAGATTTGTTTAAGACTGATATGTTGCATGCTGTTGATCAGTTAAAATCAGAGATGGTAAAGAAAGATGATATGTCTGAGTTGAAGATTTACATAGAGAATAAATTTGAGTCTGTTGCAAACAGTGCTGTGAGTGGATCAGGCTCTTCACCTGATTTGATTCGGAGATTTCAAGCAATTATAGGAGCACTAAGCAATATGAGTGACAGATTACACGATCTTCAGTGTAATAGTGCCCCTTTGTCAGTTTTTCTAGATAATCAGAAATTTTTAGTGGATCAGTTGACATCTGGAGAGCAACCGATTAGGATTCTTTTGAATCAGTTATCAGAAAAGCTGACCCTTTTTGTTGAAAAAGAAGAAAGAATGCATGAGTTTTTCAGAGTTAATTTGATTGAAGATATTCATATGACTCAAGAGAACAGAGATCTTATCATCAAGTTAGGAGATGGGATGATGAAGAGGCTCAGAGAACAGTTTACAGAGATATAACAGCTTGTGAATGAAAATTATTTTCTTACTTCTTTTTTGTTTTGTTGTTTATTGATTTATGACTAAGTTAGCCAGTATAACAAATTCACTTATTCATACATAGTTAATTATAGCATTTACTTATAGTTCAGTGCAATATTGAATGTGTTCAAATCCGTAATTTTTCATTCTTTTTGATATCACAAAAAGGGGGAGAATTTGGATAAACACAACATTTAAATTCATTTGTTTCCTATGAAGGAATTTGGATATATACGACATTTATCTTTTATCTTTTTTTTTAGCTGAAAATTTATTTTTATGGGGGAGAAATTTTATTATAGTTAAATATTGTTTTAATCCTTTCAGAATTCTAAAATTTTAAAGATTGCAATTAAATTAGTTCTATTATTTTATGGGTTTTGTGATCATCAAAAAGGGGGAGATTGTTGAGAAATGTATTGTTTTCAAACAATTCAAAATAATGTTTTTTAAAGGGGGAGATTATTTTAAATAATACTCTGTCTCTTTATGATGATTTTGATGCTCACAAATACCCTTAATTATTTACTAATTATTTTGTTGAGTATTTTGCAGGAATTTATTTTATTTATTTATTTCATACAACGAGATTTCATACTTCATTTATTCCGAGATCAATTTTAGCGTGTTCTGGAATCACTGTAGCGCAAGATCAATTTTAGCATGTTCTGGAATCACTGTAGCGCGAGATCAATTTTAGCGCGTACTGGAATCACTGTTCATACCCTACGTTGATGAACGTAACGTATGGATGAAAAGTTTACCTTTTATGTTATTTTGAAACGTATGGTTAATGAACCTTACATTGTTGAAAAGTATTGAAGAAGAACATTACGTTTGGAAGGAACCTTACGTTTTCGTTGTTGGACAAGTACGTTAGTTTTCAGTGTTGAGTTTGTTTCTCAAAAGTATGGATCATCAACCTTACTTTTATAATCAACCGTACGTTCTTTGGAGAGTTGAAGCAAGACAAAGTATGGATGATCAACCCTACGTTTGAATGCTGAAGAGAAAGTATGTATGTTCGACCTTACGTTTGTGAACCTTACGTTTGTGAACCCTACGTTTGGAGCCACATCATCAACCCTACGTTTGGCGTCGAGATATTTTTGACAGACGATGTTTCCTTTTGCATTGGTCAAACAAGCGGTTTATTAAGCGGATTTCGAGCCGATTCTTAAGTACGACTTTGACTGAATCAAAGACGATTTACAACGGATTAATGATTGATTTAAACGGAGCTTTTTGTGCCGATTCTTCAGGGGAGTTACAACGGCTCTGTTATTTCATTTAATATCGCGAATCTAAAGGAGATTTTTATGGATCTATTTATGCGGAAGAATTTCTCAGATTTGAATATATATGTTCTATCTTGGAAACTTCGGATTTTTTATATATACACAGAAAAGTGTGTGATAGATATAGATTGATCTTTTAACGAGCAAGAAACAGAGACTGTGAAAAGGCGTTCTTTTCTGGTGATCGAGAAGAATTGTAAAACCTTTATTACCGAAGGAAGATCTTGATAGCAGATTCACGTGTTCTACATCAACTATCTGTTGTGAATCTACTGCTGCTGAAGTTGTGAAGTTTCTGGTAATATCTATTGCAACTGGATCGACTCAGAACTGTTTTGATTACAGATCTTTATTTTCTGAAGACAACGATCTATCTACTGTCAATTGATTTCTGTTGCAATTGTGAAGAACAACTGGAGAAGTGTTTTCTTTATCGAAACCCTTTTTATTTTTGAGTGATCAGCTTCTCGTTCTAAGCTGTGTGGGTTCGTGTTTGAACCAGGAAGGCTGTGTTTTCCTGAAACTTGTAAAGGTGTCAACTGCCTGTACTCAGTTGTGAACAGGTCTGTGGAAACGAGGACCAGATAGTGAAAATCGCCAAGCTCGTGGATTTGAGCGTTGGTGGAGTGGACTAGGGGCCTTCTGTTCCCCGAACCACTATACATCCGTGTGTTCATGCATTTACTTTTTCCGCTGCATATTTAATCGAGCAAAAGCATAGTGGACAGAATTTGTCTAAATTGAAGAGATTATAATAATTTTGAAAAGACACAATTCACCCCCCTCTTGTGTGTAATCCGTAGATTCAGATCCAACAAATATGAGTGAATGTAGTGGTCATGTAAAAGAAGTTTTCAACAAAGATGTTGGGTGTTTTATTTACTATAATGTAATGTAATGTTCCTAAGCCCAAAAGACACTAGACCTCTCAATATTCTATGTTGTATCTAATGAAAATTTTAGGTAATAAATTCGGTTTATGTGTGTAATAAAAGTGAAGGTTTGTTATAACCAACATAAAGAAAATCCTAATGAAAGGACATGAGAAAAACAAATACATTTGTTACACTATTTATTTTCTTCTTATTTAATTTTTATATCCAAATTTGCATCTACTATAACATTTTATTCAATAACTTGACTTGAAATAACATCAACCATAGTAATAAATTATTATTGAATCCTGTAGAGTTAATATCCAAAAAAGTGTCATTTTCATTATAATAATGAATAAGGGTTTACAAAAAAAATGATAGACTTGAAAATTATCTATTATATGACTAATAATGAATTATAAAACATTAAATTAATAAAAATATATGTGAAAAGCTGTGAAATAATGGAACAATAATCGTCTCCCCCATCACATAAAAAATTACACCCCTATTAATTCTTTTTTTTAAATGGCTCATTACCAAATGATTTATGGTCATTGAACTTCATCGTACCTATAAAACAAGAACTCCCTTATTGGTGGAGATTTTAATTCATCCTATGGGACTTCATCCCACTACCCAAATTCAATAAAAATTAAACAAATATTTCCAAGAGAAAATACCAAATAAACACATATAGAATTAGATTTATAATTAATTGAATAAAAAAATTAAATCTCTCCATATTTAATCAAATCATGAATTAATGGCCCACTTTTTTATTCATCTCAAATTATTTTCATATCAATATATTTTCGTCTTGTTCATATTTTTTTAATAATATCATCACTATAATGAGATTATTTGTTCCATGTAAACCTATTTATATTTTACAAAGCCAAAAATTGTTCAATACACCATGCATTTAACATATTGATTTGTATGTATTTAAAAAAACCAACCTATACCATTGTATTAGATACACACCTGAGTCTCCCAATATCTCATTTCAATCCAATGTCAATTAATTTATAATAATTATGAATTGGTTTAGCTCCATAAGTTGTTCCATGTTTCCATGCCAAAGTAACTATATTAAAATTCATGTTAATGTACCTCAATTAATATTTATTATTACTCAAAAATAATAACCTAAAAAATAGCATGTCGATTTTAGTAAATATTTCCATTAAAAAATTAGAAAAAACACCCCACAAAAACTCATTCACTCAAACATCTAATTTATTATAATCACACTAAATTGGATAAGGCATCATCCCACACGCCAAGCGTTGTCTATATTTATTAGTTAACGTAATAGACATTAAGAAGACTTATTTAGAAATAAAAAAACATGTAAAATATATCAAATGAAGATAAATTATCCATTTTATCAAATAAAATCTAGCATTGGTTGCATTGATGTTGAAGAACCCTGGTGGACCAAAAAAACAGGATGAAGTGTCATCTCCCCCACAATTTTTAAAAAATACCCCAATGATAAATTATAAAGTGGAAAACATTAAATAACAATTATAATATTGTGGTGTACAAAATAATAATATTGTGACTCTTTCATGATATTTTAAAAGAATCACTTTTCCACTTTGTCAATTATTTGAATAAAATTATTGAATTTTTAATCATTATATTGGTATGGAGTAGATATAGGTGATTTTTTGGAATAAAAAATCATTTATTAAAAAATATAATAGTAATTTTTTGTGGAATAAAATGGACCACCCACACACATAAAATCCATTATCAATAATAAATCAATCAATATAATTATAACTACCACTTCACTATAATAAGGTGAAATTTTCAGAGCCCATCCAATAGTACTTACATCCTTCTCGAGATAAGGTACTATCTTGATCAAAGGAATTATAAAAATATATGTGATATATGGTTGCATAATTTTTTAGAAAAATGATAAAAAAATATTAAAAATAGTGAAAAATGTAAAAAATGGAACAATGGGATTACTCCCTTAGAGCACAAAGTATAGAGTCATTAGTTGTACTAAAAAATTAAATATTTTTTTAAGGGATAATATGCAATCCAAGTCCTCTGGATACCCATCCAATTTTTTCTTAAATATTTAAAAATTAACAAAAAATGTTGGATATTCATTTCAAATTTATTCTATCTATCCTTTTACCAGCACTCTTCAATTGGTGAACAAGCATGACCACTTTTACTGAAGATTACATGGAAATAATTTAAATCTGTTTTTAAATGAAATTTCCACATGACCAATGCTTAATGGCCTATTTTCAATTATGAAAACATTCTAAGGATTGTTTATTTCCTTATAAATTATATAAATTTCAAATGACACTCTTAAAATTTCATCCAACTCACATTAAACTAACTATCATCCTTCTCTAGCATATTTCAATTCCTATTTGGGGTCCATAACTTCCTAGAATGGTTTATTATAGAGATATATTGGAAAATTACATGTCCTTTCAAATGGTAGAGTATATAGAGAAACAATAATGGGTGATCTTTAATATATCTAGTAGGCCCATGATACCTCATCGAAATTTTAGAATAATCCTTTACTAATTTACCCACATTTTTCTCCATTTTGTTCATCCCTCTATTGGAAATCACTTCATGAGAACATGAATGTGGGTAATATGTCGTTCTAGTTCTATTATAACCTTCATTATTTTTAAATACTTCATTGAATTTATTTTTATTTAAATATGTAATATTCTTCTTAATGAAATCTATCAAAACACCATGCTGTGAGAATATATTCTTCTTAATGAAATTTAAAGTTGTAATAGAATTACCTTTCGGAAAAGCTACATCCTCGACCTACATTGATACATATTCAATAGCAAAATGGATTTATAATTTTTAATAGGATTATTGTAATCCACCATTAAATAAAACCCTCAAACATATAAAATTAATATTAAAGAATACAATTCTATAGATGATTGGTGGACATTTTTGGTAGTCCTCTCTTATCATTAGTTTCCTCCTTAGAGAGAGGAATGACATCCATATGTAATTAAAATAATATTATCTTATGGAACACAAATCCTTTATATCTTATTAGAAAACCTCCGAAAAAGAAATGAATCCTTCCAAAAGTATAAAATAAGCTTAGTAATGAACATATTATGTTGACTATGTAAAAGGTCAATTGGAATGACCCTAACAACAAAACTTATAAAATTATGAATTCTAGGAAGACAACTATAACGATACAACAAACAACGGTTCCTCAAGAAATTATATATTTATATATATTGGAAAACTAGTTAGAGTTTTGGATTTTGGTATCATAGAAAGGTGTTCAGGTACTACATTTTTTTTCAAAATTAAAACATTAATTACAAAATTTGACACTTACTATAAAGAAACCTATATCATAAAACAGTATTTTAGTTTCTTTTTACTTTAACAGTTCTTTTATAGTATAATTTTTATTTTATATTATGACCACTGAACCCAAATGATATTTCATAAACATTACCATGAAAAATTAACTTTATCCAACTATGCTTCACTGGTAGAATAAATATTTAGGGGAATTATAAAGTTTTTGGGTGACATAGTAAATCAAATTAAACTTATACTCTTTTTAGTGATCTAAATCGACCCAACCACACATTCACATGCATAAAATATAAAATTAAATTGCAATATTTAATTAGTGAAAATGATTTTTTACGAGGATGTGATATTTACATTAATAGATCCATATATTAATTAAATCTTTCGTTAAAATCATTTCATCATTAACTAAAAATGTATAATGTGACCAATCAATTTTAAACAATAACATTATGAAAATATTGTATAAACTAACAAGTCCTCTAATACATGTAATTAATTTTATATTCAATTAGGTTGGAGTATTTTGAATCACTTAATTATAAGAGTTTACAATTTAATTCCATTATTATACATATTATTCCATATTAAATTTTCATTAGTAATTATGAATTGAAATTTCTAATAAATTTATACATGGTTCATCTCCATAGTCCTCTAATTTTTTTTCTAAATTTTCTAGAAAATATTCAATATCAAAACAAATAATAGAAATGTAATTCATGAATAACTCAATTCTCATCTCTATCATTAGTGAAAATATTTCCATCATACACATTTACAATTTATAAGGATTGCTGCAAAATACAAATGGAATCCACCTATAAGATAATGTCCCAAATGGAAAAGTAATGGCATTTTTTCCCTAGACATATAGGGTTATTTGAATATGATTTTCTACTTAATAGTCATTCAAATAAACTCTTTTCAAGAAATCTATTCAAATATTTGGTGTAGGAATGGTACTAGAACATGAACTTTTATTATGGTAGAGTTAAGTTATTAATAATAAAAACAAACCCCCCACATGATAGCCCTAATAAAATCAGTATTATCATTATTATCATTTGATTCAATTTGGAAAATCCCATACTTATTGAATAAATAATCAAGTCATACCATTGGACTACATGTGATGTGAAATTTTTTCCCAAAATCAATCATCTTTATAGCATCCCCTTTAATGACAACATTGATGATTGAATTTAATCTTTTTTGTGCTTCATTTATGAGGTTATGTTTATCAGCCATTATTATTTTATCCATGTCTAACCATGGGCATATATCTTTGATATCACCTATAGAGTGGACAATAACAGATATAAATTTTTATATATAGTCAATAAAAATTCCCTACAGATTCATTTGTAATGTAGATAAAATGATTAAAAAAATAATTTCTTTTTCCCCCAATGAATGATAATTAATAAGAACTATTAGTTGTTTTAGCTCCAATATTGGAGGGAATTGTAATGAAATTATACAATTGGGTTTGAGGGGTCCCTGAGGCTCATGTTTATATTTAAAAATTAAGAACAAAATAACATTTTTCATCATTTATATTGTAATAGGGGTACCTTATATATGAATTTTCATCAAGTGATGTATCATTTGTTTCATCATCAAAGTCGTATAAGTCAAATAAGAATTACCCTTCATGTTTATCAAAAAGATCCTATTCCATGTATGAACTAACTCACATAAATTGTTCTATGGGAATCATAAGAGTATCATTTAATTTTTCAAGAATACCCAAAAACACTTCCTCCTCCCCATCAAAACATACATCAACATTCAAAATCAAATCAATAGATATGACAATATAATGGGGTTGTTATTTGGTACTTTTAATAACATTAAATTTTTCTTAATGGACATCAATGATTAAAATAGTTTCCCTTTGAAGTATCAATAACATCCCCACCCCCTATTTCATGAAATTCATTGTCAATCATTACAGGGGATTCTCAATCATATTACATGTACACTATAATAATTTCAATGAAAGAAAAGAACTTCTCTACTTCAACAAAAAAATAATCATCCCTTGAAATTTTATGGGTAATAGATCAATTAGCATGATATAGAAGTATTAAAGTGTGTTTAAAAAATAAAATAATTATTCGATGGAATATTGTAAAGGAAATAAGCCTTATATTTTCTCTAAGATCACATAGATAGGTAATGTGAACATATATGTTTTTAAAAATACAAGGGATTAAATAATTCAATGGGTCATGTATTTTTGGAGGTATAATGTTTTATAATATTTCATTACACACCTCTATGATATTATTGGTAGAGAACTCTTTTGACTAGTTTTTTTCATGAGTTTTTTTTTGAGATTTGTAGTAATATGGGGTATGAATAAGAGAATCATGAAATGGAATATGAATTTTCATCTTCATGAAATCCTTTAGAAACAAAAATAATTTTGAATCATTATTTTATTTTATTATTCTATGAGAAAATTTAATGGTTGGGGAAACATTTCCCACTATTATTGGAATTTTATCAGCTTCGTCCAAAATGATATTCCTCCCCTTAAAATCACACGTTTTAGGTCATCACTATTTTCTCTTCTAACATTCAGAATTGGATGCGACAAAATCATAGTTTGGTTTTCCAAATTTGTTGGATGGTTAGCTTCCAAAATGTGTTCAAATCATTTTTTTGAATTATTTTGGGTATCCATTATGAGATCCATTCTTACTTCATGATGAATTTGTAGACCACTTCTAAGGGTAATTAAAAAGTAATTATCATTATAATTTGGTTCAATGTTACTATGTAGAATCCCCATATCATTTGGTGATGTATTATTGATTAATTGTCAAATATTAAACTTGATGATATTTAACCTAGATTCATGGTGTTCCTTAACAAATTTACACTTATATTTTTTCCATCAGTTAGACTCATCAGTTGTTATAACAAAACATTAACATCAATTTTTTAACTTGATGTCTAATCCCATATTTGAGTTTGGATCTTCTGAAATTATTGTATATTATATTGAAAAATAAGTATCACAAGACGTGTTAGAACACTTTGTTCCATACAAGAGAGTTTAGGGATGTTTCTATTGGAATTTTGTATAAGTACATGACAAATATTTACCTCTTTGGTATGATATTTTGAAAACAACTTGTATATATGGAATTTTCATTGTCTTGTTTATTGATTGAAAATTTTGTAAAATGACCTTTAATGAGAAATCATTCCACAGTAATGACACTCCTACATGAGGATATGCTAATAATCATTAGTGTAAACACCAAAAAATATTTCATAATCTTGAGATGTGGTTGTGGTATCCTTAATTAAAATGGTATGTATCCTTGATCATTTGTTTTGATAAATATATGAAAAAAAATTAAAATATTTTTAGCACTATTTTATTTCTTCTAGGATTGTCTTCTAAACAACTAATCGAAAAAAGTTTTGTAATATAATGTAAGACTTTTGTAAATTGTATCCATGAGATTATTTTTTACACATTGATAAATGGAGTACTTTTTATGAATTTCATTGTTGCTTCCCAAATATTATGTGAACAAATCAAATTCCCCCTATAAAAAATATTGGATTATATAACTATTTTTATAAATAACCCCCTTATAAAAAAGATTATAAAAAATTAATTACAAATATAGTTCCATGTATCAATGATTTCCTTATCCAATTTTAGAAACTAGAATTATAAGTTTCCCTTGGAAAAAAATAGAATAATATATAAATTTATTTACTCCTCACATATCCCACATAGATGTATATGCTGTACTATCCCATAAAAATCCTGAATCAAAATCTAGTGAATCCACATTGGGTAATCCCTGATAAGAGGGTGACATAACGTGTATCAATTTATTATTATAATTATTTTTTGATAACGGGGTATTCCTACTACATGATTTATTATTTTATACTACCAAAACCTTAAAATCTATTTGCATTACTAAATCTATGATGCAGTTTTCTTATAGTGGTTGGTTGAAGTTATTCTACTAGTTTATATTTACGTTTTTTTTCATATTAAGATATTTTTCATCATGATTTTGAAAAAACTATTTATTATCATATTTCAAGGAACATGATGATATGATAGTTTTTCAGAGAAATTATTCGAGTCAGTTAGATGAAAAATGACGATTCATTAACTCCCTACAAAAATCAATAAAAATAAGAAAAAATTTTATCTTAATGATTATGTTAATTTTTTCCAACCTTAACTTCCATTGAAACGGTTCGAAAATATAACATAAAGAGAAGTAGAATCAAGGAAAATTAATTAATTATAAATAGTTCATACTATTATTATCATTTAATGTGTATATTATACCAAACTGAAATAACTTTTTGTGAAAAAATGAAATCAAAACACCAACTATGAATAAAATAGTTGGGGTAGTGATTATAATGGGGAAAAATAAATAAATACTGGAAACATAAAGATTGTTATGGTAGATAATTATAATATAAACAAGAATGTCAAAGAATATCAAGGACTAGATAAGGTGATATTGGTTAGCTATAAAACTTATTTATTTATTTATTTATTTTAGTTTTGTTTCTTCTAACTCATGGTTAGTAAATACATAGAAGGGAGAACATCCAGCTAAATATTTCAAGTGGATGGACATTAGAAGAAAGTATCATTCATACTCTCATCAAAATACATTACTAACACCCACATTGAGGATCCCTATGTTTCAAACCATGTTTGGTTTGAATAATTCTTAGTTCGATTTACAATTATAGTTTTTTAATGGCCAAAAAACCCAAAACACATTTCACAGAGTTGGATAGTTTTGGTTCATAAATTCTTCTTCAATTGGAAAAAAGTGGACTTCAATAACTCCTAATAGTAGAATGAGGTAAAAATACATTCTTGCTCAACCTATTTCCACAAAAACCATTTCATCAAACCATATAAAAATTGGTATTCATTATATTTTTTTAATTGGTTTCATAATAAATTAATGAGAGGGATATTTAAAAATACATGGAATTCCACAAAAAAATAAAAAAAAAAAATTATTATCTATCTCTCTCCTCCTTGATTTCATCATTACATACCACACATTTCACTTGTATCCTTTATGTGAGTTTCCACATGTTTATCCTGGTATGTTAATGTTGGTCATTCACATGGATGGAAAATTGTTTCGAATTACTTCCATATAATATTTTCCAATTCATTATTTATGAAATTCACTGTTGTTAATGATACTCATTCATCAAATCCAAATTTACTCTCTAAAACTTGTACATGACACCAGACACAATTTTAAAAGGCATGAGTCCACGATATCTAGAAAACTGGATATTCATTGACATAAATGATATATCCATATTTCCATGTTATTATTTAGATATTTGTGGTCATTTCAATCTATGTATCCTTTAAAATCCTCATATGTTATCTGTCCACCTATCTGTTTGGGTAGACATAGTCGAATGTCCATATAGGCATTTCATAATGATGGATTTGAGTGGACTATATTGAAAATTTTCTACCTAGGAAAATATATTAATTTATCTATTTCCTGAGACATATTCAATTCCCCATACATTATGGACTCAATGAAATTTATATTTTTGTTATTACTAAATCAATTTAGATAGCTAATTTTCCCACATGGTCTAATACCAATGTATGATAATGAGGTTCATGTAGCATAATATGAATCTAGAATTTGTAAACATAGGAATATCAGTTGGAATACATGATTCTTGATGTTTTTAATTGATCCACATAATAAATTTTAACTTATTCTACCTTTCTTTCACCGAATTCAAAACATTATCCATTAACGACAAAACATCAAGTTAAATACATATTAATGTCTATATATGCATCACTCAACCTTGAGAATACACCTGCCATTATCATCCCTCTAAATGGAATCTTCAATCCCTTAGAAATGGAAAATGATGAGAACAAGAGATATAGATTCAATAATAGGTTGTTGGTACATGATATTTAAATACTACATTCATGTTAATGATAATTTCACTATAGTCCAATGTTGTTAACATAGTTTAGATCATTTTAAATCGGTAGACCAACAACTATAGTGTTTTCACCCATATCATTATAATTAAGGATCATTCTAATAGCCCTCATCCACGACCATCTTAAACTCAAAACTAGCCATGAATTACATCATCAGAATCCCATATTATAAATTCAGGTCATGGGAATTAATCATAAATACACTCCTCATAAGGTTCTAGTGTTTAGATGATATAAATGAAAAAACATGAAAAAACATGCAGTTTTTCTACGGTTTATTTTTTTCATTATTTCGATTATGGATAAATTCATCTAAACTCAACAGTTTTTCAAAATTTAATTTTTTTATGCATCCTTAGAAAAATTTATATGCATATATATGGTATAGTTAATCCAACTAACCAAATAATTTGATTTATAAATATCAATGATTAGTGATTTTCAATAATTTTTTTTCCAATGATGACAATTCTACATTATAATAAAAATAATGAATAAATAACTCATAAAATTAATAACTAGTGTTGTGTTATAATTTGAAATAAATTTTTCAAATTAGTTAGTGATTTCATTCAACCCACCCATATTGATTCTTATTTTGGGATTGGTCATGATCTATCCATAGTGGTTCAATATCCCTCCCTTGTTCGACCAATTGGGATTCCAGTTGCATAATTCTACAAGTTGAGTCCATTACTTCTAAATTATTCCACAAATAACCACATACATTACCAATTATAAAAAATAACTATAATGGGGAAATTCTTTCTCCTGGTAATTTTTCAAAACTCTGAAATTTATTATCGTTGAAATCAATAAATAGTATAACAGCTGTCGAATCCAAATGGTCAAATTTTCCATTTTGCTCTATTTTATTCAAAATTAATCATAATTTACATAATTATTATAAAAGAGTATTATAATTAAATTAATAAATTATTATTTTTTATTATTTTTTATTTTTCTCACTAAATTTTCTAGGATAGTTTTATTGTATTTTAAAATTTAAATCCTATAGACTTTTCCATTACATGGACAATATTCATTGGATTTATATTCCTGTATGATTTCTAAATATTGTTATTTATATAAATAATTTCCATTTAAAATAAAATTTATAATATCATTTCTATGTAAATTTATTTTCAAAAAAAATAATAAATTTAGTATGAATATAATTTCTTTTATTAATTATTAAAGGAAATTTTAATTAGTTAATGATAGAGTGAAAGGGAGAGAACATGACCTTAGAATTGAAATGGTGGGTGTTTAAAAAAGTGGAAAAAGTTATAATCATATTTGTTTTATGAAAAAATAAATCAATTTTAATCTAGTTCTATAACTACATTTATCTCATTCATGTTTATTATAGCTATTAAAACACCACATCAAAACAAGGAAGATGTGTTTTCAATGAATATAGAAAATGGAGGTATTATTTTTCCATAATCATATTTTTTTCACCTATCAATAATATTGTGGATGAATACACCAGAGAACCTTTTAATAATATATATATATATGAATTTTAAACTATCCTTACTATGGATGAGACTTCCTTATAATGGTAATATATATATATTATTGTTGACTCTCCTTTCCATCATAGAGTCCAATGAATGAAAAAGGGGAATACCTTAAGAACAAAGAAGGTCATCCTTGGAAGAACATAAAAAAAAATTGACAATGTCATGGACCATGAGCCCATTTGGGGCAATGCGCGCAAGTTACTTGCATGCCACCTATAGGACATGAATGTCACTTTTGCACCCTATATTTTTTTCACCCAAGGTGCATGGAAGCCTATAAATAGCCCATGTTCCCCCCCCCCCCATTTCGGGGACCGATTTTCCAAAAATCAAATTCAAGCTCTGGTAACCCAAGTCTTCAACTCAACTCTTCAGAAATATTCTAAGGTAACTTATAACCTAGAATGGAAGACTTGAAGGAGTAGGATAAGTACTAAGTGTTTATAATTCATCAACACTTGTGCACCTAAGTTCCCATACCTCCTTAAAAATAGAAACACTTGTGTGCTGCCCTACCCTTTTAATGAATCTTGCACGTCGTCCTTTTGGAAACTTCTTAGGATAATAATAACATCTTGAGTTAAGTCTCACCCAAGTATTAACCTATAGATTATTCATCGCCCAGGCGAACACATGTCATACAAGTACAGTTGCGTGACTAAGACATGCACGCCAAATTACTTACGCTCCCTACACATGCGCTCCAATTTCATTTGTGTGCCTCTCTCCCGTTCACATATCCTCATCAAGATATTAGCCCTTGAAACCTATTTTCAAAGACATTTATGGAATGGTTCCTTTGTTGGATTCCTTATCTGAAATGAATTTTTTGAGAAACTCTCCCAAAACTTCGTGACTTGAAAGCTTTATGGAACCATGGTTAAGGGTTTCGTCTATAAAACCACATCCATTAAGATGAGAAGATAATTTGATTTAGGTAATACTATTTAAGAGTAAGCCCCATGTTCCCTTGGTTTGGGACTCTTTCTCAAGAGTAAGTCCCTAGTTATAGGTCCACTTAACATGGGCCTCCTACTTAGGAGTAATCCTCAGTCATAGTATCCTTAAACATTGGGCATCCTCCTCAGGAGTAAGCCCTAATAATAATTTCTTTTGATTTGGGCCTCATTCTTAGGAATAAACCCCAACCATAAGTCTCTTTTAATTTCGGCCTCCTTATCAGGAGTAATCCCCAAGATAAAACTCCAAATATCCATTAAGTACAAATAACTTTATTAACCCTGATCCTGGGCTTCATTCCTGAAGTAAGTCCTGGTCTTCATCTACTTGGTCCATCATACATACGTAAGGCCCACATCATATCTTTTGGTTGCATCTTTTCATGGAACAATCATCAGGTTTACTTATACCTCTATTTTCTCACACCGATCATTACTCACATGATATTATAGTGTAAAAGTAATCACAAAATCTATTTTTGAGCCATTAAACATTCATAATCCCCATATTTCTTCACCCAATCTACGTGGACTGTGATCTCTACCTTACAAGTAGAGTTTGTAGGATGCCTTTATATTGTCAAGCCCATCATTCATTAATTATTTTCCATCCCATAAGACATTAAACTATATACTTCTTCTCGAACTATGTGTTTAATGATTAATTTTTAATGAGGAAAAATAGCTAGTCGATCTACGGGTATGATCTCAACTCTGAAATAATCCTTGTATTTATGAATGAGAATAAAATTCTAGTGCCCCACTGAGTGGCTTTAAACCTAGTATGGTCATCATAATGACCAAGATATTTCTTTATAATATATTAAAGGATACCATTGACTAAGAATCTCTAATACATAAGGATGATTCTCTATCAATGAAAAACCTGAAATACATATAAGAGATTCTCTAAATCCTATACATATCGATCATTGACTTACAAATCTAAAGGAAAAATCATTTTCATGCTTGGTGAATTGATAAGGATTCATGAACATAACTTAAATCGATAAGATAGTCTTGTAGTATGCAATAATTCCCCCCAAAAAGGGTGTGATGAGCCTGACCTTCCATTCTCTCATCCAATTCAAATTCTTAAGCCTCATCAGTTCAAAAATAATGAGAACCTACCTTTCGAAAGTAGGTCCAAATGGATATAGAATCATTGGATGTTTCCAGTTCTACAAATAAACCCATTAGAAACTGATTGGAACGTTTGAACCATAAATAAACAAGATGAAGAACCCACTGTAAATCATGAACCATGTTAAATGATGTTTTACTTAATTTTTAGGCCCCTATTAAACTAAATATAAGGACCAACAAATAAATCAATCAAATATGTGATCATCCAAAAGATGTATTCTAGCCAAATTTATCTTGATTATGTCTGATATACTAAACATGAACTCTTTTCCAAGATCTCTCTACAACATAAAATGTCTTCATTAAAGATCACACCTATGAATTCCTAGACCGCTACACCTACTGGATCTGCATCTTCTCTGAAGACGATATCACCTACTCAACATCTTCAATGATGGGTCTCAATTGCATTGGCGAGGGAATATAGTCAACATGGTACCATCCCAACTCTTGAGGCCGCTCGAAAAGCCCTCCAAATTAACAACACATCCTGGGTTTTTCAGGAAGTGACGACTAGTGGTCAAGAAGCAGGTGGTGCTAACCACCATCTCCAACCGTTTTGGGTTTTTATCCCTAGAACGCATCATCCATTACCTCCCATATTATAGGGAGGTGAATTAAGAGGTCACTCAAGGCCTTAGTTCTAGAAGATATGATTCCTTCATGAGGACTCCCACCAACAATCGCCCTCAGAATCGTGCAGTAGTGCATCCTCAACATGATGAGGGTATCACCACTAGGTTTTCAACTCAGGTTCCTCATACCCAGTCACACAAGACAAACCATTAGAGGTGAAATTTTTCCAATAGGGAGTAGGTTATTACCTCTTCCCCCTCTGGAGAAGTCCTTCAATCTAACTTGATGGAAAACAATGAGTGGGCATATACACCCGTCCGTCCTGATTTCACTTCCCAGCAGACTCGTCTGGTAGTAACACACCAATCCCATCGGGAACTTCTAGCATAGTACTATAGGCAGGCACATACACCTATTTATAATTAATCAGCTAGTCAGCAGGCTCATCTGACTGAACCCAAAGAAGCTCTCCAATCAAATGTGGTGACCACTTGTAAACATGCACATACACCTGCTTACACTCATCATTTCTTCCAGCAGTCTCGTCTTCCAGAATTGATGGAATTTCATCAACCATGTTTGGTGGAGAACAATAAGCAGGTAGATACACATCCAATTCATCAAGATAACAAACAGTATTGTTTGTAAGCACTTAGAGATATCAATTGGAATGCCCCAATGAAAAATAATAGGCAGACACAACTTTCTTCACCCACACAAGAGTAATGTCAGAATTCTCTGACAGGAAATGGAGTACAGTAGCAGAATCATAGACCTACTCCAAGAATAGAATGGATGTATATTCCAGTTCCAACATCTGAAGTTACCAAGCACATTTTGATAATGGTGAAATGGCAGAAACAATTCCCTTTCCATATTTTGGATACATGTCAGAATATTATAACAACTTTAGCGACATCACAGGGAAAGAAACATAAATCAATCCCTATGAATGGAGTGACTCATCAACATGTCACTCCGGAGTAGATACACACATCTGTTCTAGTCCAGGAGGGTCGTGGGGCATACTCCCCCATTTCATATGGACAATCAAGTTAGGAACATACACCCGATTTAAATGGAAATAGTCAGCCTAACCTAACCATTTCTTTTAAGAAGGCACATACACCTGCCCATAATAAAAACTTTCATCAACAAGGGGTTTCCAAAGTGAGTAAGAAGGCATCCAAGAAAAACTCCCATCCTACACAACTGAAAAATCAAAATCCAATCTACAATAAGGCCTTGATCAATGCTATATTACTTGAAACCCTTAGAACATTATCTATTAAAACTAAATATTATACTCTCTCATTTCTAGATTCTGGAAATAACAACAATAATTCTGAAGGCCTTCATCAAACACTTCCTCATGAAGGACTGATTCATGACAATTCGGTCAATCTCAAAGTATCTTCTTTAGATGAGAGCAATGATTACCCTCTACGTGGCCAAAAGACCAAGCAGTAAAAGGTATCATCTTTTGTTCTATCCCACCATGGTGGTACTCCCTTTGATGATGAATTTAGATGTGAAAGTCCTATCCACAGTAGTATTTCATATTTCCTAGAAAATTCTTCAATGGAAAATGCAGTAATGAGAAAGCCCTATTTTCCTAAGGCACTTGAAAATCTGAAGATAGTCACATCTGATGCTTTACCGCTAGCAGGTGGAATAAATTCTCAATCAGAAGATATCATGAGGTGTAGGTCATTCATCAAACCACCCCTAGGTCATCCATCTTCTAATTTGAAAAATTAATTCATTACAAATCTTGTTGAATCTAGCAAAGAAACAATGAATCACCAGCGTTGGTCCAATCAGGTAGATGAATATTCATCAAATGACAAACAGGAAGTGTTGAATATGAGGAAACAACTGGTGAAAGGTGAAATATCAGTCATGTTTTGGCCTTTGGATGACTCTCCATATGATATTCCATAAATGTTGATAGACGATTGTATTCACGATATTCATCTCAACCTGTTGAAAACTAGTTGTAAATTAAAATAAAAAATATTATCTTATGATGAATATCAAATCCAAATTAGGTTAATAGTAGTATTGCAACGCCAAATTTACGTGGCATCTCTCTCAGTTTCCTGACATCCAAATGTTGAAAAGCAGCAGAGAGCCCATCAGCGTACATCCCTTGGCACATGAAAAAGGTTGCATTAGTTAATTACCAATTCACCATCTGATATTCATATCAGGGGATGGGTGTTCATGGATTATTTCATTTCATTGTGCTCTCTAGTCAACAAAGGCAGCCAAAAGTGGTCTCATGCAAGGTTATTTCCCATGGATAGACACAACTAACTGGTTTTGTGTGTAATCAAAGGGTTTCTCAAGAAAAGGCCTCAACTAGTTCTCCCCAAAGTTATACATATAATGAACAAGCGGTCGAATTACTCTTACATCAAGAAGATGAGAATATCGAACATGCTTCTTGTTTAGAGCATGCACATTATCAGGTGATTGAGGTGTCAGAAATAATCCCACGGTCATCTGAGCCAGGTGATTTGAGTGGATGTAGGATGATGCATCAGACATATTTCTGGACTAAAACATGTAATATCACGAGATCATTTCAGAATGTTTCATATGTATCAGCTCAAGAGACACCTCATCTTGCCATACATGGGACTCTTTTAATCCAACCCTTGGGATCAACAGACATGATTTGAGGAGTAGAGAAGGAAAAACATGAATAGCCCTAGTCCACCAGACTGGGTACTTTTTCAAATTCTCAATATCTTCCTTAGAGAAAGTCAATCTTCTCTCGATTAGGGAAGAATCCACAAGAGGAACACAGAGCCAAATTATCCGAATATTTCCTCCAAATTATTGTTCATCAAGAAGTTCCTTATGGATCAACCAAACAAAAGGAAATGTCTTATAAAGGACATGGAAGAAGGCAGTATTGCTGAAGTGCTGACCTAAGGGCTTCAATGCGTTATGCATCGATAAATGTCATCAATACTATTCCCACTGATCCCCCAGAACATGAGGCTCACTCAGAAGAATAAGTTCCTATTCCAGAGGCAGTACACACAGAAACGAATGAAGGTGCCGTGCATACCAGAACACAGAGGGTTTCCCAGGGGTAAGACATTCCTTCAGGTAATTCCCTTCCATACTACAGAAAGGCACATGCCAAGGAAAAGGGTAAAATTCATGTTACATCCCACCCTACCAATGAAGAAGGACAATCACTCTCTTTAGAGGAATGGTTTTCAAAGAAAGAAGTATAAATGAAGGAGTTAAGAATGTTAAATGAAGATCTACTTCTAGGTAGTCTTCCTTTTAAGCATGCTGGAGTTATCAATCAAAAGAATTTCCTACATCTACTAATATGGATCAAGAATATCCCACTTTACACGTACACCATCACCAGTCTAATCATATGGGTCATACATGAAAACAACCGGAAATACTACCATCAGTGGCATTACCAGTCACCATTCCCGTTAAAACTCTAGTTATTAGACCTGCATAGGTCCAAGCTCAACCAAATGTTTCAAAAACATTAATAACTACCATTATTCATTAACATCTATGTTGGATGCTATGGAAAGAAAACCTGCACAAGTTCAACCAGAAAAGATATCTTACCCTAAATGGGTTGATGAAATTCCTCCCCATCAAATTTTATGAATACCACATTCCTAATTTTTTATGGTTCAGGAGATCTCGAACAACACATGAGACATTTTGTTTCTCATTGTGATCCTATGATGGTATCTCCTCCCCCACAAGAAGTAGTTAAGCTCAGGTGTATTGTGCAATCATTACAAGGACCAACTTTTGTCTGGTATACACGTTTTCAATCTCGGTCAATTAAAGGGTGTAAAGATCTCCATCAAAGGTTTATTCTTCAATTTAGCTGAACATTATCAAATACGATAGTTTTGGATCTTACCAATTGTAAGAAAAGGGAAAATGAAAGAGTTTAGGATTTCATTGCTCGTTGGAACAGTATAGAAATCCCTCAAGAAGAGTTGTTTCCAATCTGTGTGCCAAATCTGCATGATGAATTAAGCACATTGTTGATCCCTGTGAAATACATAGGTGGGTTTTGAGGATTTAATTCAATCGCTCAGTAGAGAGAAGACTCACTTATAAATACAAAGGCTAAAACTCATGTAATTCCATCAGTTCCTAGAAGGAGAATAGGGAAGGAATATATTTCTACAATTACACTTCAAGAAGCACCTGTACTTGCTTCCACATCAAAACCATTATCATATCGAAGGGCTCCACCTCCTGAGCGTCAAAAACAACGGCTTCCTCATCACGATGATCAAAGAGATTAAAGGTGGAAAGATTTTGAGGATTTAAGGAAAAAAGTTTATTCTTTCATGGATGAACACGTTCTTGGTTACTTTATCTGGGCTCTGGAAAACAATCTAGTTCAGTTTTCATGGCCCAAAAAGAAAAACAAGGAAGGAGATGAATACATGACCAAAAATTTCCCGTTTCATCAGATGATGGGTCATCCCATTCAGGAGTGTTGTGTCTTCATAGACCTCCTTCAATATATAGTAGACTCTGGACAAATAAAAGTGAAAGGTTCTTCAGCCGAGTTATCATGTGTTACTGCTACTTATCTAGAGGAAGAAGGCGAGTGTCACGAAGTAAAAAGTAAAATTGTGTAGAAATATGATGATTGGACGGTCCAGAAAATGATCGACCGAACTCAGCCCATTTTAAGAACAAAATTGAATCAACCAATTGTTTCTTCTTCTATTTATACCAAACAAAAACCCCCTTGATCTAAGGAAAATACTCAAAGAAGCAGCATAATTTGAAGAAAGAAGAGTAGTCAGAAGAAGACGAGCTCGTGTCAAAGCCTATGTTTTCTTTGGTTCTGGCAGATTTTATGCCATCTACTTCAAAATCACGGGCACCGCCTCCCCAAACAGAACAACCCAAACTAGTTCATGAGGCATAATGTTCATCAGATGGTGAATTGATCTTTCGATATGATATCATGGTGAATTTAACAGATCCCTAGGCCAATAACAGTTTCGAACATGATGAGTCTAAGTTCCCTGTATATAACAAAGGAATTAGAGGAAGAGAACGAGTTCTAATAAATAGGGGAAGATGTGGATATTCTATAAGCCACTATTTGAATCCTACCTCTACTAGAAATGTATATGCAGTGGAAATTTGGGTCAAATCCCTTCAGCGGGCTCAATAAGAACAATAATGTTCTTCCACACATGGCAGATTCGGTTCTGACACAGTTATTTTGGAAGACAGCTAAAAGGTTACACATTCTTCCTCTCACCAAAGAGATATACCTAGTCGGTCTAATCTAACGATGCTAAGAGGGTTTCCAATTCCGGCCCTGATACAGGATGCATCTACTACCAGGGAATCAACTTCCAAGGCACCTGCAAAACCACATTTTCATGTTGGTAAAGGTAGACTTTTGGACCAAAAGTATGATGTATTGAAACATTTTTCCCACGTACTGGCCAATTAATCAATTCTGGATGCCTTGAATCTATCAAAAGGTATTCCAAAGCGCTTATTGAGGCTTTGTCAAGTCCTTCAGAATTCAAAACTGAAATTGTTGTGGGTGAAGTATACCATATTGAGAATGATCCTGTAGAATTCCATGCAGTGATATCTTTTACAGATGAAGATGAATATGATGTTTTACATGGATATATCAGACCTTTGTATTTATCTAGAAAAGTCAATGACATAAAAATCCGATGAGCATTCACTGATAATGCCTGAGGAGTCAACCACATTCCTATTCATATACTTCTTCAATTGGACCTCACCAAATCTAATATATCTCCTTCTACTTTGATGTTGCAAGTATATGATACGAATGAACAAGAACCTTTGGGTGAGATTACACTCTGAATTTTTTTGGAGACCTTGTGTCTAATTTAGATTTCATGGTTTTTTGTCAGCACACATCCTTCAACATTTTTCTTTGAAGACCTTGGCTACATCAACATGTGGCCATACCTTCATCGTACCATAAATTTATCAAATATTGTTTCAGTGGTAAAATTGGTACATTTTATGGTGACAAGGTCACATTCAAAACGTGTGAATCTCAATAAATTGAGGCAGAATTTTATCAAATGGTGGGAAAGGAAAAATCCACGTCAATGAAAGTCACCAAATATAAAGATCCAAATGGTTTGGAAATTATTCTAGTAAACCCATTCATACATTTGATTACAGATTATGTGTTTCCTATCATTCAAATTGATCGGATAGACCTAAATCAAAACACTCTTATGGAAACTTCTATAATGTCAATTTTGACAATCAAGCCAGACAACATGGGTGAAATTATTGATTCACCAAGTAATGATTAAATATTATATGGAGATGTCTTCATTTCATTCGCTGAAATTCAGAAATTCTAGACATCATCAACCAGTCCAGAAGAAGTTATAGCAATATCAGAGGAAAACAATGATGTCGATTCTCAATCCATAATCTCCTCTCTTCCACCCCAGGAAGACCCTTCATCAGTAATAGGGTCAGAAATGGTAGCCTTTTCTTCAAGATTTTTAAATTTTAACTTCTCCCCTTAACATGGAAATTATGCTTCGTCATCTACTATTTAAGTAGAAATAGAAGAAGTACACATATTGAAGAAGAAGAGGAAGACCTCAGGGATGCTCCTCAAGAATTTGAAGAAGGAATCTCTACCACTGTGGATGAACTCAGAAAAATAAATCTGGGTACAAAAGAAGATCCACACCCCACATTAATTATGAAACCCTGACTATTGAAGAGAAATAAATGTATACTTCATTACTAAAGAAAAATCGAGATGTATTTGATTGGGATTATATAGAAATTCTAGGTCTTGATCCTGATAATTCCACTCATCATTTGGGTTTGCTAGAAGAACATCCAGGATTCAAGCATGCAGCAATAAGAACACACCCAACTTATGCTTCCAAAATTAAAGCTGGAGTTTATAATCTTATCAAAGCTAACTTTGTCAGCGAAGCTAAATATCCAAAATGGATGGATAATATTTTCCTTGTGAAATATAATCATAGAAAAATTAGATATTGCATTGACTTCAGTGATCTTAATTGAAATTGTCCCAAGGATGTTTTTCCAGTTCCGATCACAGAACTCTTAATTGATGCAACAGCTAGCAACAAATCTCATTCATTCATGGATGGTTACTATGGGTACAATCAAATACAAATATTTCCAGAAGATGAGGAGTCTGAAGCCTTCAGAGCTCCTCAAGTTGTGTTTTTCTATCGGGTAATTCCCTTTGGCCTGAAGAATGCAGGTTCAACATATCAATGTGCCATGTACCATAACATAAAACCCTTTTTAGGGAAATTTGTTGAATTCCATGTGGGTGATTTGGTGGATGAATCCAGACATTGTTTTGATCACTTGGATGATCTAGAAATCATATTCCAAAAACTTTGACAACACAATTTGAAGATAAACCCCTTGAAATGTGCTTTCGGGGTAACCACAAGAAAATTTCTCGGCTTCATTGTACGCCATCTTGGAATCGAAGTTTATCTTGAGAATAAAAAATCAATCCCTGACATGTATCCTCGTAGAAATTTGAATGAATTAAGAGGACTTCAAGGAAACTTGGCTTATATTCGGTGTTTCATTGCCAATTTGTTATGCATGTGTTTACCCTTCACCAAATTAATGAAGAAGGGAGTCACCTACTAGTGGACTGAATAATGTCAAGAAGCATTCAATATCCTCAAGAAATATATCTTGAGTCCATCGGTATTAATTCATATTATTGAAGGAATACCACTTATTCTCTATGTGACATCTTTAGAGCGATCATTGGGTGCCTTCTTTACCCAGAAGAATGATGCTGGGAATGAAAACAGCCTTTACTATCTCAGTCGGAATATGATTGAGGTAGAAACTCGATATTCAAGTATTGAAAAGTGATGCCTAGTATTAATCTTTACAGTTCATAAATTGATACACTACCTTCAACATCATGAGGTCCAATTGGTATATCATAATAACCAACTTCAATTTATCCTTAGTCATCCAATTCTTACAAGATGTCTGGAAAGGTGGGTAGTTATTTTGCTACATTTTGATATCCAATGTGTGTCTCAAAAGACAATAAAGGGCAATGCTTTGGCCGATTTCATTTCTGAGCACCCATCTTTAGAAGATACATATTTAAATATTGAACTTACTGATGAGGAAGTCTTCTCTATTCAAGATAATCCTCAAACATGGGAAATTTACTTTGATGGTTCCCCCAAAAGTCTGATAGGGAAGAAAATGGAAGATCCTAAATTCATAAAAGATCAGTTAGGAATCATGATTATTTCCCCAGAAAAGGTGGTGCTACCATATTCCTTATTATTGTTGCAAGGTGGTACGAACAGTGAAGAGTAATATCAAGCTCTCATCACAGGCTTGGAATTGGCACTTCAGGAACATGTGAATCAGTTGAAGGTATAAGGTGATTCGGATTTGGTATTCAAACAAATCAATGGGGATTAAGACATCAATAAGGAAGAGTTAATCCCATTGTGTAATTACGTCAGAGATTTAATGATGGAATTTCCCTGCAAACCGACATTTTATTATGTCTCTCGATCATAAAATTCCCAAGCTGATGCACTAGCTAATGTAGCCACAACCCTGGAAGATCCAAATCAGGATGAAACAATCATCATTATTACCCACCGTCATATAGATTCACATTATGTTCAAATCAGAACAGAGGAAATCAATGAAATCTGTCCCATTTCTAAACCATATGGACATACTATAGGACGAATGACATCTATTAGGAAATTACTTCAAAATGGAACACTCCCACCTGATAGAGCCGTGAATGATCTTGTCCGACGACGTGTGGTCAATTTTACTCTTTATGATAGTCCAAATCACACAAAATTTCTCTAAAAGTGAGGTTTTGATGTAATTCTCTCTAGATGTATTGTTGGTGGAGAGACAATGGCTGTCATGAATGATGTACATGTATGATTTTGTGGTTCCCACCAGTATGGACAAAGACTTTCTGGTCAAATTCGAAGGCTTGGATACTTCTAGCCTTCAATGAATGCTTCTAAGGTAACTTTTTACCAAGAATAGAAGACTTAAAGTAGTAGGATAAGGCCTAAGTGTTTAGAATTCATCAACACTTACACCCCGAAGTGTTCAAACCTCCTCTAAAATTGAAACACTTGTGTGACCGAGACATGGATGCAAAATGACTTAAGCTCCTTACACTTGCGTGCCAATTTAATATGTGTGCCTCTCTCCCGTTCATCTCTCCTCTTCAAGATTTTATCCCTTGAAACAACTTTTCAAAGAAATTTATGGAATTTTTTCTTTGTTTCCTTCCTTATCTGAAAGGAATTCTGTGAGGACTTCTCCCAAAACATTGTGACTTGAAAGATTTATGTCACCACGATAAGAGTTTTTGTCAATATAATATCATCCTTTAAGATGAGAAGATATTTTGATTTAGGGTATTCTCTTTAGGAGTATGCCCCATGTTCCCTTGGTTTGGGCCTCCTTCTCTAGAGTACACCCCAAGTTACAAGTCCCCTTAAACTGGGCGTCTTTATCAAGAGTATGCCTTAGTCATAGTCTCCTTAATAATTGGGAATTCCCCCCTAAGAGTGATCCCCAATCTTAATTTCTTTTGATTTGGGACTCCTTCTAAGGAATAATCCTCAATCATATGTCCATTTTAATTTGGGACTCCATCTCAGTGTTGGATCGAATATGTAGATGTATATGTATATTAGATGGAACAATGGAAGAGGGGGGGGGGGTGAATTGTAGGTTTAAAACATTGAGTTTAAACACTTAGAGATTAGTTTAAAAGATCATAAACTAATACAATTCAAACAACCACAAATATATTGAATATAAAGTTATGAAGTAATGTAATACTATTAGAAAAGTAATGTAATTGTATTCAAGATGAATACAATAATCAGAGTAATACATGTGTGAGAGATTCTACCATATAGCGTATAGAATCTATTAATACAAATTGTAATAGAATAATTGTAATTGAAACAATTAAAATTGAAAGTGTAATGAAGGAAGGAAACTATACAAATTCCTTTCTAATACGAACAGCAGTGGAAATGTAAAAGTATTACAATTATTTTTAACCCAAAGTGGGGTTATCCTTTTACCTAGGATAAGAGTTCTGTCTTACCACCACCTTGGTAAGCCCTCGCTACGATGATCGGTTCGTCTGTCTGCCTATCCCCGGCAGCCCTCGATATGATGATCGAAACGTATGTCTGCCTATCCCCGATATCCCTCAATATGATGATCGGAATGACTGTCTGCCTATCCCTGACAGCCCTCGATTTTGTAGGTAATTGGCACCTTTGTCTTTCAATTACTTGAAAGACCTCGATAATATGATCGGACACACAAAACACAAAGCACGAGAGAAGTAAAAATGTCTCTCTATAGAACTTTATAGAAGCAAAGTATCACAGTTATATCACCGTCATTCTTTCTTGACTTCAAATTTCCTCCTATTTATAGGCCTTAGGTTCCAACGATCACATTTCCACCAATGATCATATTTCTCTGAAAAACTCAGAGGGACTTGGACACCTGGCATTATAACGGTCACATTGAAACAGAAATCATGACTTCATTTTGATTTTTTGGTAACTAACTCAACGACATCGTATTGGTTAAAACAAGACATATGAAGATGATAAACAATAGTATGATTAACATTAAACATGTGTTTTTTGACTAATTACCAAAACAAGAAAGTATGAACGTATGAGTATTATAAGTATTACTAAATGTAACGTATTGATATGATACAAAGTAAGATACACAAAAGTGAGTACGATTGACAAAGTTAGTACGATACGATTGACAGAGTCAGTATGAAATTGACAGAGTCAGTACGATACGATTGACAGAGTCAGTAGGATACGATTTACAGAGTCAGTATGATGCAATTGACAGAGTTAGTACGATACGATTGACAAGTCAGTACGATACGATTGACAGATTCAGTATGATACGATTGACAGAGTCAGCACGATACAAGATAAAATACATTTTTGATTTCAAAAACATGATATAGAAGTCAATGGAAAACTTTTGACTTAACAATATCCCCCTTTTTGGAAATCACAAATCACAAAGTAAAGACAACAAGAAATACTTATCTCCCCCTGTGTTATTTGAAACTCTTCTGAATATGAATTTGAATACAACTAACTCCCCCTTAGGTGTATACTTTCCTAAGGATTGTATTCACACATTTTCCTTGGTTTTGATGTATTTGATTAAAACATTCTCCCTTTGTAAAACATTCTCCCCCTTTATGATTTACAAAATGAATGGGGTAACCTTGGGTTGCCTGAAAGAGTTAGATAAAATAAATGCAGGGAAAAAGAAAATATATCAAAAAAGTCATTACAAAACAAAAAGGTTCCATTAGAAAAGAAAAACAAATACAAAAGTCATTTGTTTTCTCTTTCCTTTTCCTTCTTTATCAACTCAAGAAGAACAGCTTTCATTGTTTTGATTTGTTTCTTGTCATCAGAAATTGAATCCCACTGAGATCTGAGGAGCTATTGTTGGTCAGAAAAAACTTGATCTTGATTTCTGATATTCACCTCCTGGACTCTGATTACTTCCTCAAGGGTATCAATTCTGTCTTGAAGATTCTTGTTATCTTTGGATAACACAGAATTTTGTTTCTTTAACAAAACCATTTCATCTTCAAAAGATGAATCCATTGAGAATTCAGACTGAAAAGCATTCATTCACTCTTGCAATCCATTCACTGGAGGAATATCGGCTCCATGAGTTACCTGATTCAGCCTTTCAACAATTTCTTTGTCAAGATTATTGAAATAAATCAAGAGATCATTTGACAACCTAATTATATATTTAATTTCTATCTCATGGTAATTCACCAAGATTTCTGTTTTATATGACTATTTGGTCATCCTGTTACAAGACTTCTTATGAGCAGCCGATGTTTCAGAAAGAAAATTCAAATCAACTTATACTGACAAAACTTTCTTTCTCAATTATCTTACAGAACCAAACTTCTTTTTTTGATTTTCAGTAATAAAATCAATTTTCCCTTCCAGCCCGGGAAAGTATGGAATAGTTTTTTCAACCCTCCTTAAAACATGAACAATGTAATCCCTTCTCTTGAGAGAAAATTTTTGTTCTGAATCAGTGTCTTCATTGTATGAAATTAGTTCATTCGATCAGCATGAGTCAACAATTGGCTGTTTTCCTTTTACTTTTTCTTTCTCCCTTCTTTCTTCTTCTATATTGTCACTGATGACAATAACGTTTTCAGTATAAGAGGATTGATCACCTTGCTTTTCTTGATGGGGTGTTTTATTGAGAGTTTCATAAGTTTCAATAGGTGCTTGATCGGCATGAGGAACTTGTTGAATACCTTCACTCTGCTTTTGAACCGATTCTTCTATAATATTTTTCAAACTCTGAAGGAATTCCAAAAGAAAATATCTTTCCTCTTATTAAACTTCTTCTATTTATTGAAACATTTGCTTTCATTTTTCTTTCTCTAGAAGACTCTGTACATTTGGTTCCTGATGTATTTCTTCTCTTAGTTGAGAACTAGCATCCTCAAAAATTCTGTGTACTTTAGAGATATCAATGTCTTGAGCCTTTCTTTTCAAAACAAACTTCTTTTTCTTTTCATCTTGAAGGGTTTCCTATAACCATATTCTTTCTGCAAAACCTTCAGCAGGGTCAAGACCGAACTTTGGATCACCTTCCTTTCTCTATTCTCTTATTTTTCTCCACTTGGACACTTCCTCCTTGCTGTAATTTACTTTCTTCTTTGGCTTTGAACTGTTTTGGGGATCTGACTTTTGAGGAACACCAATAGAAGGATTGTCATTGGATGGCATAGGTGCCGATTGATTCTGAGCCGATTCTACTTCTAAATCTCTTATAAATTTTTTTTGAATTTGGGTCAAAACAAACATTCAACTTCTTCAAAGTACTTTTGCTAATCCAGGAGGGCTTCAAATCTATCAGATTTCCTTTCAAAGAAATATTAAAAAACTTCATACTCTCGAGAATGAATTTTGTAAGAATAGCTAGATACATAATCATTTGGGACTTAATTCGTCTAGACATAACATTCATGATAGTTTCAAAAACATATCCCATGAGATTTACTTTTCTCATATTTACAAGATAGTCAAGCATAAAAACATCAGAAACTTTCGGAGTTTCTCTATCTCCTTTCCTTGGGATAATAAATCCTTGCATCCAAAGAGTCACAAACCTATTGTCCGGAGAAATATGAGCTACTTTCCTCTTTTCTTAATTTATAATAAAAAAATACTTTTCAGCATTCTCTTTTTTAAATGTACAATCATTCTCTGGTAGTTTATGATATGGACAAAAAGAGTCACCTTCTATCGGAACATTCAGAAAATGAGCTTCATGACTCATAGACAGAGAAATATTTCTATCGTACACAGTAAAGTTGATAGTCATATTTTTATCAAATGATACAGTTTTATAAAACTGAGTGACTTCATCAAAAAGAACTGGATCTTGGGAAACTGGTTTTTCAACACATAGATGTTCCCAGCCTTGAAACAAAATGATTCTTTTGATTGTAGAATCATACGAATAAAAAAATCCCCGAGAAACTAACCTTTCTCTAAAAAAGTATTTCTCTGTAAAAGTATTTGATGACATTTCGGCAGGAGTATTAGCAGAGGATTGAGACATATAGGTGAAGCTTCTTGAAAGATCATATGATGACTTAAACTGGTGGAGCAGAGATTCGCCACAAAATCTGAAAAACCAATGTGGGTTTGGGGAAGGGGGGGCTATTTATAGGCGTCATGAAGGGTGATTGTTGTTCTTATATGGTTGAGATCAGATGAAATAGGATCAATGGATAGGATTAAAACAAAAACAAAATGGAAAAAAAATTTAAAAAAAATCAAGAAAGTTTGTACCTGCCGGAGATCGTAAGGTAATTGTTGGTTTTAGATAGTATTATGTGAAAGAAAAAAACAAGAATACGAAATAAAAGAATACTATCAGTCGTCATACTGTTGGAAAACAAAGTCGTTACCATTAACTGATGAGGCGATGGAAAACAATCTTGTTACCATTAACTGACGAGTCGGTGAAAAACAATCTTGTTATCATTAACTGACGAGACGAGGGAAAAAAATCTTGTTACCATGAACTGACAAGATGATGGAAAACAATCTTGTTACTATGAACTGACAAGCTGATGGAAAACAATCTCGTTACCATTAACTGACAAGCCAATGGAAAAAAAACTTGTTACCATGAACTGACGAGCCGATGGAAAACAATCTTGTTAGAATTAACTGACGAGCCGATGGAAAACAATCATGTTACGATTAACTGACGATCCAATGGAAGAAGAAATTTAATGATCATAAGATAAGAAGAGACATAGTAAGAAACATAGTCAGAAATGTTCTCCCCCTTTCTAGAGGAGTTGTTTTATATAAGGAGAAATGTAAAATAGGAAGTGGATATGAATGCTTATTTTAATGTAATCATTCCTAGATTCTATTTTATAAACTCAAATCTATCGGAAGGTAATGGTTTTGTGAAAATGTCAGCACGTTGCTCTTGCGTTCCAATGAATTGTAAAATAATATCTCCTTTTTGTGTGTAGTCTCTAAGAAAGTGATGCCTAACATCTATGTGTTTTGCACGAGAGTGATGTGCTAGGTTCTTACAAAGAGCTATGGAACTAGTATTATCACATATAATTTGGGTTTTTGAAAAACTCAAACCATAGTCAATGAGTGTGTGTTGCATCCACAACACTTGGGCACAACAACTTCTAGCTGCTACATATTCAGCTTCAGCAGTGGAAAGTGCTACTGAGTGTTGTTTCTTGTAGGAACAAGAAACCAGAGAATCTCCTAAGAAATGACATGTTCCAGATGTACTTTTTCTATCCATTATACATCCACCAATGTCAGCATCTGAAATTATTTTTAAAACAAAATCATTTCCAAAAGAGTAAAAATGTCCTAAATCCATAGTGCCTTTCAAATACCGAAAGATTCTCTTTATGGCTTTTAAATGAGAGTCTTTTGGATTATATTGATATCTTTCACATAAGCATACAGAAAATATTAAGTCTGGCCGACTAGCTGTCAAGTATAGAAAACATCCTATCATACCTATAAAGATTGTTTGGTCTACTGGTTTCCAAGTTTCATCAATATCAAGTGTATTTGAGGTACCAATTGTAGTGCTAATACTTTTAGTTTAGTCATATCCACAATTTTTGAGTAAGACTTTAATATACTTATGTTGAGATATATATGTACCTTATAGTTTTTGAGAAATTTAAAAACCTAAAAAGAATGTTAACTCACCGATCATACTCATTTCAAACTCAGATTTCATTAAATTAGCAATAGAATCAATTAATGATTTCTGAGTTGTTCCAAATATGTTGTCATCAACATAAATTTGAAAAATTAAAATACTTTTATTTTCCATTTCTATAAAAAGGTTCTGATCTACTGTACCTTTTGTATAATTGTTTTGTAAAAGAAATAATTTAGTCTATTATACTATGTTCTAGGGGATTGTTTAAGACCATATAGAGCTTTGGTAAGTTTAAAAACATGATTAGGATGTTTTGGGTCTAGAAAACCAGGAGGTTGTTCGACAGAAAATTCTTCTTGGACAAAACCATTTAGAAAATCTCATTTAACATCCATTTGAAATAGTTTAATGTTAAAGTATGCTGCAAAGGCTACTAGAATAAGAATAGATTCAAGTCTAGATACCGGATCATATGTTTCTTCATAGTCTATTCCTTCTTCTTGATTATAGCCTTTAGCAACAAGTCTTTCTTTATTTCGAACAATGATTCCATTTTCATCACATTTGTTTCTGAAAAACCATTTTACTCAAATTACAATTGTTTCTTTAGGTCTTTCATCTAAATTTCAGACTTGATTCTTCTAGAATTCATTTAGTTCATCTTGCATTTCTTTGATCCAATATTCATCACCTAAGGCCTCGCTTGGAATTTTAGGTTCAAATTGGGAAAGAAAAGAAAGATGTTCTATTTCGTTTCGTAAGGACTTTCTGGACCATATAGGTTGATTTACATCACCAGTGGTATTATCAATAGGATGATTCCTAAGAAACAATTGATTTGGTTTTTTAAAACCTATTCATCAACATATGGTAGAAATTATTCTTGTGGTAAATGTTTCAGAAGTATCTTCCTAAACATTTTTTTATCAGAAGGATCTTCTAACAAAGGTTGATAATATGTTTTTGAAAACACAATTTAGGATCTAGGTTGGGATGATTTAAAAACAAAAGGACCAGATTCATCAAATTTTAAATGTACTGTTTCCTCAACAGTACAAGAGGTTTTATTGAAAACTCTATAAACCTTAGAAGTTATGGAGTAACCTAGAAATATTACGTCATCATATTTTAGTCCAAATTTGTGTAGATTATCTTTTGTATTAAGAATGAATACTTTGCACCCAAAAACATTGAAGTATGAAACTTTAGGTTTTCGACCAGTCCATAACTCATAAGGTGTTTTATTAAGAAAGTGTAACACCCTAGGTAAATAAGGAATATGACATTTTTAAATTTATCCATATTTGTGAATAAAATATTAATATTACTTTAAAGGTGATGGTGTGCTCGATGGCGTACCCAATACGCAACAACGAGTTTCTTGGGAATCTTACGTTGCACTCTAATAATAAAATAATATTATTTTAAATAGTAGTTAACGCCTATCCGTTGTAATGGTGGGAATGAATAGAACTAACTAAAAAATTATTATATATGTTTGTCAAATATTTTTACTTTTTACAATAAATGTTAGAGGATTAAAAATGAAAATGAATCCAATTTTAAGCGTAAACATTCTAATATTCTTTAAAAGGTCGATTAACCGCCTTTTGATGGAAAACCTCTTTTAAATCCACTTTATGAGAATTTTATACGTTATATTTGACAAAATAAAATTCTTCTTTAGAATCGGGACATCAAAATTTACTTTGTGTAAATTTTTTGTATTTTTCCAAAAAAGTTCAATTTTTAATGAATAGTGAAAAATGTTGTATTTTAATTCAAAACCACTTTTAATATAATTTACTTATATGATTAGATTATATATTGAATTGGGTTTAAAGTTAAATTAGAATATATTTTTAACATTTAATCCAATAGTGGTCATTGGAATTAATTTCACTTTGAAATCAGACTTAAACTAGTGTCAATATTTTGATACATTTTGTTTCATAAAAACACGCTATTTGTTTTGACATCGGGAATTAATTATTAAATTAAATAATGAAACTTATATGATTTGAATTTTGTAAAATAGAAATCATTTTTTAATTTGGAATATCAAATATATATTAGGGTGAACTTTTCGTAATTTTCTGAAAAACTTCAATTTTTGATGAATATTGAAACCACTAAGTGGTACTTATAAAAACTGATTTTCCGTTTAAATTAAATTTTGCCATCTTTGTGTTTTTAATTTCAAAAATCCGACATACATGGTATTCATTAAGAACTAATATGTGGTTCAATGGGATTAAAATAATTTTTTGGTGATTAGTAACTTATTAAGTTTTTAATCGCGATTAGAGTTAATTAGTGTAGTTTAAGGTAAGAATAATGTTTTAATAAAATGAAATGGCCAAGACACTTGTCCTAACTTAATTGGATGTGTCATGGCCGACCAAGACAATCCATGGGTCAACTTGGGGACCCCATGGAGCCACTTTGGTTGGAAAATTACATAAGTATCTTTTTATGTAATGTTAAAGTAAAAATGACACAAACATGAAATGTTTTACTAAAACAATTTTTACATGGGGATATACAAGTCAGATTTTTAACTATAAATAATCACTGGAAAGATAAAACGTTTTCCTACATCATAGTAGTTTTTTTATAATTTTTAGACATTAAATAAATTAAATTATTTATGACATAATGATGATGCAGCGATGACATCATTATTTAACGATTTAAACAAAATGGAATGATAATGTAAAATCTAAAACCTACACATGTCAAAAAACTATTGGATGGGTGGATTTCTAACCCTTATCACCTTATCCTTGAAACAAATCAATGTGGGACCATTAAAATCCGAAACACATTCTAAAATAATGTAACATTTCATTACTTTCCAAAAGTGCCCCTCCTCTCCTCTTATAAATGGCCCCCACCTCTACCTCCTTACCCACACTTCCAAAGCCTTTGGCTCGGCCAAACCCTGCCAATATTGTCTCTCCACATCCCTCTCTAACTCCTTGAAGCCTCACTTTGGGCAGAAGTATTACCAAGGATTCCTTTGAGCTCAAACCAAAGGGAGTTACCCGATTTTAAGGTAATGTCTTCACTTGTGTCCTTTTGTTTTATTTTGCTTCTCCAAACCCCTAAACTCTTTTTATTTATTTCTTTAGTAATAAATACAGTATCTTCAATATACTAGGATGTTGTTATAATAAGGATTCAAGCTACACTTACACACACCTTCGTCTAATGGTTAAAGAACATACTGTTTCTGTGGTTGGCGATTTTCTGCCTCACGAAACGATGATTGTTCAATATTCTTTTAACACCTTTAAAGGTGTCCACTATGATGTAACTGTATTTTATATATGATATATATGGTATTTATGTTTACTATATGCTTCTGTGTTTAATATTTAAACCATACCTTTATTCTTTTCATGTTGTGTAAATGCGATAATTTCATATGAGGAAGTGTGGACTACCGCCCCCTCAAGTGATGTGACTCGTACATGCAATAAATGGAAGGTATAATGAATGAAATTAATGATCATATGTGTCACGACCCGTCCTTGGGAACCGTGCCGTGACTACCCCAAGCCCGCCTTCCATAGGCCAGGGGCTGGCGACTAGCACCAAAGGCGTAAATCCCGATAACTGGGAAGGCATTGCCTTTATAAAAGTAACAAAACACCACAGAGTACAAGGGGCAGTACAACACTAAGTACATAGAGAAGTGCTGAAAGGTAAATGGGCCAGAATACAAACCCAAATGAAAGTACAACTACAACTAAAAAAAGTACAACAGGAAAAGACAACAGCTGGAAGAATGAAAGCGGCTCCTGGGTCATCCTCCTCGGATCCTACCTGAAGGGTAGGTACAGATGGCACAGCTCCTAGATCGTCCACCACGGATCCTACCTGAAGGGTAGGTACAGGTAGCCTCCACAATGCTCTTGCCCTTCAACCTCCGCCGAGTTTCGTCTCACTGTGATGTCCGCCTCCAGATACTGACTCGTCGTGTAGTCCACTCCGGGGTACTGACTCGTCGTGTAGTCCACCTCCGGGTACCGTTCAGTCCTCGAACACTAGGCCTCCGTCAGCACTGCCCGTCATCTGCGACCAACACAATGAGGTGCGGGCATAGCCCGTGCAAGGGTGAGTATAACGATACTCAGTAGGGACTCTGAGACCCTCAAGGTCTCACTAAAACCAACAAGGATTACCACAAAGAATATCTCGACAGATAACCTCCACTTAGGTATATGCCACTACGAGAAAACTGCCTTTTAGCGGCGGTTTTTTCACGGCGGTTTTAAAAACCGCCACGAAATGCGTTTCGGCCCGGCATTTCGCGGTGGTTTTTAAAACCCCCGCTAAAAAACCTCCGCTAAACAGAAAAAAAAATTATTTATTTTTTTTATTTTTTTTATTTTTTTTTAATTTTATTCGATGATTAGCGGCGGTTTCGGCTAAACCGTCGCGAAATGAAATGAAAGAATAAGAAAACACGAGAAACCCCGAAATCACTAAAACGACCATAAATTTTGATCCGGGCGTCCGTTGAAGCACCACGACCAGTCAAATCGAAGCTCATGAAGAGATCTAGTGGTAGATATAATCAAAACTGTGAGACGGTCTAAGGTGCGGATGATATTATAGTTATAAGAAAGTTGAAAAAAGTTCTTCAACTTCAAACGACCATAACTTTCGCTCCAGGTGTCCGTTTGGGCTCTACCACATATCATATCAAATCCAGCGAAGAGATATACGCACAAAATCCAGAGAAGCTAGATTTTGTCATGTTTTTCGACCCCAAAACCCCTCCGAAGGCCTCCAAACCCCCATTTCTGTCACCGGTGTCCCGTCGAACTTGTCTTCAAATGGACCTAACTTTCGATCCACGTGTCATTTTGGCCTCCTCCACCTGCCAGATCATAGCTCATTCCATGAGCTTCAATTTGACTGGTCGTGGTGCCCACATGCACTCCTAGATCATATGTTATGGCCTTTTTGGTAGGTGTCGGGTTTGTTATGTTTTTCAATGCCTCGTTTCTAGCACTCGTTCCCCATCAGCTTTTCTTTAAATAGTCGTAACTTCCGATCCGCCTGTCCATTCGGACTCTTTCACCTTTCAGGTTGAAGATTATTTCAGGATCTTTGATTTGACAGGTTGCGGATCTAAAACGGACTCTCATATCTTAAGTTATCTCTATTAATGTGAGTCCAATGTTTTTGTCTCTTTATGACCGTTTTGACGGGTTTTAACGGTAGCTCCATTTATTACTGTTTATTTGGGTTTCCATGACATGTTATCTTTATCAATGGTTTTTAGTGGGTTATTATGATGATTATGTTGAATTATTAAGGAGTTTTCCAGAGTTGTCACGAGTTTTCATGCGTTCACATTCTTTCTAATGCCTCATTCTTCATATGCGTGTCCATCTGTTTTCATGCATTTTCATGATTTTTCATCCCTTATCACGTCTTTTCATACTTTTTCATGTGTTTCATTTATTATTTATTATTTATTATTTATAATATACTTTAATTTATTTATTATATATTATTTGTAACTGGTTATTTATTATTTATTAATTATTATTTATTATTTATATTTATTAATTATTTATGTTTATTTATTATTTATTATTTATTATTTAATATTTAATATTTAATATTTATATTTATTTATTAGTTATTTTTTATTATTTATTATTTATTATTTATTATTTATTATTCATATTTATATTTATTTCTTATTTCTTATTTCTTATTTCTTATTTATTATTTATATTTATTTATCATTTATATTTATTTATTATTTATTATTTATTATTTACATTTATTTATTATTTATATTTATATTTATTTATTATCTGTTATTTATATTTATTTATTATTTATTATTTATTATTTACTGATTATTATTTATTAATTATTATTTATATTTATTTATTATTTATATTTATTTATTATTTATTATTTATATTTATTTATTATTTATTATTTATATTTATATTTATTTATTATTTATATTTATTTATTATTTATTATTTATTATTTATTATTTATTATTTATAATTTATTATTTATTATTTATTATCTATAATTTAATATTTATCTTTATTTATTATTTATTATTTTTATTTATTTATTATTTATATTTATTTATTATTTATATTTATTTATTATTTATTATTTATATTGATTATTTATTATTCATTATTGATTATTGATTATTTATTATTTATTATTTATTATTTATTATTTATTATTTATTATTTATTATTTATTATTTATTATTTGTTGTTTATTATTTATTATTTATTATTTATTATTTATAGTTTATTATTTATTATTTATTATTTATTATTTATTATTTATCTTTATTTATTATTTATTATTTATTATTTATTATTTATTATTTATTATTTATTATTTATTATTTATTATTTATTATTTATTATTTATTACTTACTATTTATTATTTATTTTTTATTATTTATTATTTATTATTTATTATTTATTATTTATTATTTATCATTTATGATTTATTATTTATGATTTATTATTTATTATTTATTATTTATCTTTATTTATTATTTATTATTTATATTTATTTATTATTGTAACACCCCGAGCTTCCACGATACGCTTCTCATTCAATAATGCAATAGCTTGCATTGTACGCAAGTTCGAGTTCTAACACATCGCGACAAATCAAACTAGCCGTTATGAATAGTAATAACCACTTTTTAAAATTATAGAAATTTTATATTTCAAAATGGACTTCATTTTTGTATTCGTAATATCGAAATTAGCCTATGTTGAATTTTTGGTATTTTTCTGAGAACTTCTAATTTTTTATGAATAGTGAAAAATACTTAAAACAACTTTTTTAATCAAAATAATTTATAGTGATAAGTTATACTATTGAGTGGATTTAATGTATAATTAGAATATATTTTTACCATTTTATCCAATGGTGGTCATTAGAATTAATTTAACATTGAATTTGGACATAAACAATTGCCAATCTTTTGATATAAATTGTTTCTTGAAAACACGCTATTTGTCGTAACAGCGGGAATTAATTATAAAATTAATTAATGCAACTTATATGTTTGGAATTTTGTAAAATAGACATCATTTTTGAATTCGGAATATCAATTATAGCTTAGGATGAAATTTTGGCATTGTTCTGAGAAACTTCAATTTTTGATGAATAGTGAAACCACTAAGTGGTAGTTAAATAACTGATTTTTCGTTTAAATGAAATATTACCACTTCTGTGATTTGATTTTCAAAAATCCGACATACATGGTTGTCATTAAGAAGTAAAATGTGGTTCAATGAGATTATAATAATTTTTTGGTGAATAGTAACTTATTAAGTTCTTAATCGCGATTAGTGGTAATTAGTGTAGTTTAAGGTATAGATAATACTTTAATAATATGAAATGACCTAGACACATGTCCCAACCTCATTGGTTGAGTCATGGCCGACCAAGACAAGCCATGGCCTAACTTGGGGACCCCATGGATCCACTTTTGTTGGGAAATAACATAAATTACTTTTTATTTAATGTTAAAGTGAAAATGACACTAACATAAATTGTTCTACTAAAACAATTTTTAATTGGGGTTATACAAGTCCAAATTTTGATTATAAATAGTCATTGGAAAGCTAAAAAGATTTCCTAAATCATAGTATTTGTTTTATAATTTTTAGACATTAAATAAATTAAAGTATTTATGACATAATAATGATGCAGCGATGACATCATTATTTGACGATTTAAATAAAATGAGAAGATAATGCAAAATCCGAGGATTACACTTGTCCAAAGCCTATTGGATGAAGATATTTCGAAACCTTATCACCTTAGCCTCGAATTATATAGATGTGGGACCTTTAGAATCCGAAAAGCATTTTGAAATAATGTAACATTTCATTACTTTCCAAAAGTGCCCCTCCTCTCCACTTATAAAAGGCCCCCACCTCTCCCACCTTATTCACACCATCAAGCCATTTGGCTCGGCCAACCTCTGCCCAAATACTCTCCCAACATTCCTTCCTTACTCCTAGAAACCTCACTTTGGGCAGAACTCTTCCCAAGGAAGCCTTTAGCTCAAATCAAAAAGAGTTACCCGATTTTGAGGTAATGTCTTTTCTAATGTTGTTTTGTTTTATTTTTCTTCTCCAACCCCCTAAACTCTTTTTATTCATTTCTTTTGTAACAACACCAGTATCCTCAATATACTAGGATGTTGTTATAAGAAGGATTCGAGCTACACTTACACACACCTACATCTAATGGTTAAAGAACATATGGTTTCTGTGGATGGCGAATTTCTGCCTCACGAAACGATGATTGTTCAACACTCATATAACACCTCCAAAGGTGGCCATTAAGATGTCACTATTTTTATATATGATATATAATATGTTTTTGTTTTACTTATTCTTCTGTATTTCTCATTTATGGCATACTTTATGATTTCCATTATGGGTAAAACGCGATAATTTCATTTTAGGAAGTGCGGACTACCGCCCCCTCAAAGTGATTTGAATCGTTAATGCCATGTGTGGGATGTATAAAGGATGGAGTAAATGGTATTATACACTATATTATACTGGAATTATATTATACATTTATATCATTATGATTTCATTCCATTAAATATGAAATTGAAATGAAAGTAGCGTTCATGCGTACGTACGGCTTACCGTCTCCATGAACGGTGCATTTCATTTCTTACCTCTAAATGTTACGTAATATTATAAATGAATGTATATACTGTATATATATGATATATATGATATCTACATCATTAATATAATTCTGGATATAATGGATATTTCACCACATGAACAACTTATAATTATAAGAAGTTTATTGTTGACTCATGTACCAAAGATCGACAAAACGACCGTTATTAACTTAAATAATTACATAATGTTCATAACATTGTAATAAGTGATATAAAAAGGATAATGAAATTGAAAATGGTTCTTAATAAGGTAGATATTAACTCTAGTTTATTATTCAGGAGGTTAAAGAACGGTTGAGTCAAGTCGGACACAAGGTAAGGGAACTTCTTAACCCAACTTCCATTCTTTGGGTTAATCTCCTACTTTCAAATTATGTCATGATATTATTATGTCCTATCTTGTATTTTTACATTATTTATGTGTACCTATAGTGAATACACATAATAGATATATTTTATTTAAAAATTATCTTTTAAAGTACTTCGTCTCAATCTCCTTTCATTGAGGCATATTTGGTTTTATACACAAATTTCTTTTATACGGTGTATAAACCCCTTTGACTTTTACGGTTATTCAAAAGGAATCTTTTTATACAAAGCGTTTTGCTAAACGACAAAAGGGAATGTTTTTCTTTCCGTACTTATGCGGCGACAACGACTTCTCCGCCGCCGTGACCATTATTTGAGTTTCGGCTTCCTCTACAAGCCATCATTTTTTTAACGAAAAATAAATACAAAGTTTTAACTTTCTTTTATTTTGGTATTGAAAATGGTTTTGAAAGTGTTTTTATTATATCAATGTGTTGTATTGATATCTTGTGATTGAAATGTGGAAATGTTATGTTTACATTATGCATGTTTTATGTGATACAATTATGTTATGGTTTATGATATGTTTAAACCTATTCATATGAGGAATGTATTGGACTTAATAAGTGACGGGTGGAGCCCGCTATAGCTCCTCGATGCATCGGCAGGTCTCATGAGACAACTAGACGTGGAATTGGCCGAGGCCCTTTCCCAATTTGATTTATGGTTTTGGCCGAGGCCTTAATCATTTTAGATGTCTTGGCCGAGGCCTTGACAAAATGTTTCAGAATGTCCGGCATTATACATTCCATCATTATGAAAGTGGTTATTGATATTGCATGTGATTATTCGACCAGTAGAATATCCATGTGAAGAAGTAAATGGCATTATCTCATTTTACTTTTGCCATATTATGTTGAAGTTCATGTTTAAAAGGCTTTTGTTTTAGTTATACATTGCCTTAAATGTTAATGTTTATTTATGAAAGCTTCCGCATTATTTTTATCCTTACTGAGCATCTGAGCTCACCCCTTTCAATGTTTTAATATTTTCCAGGATGTGAAGAAGTATTTTATGAATGACCTGCAGGGATAGTCAGAAGAGGATATGAGTGTGGACTATGGAGACTTTGTTATTGTAGTTTTTCACTTTATGATGTAATGTAACGTTTACGAATGTATCTAGTGTTTCCAAGGCTACTAAACTAATCGGTCTTTCGAGACTTGATCTTTTGTGATCATGCCAATGTTACGAAGTAACGCACCGACTCTGGGTAGCTGGGGTCGGGGCGTTACAGTTGGTATCAGAGGCAGTTTAGTACTAACCTTGGAAGCTAGATTTAGATAAACTCTGATTAGAGCACATAGCCCAAAGATAGACTTTGAGGATTAGTATAGAAGAACTTCCTAGAATTTTAGTATTGTAGAGATGTTGTGAGTTTTCCGAGCAATACATCCCTGTCTGGATACGAGCAGGTAGAGGTGGCTCTGGCACAGATGTACCTAGGGGTAAAACCCGAAAACACCGCTTTGAGCTAGACTCAAACGGGAACTGGTGCACGACAACGGGCCTTGCTGCACTCTTGGTTATGACACTCCCGGGGGATATGCTTAGGATAATTCTCATTTTCTTTACAAACCATTATGTAAGGTTTATGAGTACATACTTCCTCAAAGGAAACATTTCTTTTTATGATTATGGATTATATCCATAAATAGTTCAATTTATGTTAAGTATTATACAAGTATGGAATTATGTATTTTGATTCATAAACTAATCTGGATTATGCCATTGTTTAGAAATGGCGCCTAGTAGAAGGAATGGAAACTGTATCAATGCACGAACTCCGTGTAGGGATTGCCCTCCTGCTCAAGATAATTATTGTGGACCTGGAGATACAACTGGTGCTGATCAACTTATTACCATACTGGGACAACTCACGCAGGTTATGAATAACAACCTTACTCGTATAGAGCACCCTGATTCGCAACGTGGAGGATCAATGCTAGACCGTTTCATGAGGCAACAACCGCCAACCTTCAATGGGAGTACAAATCCTACAGTAGCTGAGCAATGGATAAATTCCTTAGAGAAAATATTCCATGCCTTGGGGAGTAGTGAAAGGGAGAAGGTTGTCATGGCAGTTTACCGCCTCACTGGAGATGCCGATCAGTGGTGGTCACTGATTCAAAACACAAAGGAAGATGATGACGTATCGAATATGGAATGGAGGGAGTTCAAAGAGCTTTTCTTAGAAAAATACTTTCCTCGTGACCATCGAGCAGATATGGAAAGGCAATTTCTGAGTCTGAGGCAGAAGGAGGATGGGAATGTCGCAAAGTATGAGGCTAACTTTACAAGGTTAGCGAGGTATGCTGCAGATTACATACGTAACCCAAGAAGTAAGATTGATCGTTTCTTTGATGGGTTAAAACCATTTCTCCGTCGAGCTTTAGTATCACAATCCTTCTCATCATACGAAGATATTGTCTCGTGTGCTATCAAGACAGAAAAGGAATTCTCTAAGTCTTATGACAACAAAGTAAAGCAAGAGAAGAAGAGAACGGTGGAACAAGAGACAGATAAAGGGAAAAAGGGAAAGAAGGATTTTCCATTATGTGATAATTGTGGGAAGAATCACCCTGGTACATGCCTAAAAGGAATGGGAGTTTGTTATAAATGTGGAGAAAAGGGTCACCAGGCTCGTGATTGCAAGGGAAAGAAAGAGGCTGTCAAAGTTGAATGCTACAATTGTAGAGAAATGGGTCATTATGCAAATGAATGTCCTAAGCGTCAAGGAAACTTACCTCAGAAAAGGCCAAGGGATCAAGGACAATCTTATGCTATTACTACAGTTGAAGCAGAATAACTAATGTATTGGTGCTTTTGGACTCATGGATTATATTCTGGTTATTAGAATAATGTGATCTATATAAGGATTGTACTGCAGTACTTTTTGATTTCAGTAAGGTTTTAATATGATTAAGGTAATCATATTTTTAGTATGTGACAATAAGAGAAACTTTTCTTTTTATGGGGAATCTGATGCTACAATTGATTTTGGAATTAAGAGACATTTTAGAGAAAGTCTGGACAGAGTTATTTTGGAGTGGATTAAGTTGATCTTTGGATAGTATGGTTTAATGTTAAAAAATTAATGAAGATTGTTTTTGGAGTATTATAATACTATAGTTTTAGGAAAAGGACAACCTGCAGGGTGGGGCATAAACCGTCGCGTCGGACAAAGCTGTAGGAATCGAACCCACAATCAAAGTGCGACAAGCCTTTATTTCCTACCACTAGCCTAAAGGAAGTCCCTGGTTATTACAAAATCGTTTTACTAATCTAAATGGTATGTGTTAACATTTGGAACCTTATACAATTAGGATAAATAGAATATTTTTGAGTTCCGTTACCATTTGGAGTAAAAGTTGGGTTTGTGGTAAAAATTTATTAACGAATGAAAGTATACATAACAAGTATGTATATTCCCCTACGTTCTTAGTAAATCTCATAAATAAATTCCTCAACATTATAAAAGGTAACTTAAAACAAAAATGTTGTCGGTTAACTTTTCCAACTGGGGATTCAATGACCGTTTAACCAATCACAAGTTTGTGATTTTCTTGTGGTTAAACATTCTCCTAATCCTGTTTTCTATAACTCTCCATCAGACCTTGATGGTTTGTTTCTCCTCCATATCCATATTTTCATAGAATCCTAGAATGGGCTATATCGGGTGACCTTTGTACTTATCCTGCTTTCTTTTAATGTTATATATTTATTAACCTTATTTCCGATGTGGGTTTTCCACAAAAGTATTTTCTATTTTCAGCCTTTTATTATCAAAGAAAAATTTCAAATTGCGAGGACGCAATTTATTGAAGGAGGGGAGAATGTAACACCCCGAGCTTCCACGATACGCTTCTCATTCAATAATGCAATAGCTTGCATTGTACGCAAGTTCGAGTTCTAACACATCGCGACAAATCAAACTAGCCGTTATGAATAGTAATAACCACTTTTTAAAATTATAGAAATTTTATATTTCAAAATGGACTTCATTTTTGTATTCGTAATATCGAAATTAGCCTATGTTGAATTTTTGGTATTTTTCTGAGAACTTCTAATTTTTTATGAATAGTGAAAAATACTTAAAACAACTTTTTTAATCAAAATAATTTATAGTGATAAGTTATACTATTGAGTGGATTTAATGTATAATTAGAATATATTTTTACCATTTTATCCAATGGTGGTCATTAGAATTAATTTAACATTGAATTTGGACATAAACAATTGCCAATCTTTTGATATAAATTGTTTCTTGAAAACACGCTATTTGTCGTAACAGCGGGAATTAATTATAAAATTAATTAATGCAACTTATATGTTTGGAATTTTGTAAAATAGACATCATTTTTGAATTCGGAATATCAATTATAGCTTAGGATGAAATTTTGGCATTGTTCTGAGAAACTTCAATTTTTGATGAATAGTGAAACCACTAAGTGGTAGTTAAATAACTGATTTTTCGTTTAAATGAAATATTACCACTTCTGTGATTTGATTTTCAAAAATCCGACATACATGGTTGTCATTAAGAAGTAAAATGTGGTTCAATGAGATTATAATAATTTTTTGGTGAATAGTAACTTATTAAGTTCTTAATCGCGATTAGTGGTAATTAGTGTAGTTTAAGGTATAGATAATACTTTAATAATATGAAATGACCTAGACACATGTCCCAACCTCATTGGTTGAGTCATGGCCGACCAAGACAATCCATGGCCTAACTTGGGGACCCCATGGATCCACTTTTGTTGGGAAATAACATAAATTACTTTTTATTTAATGTTAAAGTGAAAATGACACTAACATAAATTGTTCTACTAAAACAATTTTTAATTGGGGTTATACAAGTCCAAATTTTGATTATAAATAGTCATTGGAAAGCTAAAAAGATTTCCTACATCATAGTATTTGTTTTATAATTTTTAGACATTAAATAAATTAAAGTATTTATGACATAATAATGATGCAGCGATGACATCATTATTTGACGATTTAAATAAAATGAGAAGATAATGCAAAATCCGAGGCTTACACTTGTCCAAAGCCTATTGGATGAAGATATTTCGAAACCTTATCACCTTAGCCTCGAATTATATAGATGTGGGACCTTTAGAATCCGAAAAGCATTTTGAAATAATGTAACATTTCATTACTTTCCAAAAGTGCCCCTCCTCTCCACTTATAAAAGGCCCCCACCTCTCCCACCTTATTCACACCATCAAGCCATTTGGCTCGGCCAACCTCTGCCCAAATACTCTCCCAACATTCCTTCCTTACTCCTAGAAACCTCACTTTGGGCAGAACTCTTCCCAAGGAAGCCTTTAGCTCAAATCAAAAAGAGTTACCCGATTTTGAGGTAATGTCTTTTCTAATGTTGTTTTGTTTTATTTTTCTTCTCCAACCCCCTAAACTCTTTTTATTCATTTCTTTTGTAACAACACCAGTATCCTCAATATACTAGGATGTTGTTATAAGAAGGATTCGAGCTACACTTACACACACCTACATCTAATGGTTAAAGAACATATGGTTTCTGTGGATGGCGAATTTCTGCCTCACGAAACGATGATTGTTCAACACTCATATAACACCTCCAAAGGTGGCCATTAAGATGTCACTATTTTTATATATGATATATAATATGTTTTTGTTTTACTTATTCTTCTGTATTTCTCATTTATGGCATACTTTATGATTTCCATTATGGGTAAAACGCGATAATTTCATTTTAGGAAGTGCGGACTACCGCCCCCTCAAAGTGATTTGAATCGTTAATGCCATGTGTGGGATGTATAAAGGATGGAGTAAATGGTATTATACACTATATTATACTGGAATTATATTATACATTTATATCATTATGATTTCATTCCATTAAATATGAAATTGAAATGAAAGTAGCGTTCATGCGTACGTACGGCTTACCGTCTCCATGAACGGTGCATTTCATTTCTTACCTCTAAATGTTACGTAATATTATAAATGAATGTATATACTGTATATATATGATATATATGATATCTACATCATTAATATAATTCTGGATATAATGGATATTTCACCACATGAACAACTTATAATTATAAGAAGTTTATTGTTGACTCATGTACCAAAGATCGACAAAACGACCGTTATTAACTTAAATAATTACATAGTGTTCATAACATTGTAATAAGTGATATAAAAAGGATAATGAAATTGAAAATGGTTCTTAATAAGGTAGATATTAACTCTAGTTTATTATTCAGGAGGTTAAAGAACGGTTGAGTCAAGTCGGACACAAGGTAAGGGAACTTCTTAACCCAACTTCCATTCTTTGGGTTAATCTCCTACTTTCAAATTATGTCATGATATTATTATGTCCTATCTTGTATTTTTACATTATTTATGTGTACCTATAGTGAATACACATAATAGATATATTTTATTTAAAAATTATCTTTTAAAGTACTTCGTCTCAATCTCCTTTCATTGAGGCATATTTGGTTTTATACACAAATTTCTTTTATACGGTGTATAAACCCCTTTGACTTTTACGGTTATTCAAAAGGAATCTTTTTATACAAAGCGTTTTGCTAAACGACAAAAGGGAATGTTTTTCTTTCCGTACTTATGCGGCGACAACGACTTCTCCGCCGCCGTGACCATTATTTGAGTTTCGGCTTCCTCTACAAGCCATCATTTTTTTAACGAAAAATAAATACAAAGTTTTAACTTTCTTTTATTTTGGTATTGAAAATGGTTTTGAAAGTGTTTTTATTATATCAATGTGTTGTATTGATATCTTGTGATTGAAATGTGGAAATGTTATGTTTACATTATGCATGTTTTATGTGATACAATTATGTTATGGTTTATGATATGTTTAAACCTATTCATATGAGGAATGTATTGGACTTAATAAGTGACGGGTGGAGCCCGCTATAGCTCCTCGATGCATCGGCAGGTCTCATGAGACAACTAGACGTGGAATTGGCCGAGGCCCTTTCCCAATTTGATTTATGGTTTTGGCCGAGGCCTTAATCATTTTAGATGTCTTGGCCGAGGCCTTGACAAAATGTTTCAGAATGTCCGGCATTATACATTCCATCATTATGAAAGTGGTTATTGATATTGCATGTGATTATTCGACCAGTAGAATATCCATGTGAAGAAGTAAATGGCATTATCTCATTTTACTTTTGCCATATTATGTTGAAGTTCATGTTTAAAAGGCTTTTGTTTTAGTTATACATTGCCTTAAATGTTAATGTTTATTTATGAAAGCTTCCGCATTATTTTTATCCTTACTGAGCATCTGAGCTCACCCCTTTCAATGTTTTAATATTTTCCAGGATGTGAAGAAGTATTTTATGAATGACCTGCAGGGATAGTCAGAAGAGGATATGAGTGTGGACTATGGAGACTTTGTTATTGTAGTTTTTCACTTTATGATGTAATGTAACGTTTACGAATGTATCTAGTGTTTCCAAGGCTACTAAACTAATCGGTCTTTCGAGACTTGATCTTTTGTGATCATGCCAATGTTACGAAGTAACGCACCGACTCTGGGTAGCTGGGGTCGGGGCGTTACAATTATTTATCTTTATTTATTATTTATTATTTATATTTATTTATTATATATTATTTATTATTTATTATATATTATTCATTATTGATTATTGATTATTGATTATTGATTATTTATTATTGATTATTTATTATTGATTATTGATTATTGATTATTGATTATTGATTATTGATTATTGATTATTTATTATTTATTTATTATTTTTATTTATTTATTATTTATTATTTATTATTTATTATTTATATTTATTTATTATTTATTATTTATATTTATTATTTATTAATCATTATTGATTATTGATTATTGATTATTGATTATTTATTATTTATTATTAATTATTAATTATTAATTATTTATTATTTATTATTAATTATTTATTATTTTTTGTTTATTATTTATTATTTATTATTTATTATTTACAGTTTATTATTTATTATGTATTATTTATTATTTATTATTTATCTTTATTTATTATTTATTATTTATTATTTATTATTTATTATTTATTATTTATTATTTATTATTTATTATTTATTATTTACTATTTATTATTTATTATCTATTATTTATTATTTATTATTTATCTTTATTTATTATTTTTTATTTATTATTTTATTTATTTTTTTTTTATTATTTATCATTTATTATTTATTATTTATTATTTATTATTTATTATTTATTATTTATTATTTATCTTTATTTATTATTTATTATTTATATTTATTTATTATTTATATTTATTTATTATTTATTATTTATATTTATTTATTATTTATTATTTATTATTTATTATTTATTATTCATTATTGATTATTGATTATTGATTATTGATTATTTATTATTGATTATTGATTATTGATTACTTATTACTTATTATTTATTATTTATTATTTATTATTTATTTTTTATTTTTTACAATTTATTATTTATTATTTACAATTTATTATTTATTATTTATCTTTATTTATTATTTATTATATTTATTAATTATTAATTATTAATTATTTATTATTTATTATTTATTATTTATTATTTACTATTTATTATTTACTATTTATTATTTATTATTTATTATTTATTATTTATTATTTATTATTTATTATTTAATATTTATTATTTATTATTTATTATTTACAATTTATTATTTATTATTTATTATTTATTATTTATCTTCATTTATTATTTATTATTTATTATTTATTATTTATTATATATTATTTATTATTTATTATTTATTATTTATTATTTATTATTTATTATTTATTATTTATTATTTATTATTTATTATTTATTATTTATTATTTATTATTTACTATTTATTATTAATTTTTTATTATTTATTATTTATTATTTATTATTTATTATTTATCTTTATTTATTATTTATTATTTATTATTTATTATTTATTATTTATATTTATTTATTATTTATTATTTATATTTATTTATTATTTATTATTTATTATTTATTTATTATTTATTATTTATTTATTATTTATTATTTATATTTATTATTTATTTATTATTAGTTTATTATTTATTATTTATATTTATTTATTATTTATTATTTATTATTTATTATTTATTATTTATTATTTATTATTTATTATTTATTTTTATTTATTATTTATTATTTATTATTTATATTTATTTATTATTTATTATTTATTATTTATTATTTATTATTTATTATTTATTATTTATTATTTACAATTTATTATTTATTATTTATTATTTATTATTTATTATTTATCGTTATTTATTATTTGTTATTTATTATTTATTATTTATTATTTATTATTTATTATTTATTATTTATTATTTATTATTTATTATTAACTATTTATTATTTAGTATTTATTATTTATTATTTATTATTTATTATTTATCTTTATTTATTATTTATATTTATTATTTATTTAATATTTATTTTTTATTTAAATTTATTATTTATTTATTATTTATTTATTATTTATTATTTATATTTACTTATTATTTATTATTTATATTTATTTATATTTATTATTTATATTTATTTATTATTTATTATTTATATTTATTTATTATTTATATTTATTTATTATTTATTATTTATATTTATTTATTATTTATTATTTATTATTTATTATTTATTATTTATTATGTATTATGTATTATTTATTATTTATATTTATTTATTATTTATTATTTATATTTATATTTACTTATTATTTATTATTTATATTTCTTTACTATTTATTATTTATATTTATTTATTATTTATTATTGATTATTGATTATTGATTATTGATTATTTATTATTTATTATTTATTATTTATTATTTATTATTTATTATTTATTATTTATTATTATCGAGTTTATATCTATTATTTATGTATTATTTGTTTTTCCAATTAATATATATAAGTATATTAATTTCTGTTTATTAACCACATGGCGAGTTTGCTGGAGTGGTAAAGTCTTTGGAAAATATGCAAGAGGTTAGGGGTTCAAATCTCACCAAACACAGAATTTCTTTATATTGCATGGGCATGCATGTGCATGTGCATGGGATGTGCATGCATGGATAAATAAAGTAAATAAAATAATATAAAATAAATAAATAAATACATTCAAAATAAAATAAATAAAAAATAAATACGAAATAAAAATAATAAATAATAAATACGAAATAAAATAAATAAAATAAATAAATAAATCAAATAAATAAATCAAATAAAATAAATACGGAAAATAAATAAATAAATAAATAAATAAAATAAATACGAAATAAATATATATATATATATAATTAAAAAATTAACAAAAAAATAACAAAAATAAAAAAAAATAAAAAAATAAAAAAACTGCCACTGAATCATTTAGCAGCGGTTTAAACCACCGCTAAATAACCGCCGCGAAATGTTCTGTGATGGTTTTGAAATCCGCCGCGAATAGTTTCCCGACGCACGATTTAGCGGCGGTTTAAACCGCCGCTAAATGCCTTTTTTTCCGTAGTGTGCCCATACATATACCTAAGTTATCAAGTAACATATCTCAATCATGAGGAAACACAAGGATTGTGAAATAAACGGATAACCAATACTCAGGTATATGCTCATACATATACCTAAGTTATCAAGTAACTCATCTCAATCATGAGGAAACACAAAGGTCATAGACTCAGCTCAAACCAGGATTTTCGTTATCGAAACTGTAACTGCTGAAGAGCCCCGTCTTTGGAGTGTACAGTGGTCTTATCACGACTCTGAGGTACTGCTCACTAACCTAAGACTGCTGAGGTACTTCTCCTGTCGAGTAATGTGGGCATGCTGCTACAACCAAGCGCTTCCCACCATTGGTCTGCCGCTACAACCAAGCACTCCCCCTCGTAGCCTCAAGAGGTACTCCTTCCGTTGAGTACCGCGGGTCTGCCGCTACAACCATGCGCTCCTCCGCCGTGGGTCTGCCGCTACAACCAAGCGCTCCCCCTCATAGCCTCCAGAGGTACTCCTTCTGTTTAGTACCGCGGGTCTGCCGCTACAACCAAGCGCTCCTTTGCCGTGGGTCTACCGCTACAACCAAGCGCTCCCTACTGGGCTATCCGAAACACACCGAGTCGGTCGGTCTAGCAGTCGTCAGGTCTCAGCCGGCTATACGGTCTCCGTACTCTGCACGCTCGTCTCCGGGAGGGTCCACTCCCCGAGCTGCTGGTCGATACTCCAAGTATCTCAAAGTCCCATGAAGAAGTATCTCAAAGGACCGCCTCGTCATAGGGGTCTTAAAGCAACAGACGACGCGTCAATCGGACGCCCGATCTGTGTGTTATTAGCCTTTTCGTCCCAGGGGCCCGGTTGGTTTCGTGAGCGAACCAATCTCAGCCGTATCTCAACTATACCCCGAACTCTCATAGGGTATACTCATAGGGACCGTTTCCCAACGTGATCATCAACGCCGGTGACAGTTCGTCAAACGGACGTCCTGTCTGAAAGATATCAGCTTCCCCGATCCAGGGGCCCGATTGGATTTCGGGTACAATCCAACCCAGCCACTATCCAACTATATCCAAAACATGGGAGAAGTATGCCAAAAGTTCCGTCTCATCAAAAGGAAATCAACGAGACAGACGGCGCGTCAATCGGATGCCCGGTCTGTGAGTTATTGGCTTTTTCGTTCCACGGGACCGGTTGGTTTCGTGAGCGAACCAACCCGACCGCACTCCGACGACATCAAAACCTCGAGCGGAGTTATCCAAAAGATCTGTCTCACTTAGAGGAATCCATCAAAGTCTATGACACGTCAATCGGACGTCCGGAGCTCAAGATATAAGCGTTTCTGCTCCGAGGGCCCGATTGATTTCGTGTACGAACCAACCCGGCCAGACCCAAAGTTCTCCAAAACCTTGAGTGTAATATACCGAAACGACCGTCTCATTCCAAGGATCACTGCACAACTGACGGTGCATCGATCGATGGTTTTTAGCCTAAGATATGAGAATTTGACCGAAAGTGGTCCGAAAACGGGGGGTCTGGGCCTCGACCGACCCGGCCCGACCCCCCTGGGTCGGCCCGAACCGGGTCGACCCAACCCGGGTCCGACCTGACTGGACCCGGCCCGGCCCGGCTGGCTCGGTCCGGCCCGACCGGCCAGCCGCGGCTCAGCGCGGCCGAGCCGTAGTCGGGGAGCGGGGGGTGCGCGCGGCCCGCCCCTCGCCGTTAATTAAGGGCGACGGCGCACCCGCCGCTCCCGCCTGGCGGCCGGACGGCTCCGGCCGCCGCCTCCGGTCGCCGGCTGCGCCGAGCCGGCGAACCGCGCCTCCGGGTGTTTCCGCGGGCCACCGGAGTTTCTCCGGTGGTCCGTTTTCAAAACCATCTGAGCCGGTGTTCATCTCAGGTCTCTTACTATACTGTGAAAGCTTCAAAAATACTTTGCGGCCACGTTTTGTCGTCGCTCGTCAATCTGCACGTCAATTAACAAAACGCGTCGTCTTCGTGGTTCTCCGGCGCGACGCATTGGCGTCGCGCCCCTTTGCCGTGGCCCGACTCCGTCCGCGAATGTCTTCTGGTTTCTCCGACGCGGCGCGACGGTGTCTCGCCCTTGTTTGTTTTTCACGACGCGGCGCGACGACGTCGTGCATTTCCTTGTCTCATGATTCCGCATGGTGCGATGGAACCACTCCTTCCCATACCAAACCACAAAGAAATCCAACATGGAAAAAGGAGGTGGGTCGGCCGTGTTTGTGCAGTCCGGCCCCCTCTCGTTAAACGATAGCAGTTGGACATATTCACGAAGAATAAAAATTAAGGGAGTAATATCGAACAAAATAAAGCAAAGACAATCCCCTACAACCTCATAAATAAAAAGAATCATAACAATATTCCCAACCCGCAAAATAATCTTCGCGGATCAACTTAATATTTAGTTGAACCACGTTCTTAGATTTAGAAGGGAGTAAACGAGGGTTCACCAACAATCACAATTTAAATTCCCTACCTCGTAATTTTCGTTCGTTGTCGATCTCGGAAAAAAGGCGGATATCGATTCCTCGATTGTTGTGTTCCTCACACACTCCCAATTCTCATGCTCATGCGTCAGAAAGGAAGAAGGGTACTCGTCGTTGGAGATGTCGTGGGCGTTGCTTCCCTTTCTTTGCCTCGGATGAAGAACGATGAAGAAGATGGCGTCGTCGTGCTTCAGTGGAGGAAGAGATGTTCTTCGTGTTCTTCGTTGTAGAGAAAGAAGAAACTCAAGATTTCCTAAGCTTTTTCTCCAAAGGCTCCCAATAAACTAAACTCCATCCCAAATAAAATAAGTTCTTAACTTGTTTTATTAACACAATAAAGCTTATGAATTTCAAGAGTTTCAAATTAAATTAACTCACATAATTAAATATCTCAAGTTTTTAAATTTAATGAGAGGGAGGTAGAGAGACTCATTTAATGAGAGAGAGTTTCATCCACATAAATGGAGAGTTCAAGAGTTAATGGGGTTAAGGGGGTTTGATACTCATGTGGGCCCCACCTTATAACATCCACCCAAGGGAGGTTATGTGCGGTTGGGCCCCTCCACTATCCTCCCCTTGGAGGTTCTAACTACCACCTCAAATAAAAATATGTCAAACACATATTTTTATTTAGTTTAATTAAAAACCCCCGAAAACTAACTTCCAAACTCGATAAAACGCAACTGCAGAAAAGGTGTTCCTAAGAAAATACCAGTGATGTGGTTCCATCGATGCCCTCAGAATTTGATTCCGAGCACCAGTTAAAAATTTATAAATTCTCGCTCATTCTTTCACTGAACGTACCCGAGCCAAACTTCGGAAAAAGATTCTGGGAACACCAGGCCTTAGATTTAGGCACCGTCAGAAACTGCGTTCTTGTAAGATTCCAAATAAAATTAAGAAAGAAAATTTCCTTGAAATTTCCGAGTCTTTAAATTACTCCCACCTCAGATATTTACGTCCCCGTAAAGTTTCAACACAAACTAGTGTCACAAAAGCGATACAGAGCACGCATCTGAGCCTTCTGCTCCCATGTGCTTACCTGAAGGTTTCCGTGCTACCTACAAAAATGCACAAGAGGAATCGACCGTCATCGTAGGACCTGCTCCTGTCAATCCTCAATACCCACTGGAAACTCCGTGCATGATGCCCTGTCATTGACGTCCAACTCCCTGAGGTCGATGATGTGTGGAAGATCAAGCACGCATCTCCTCAGTTGAGATACGTGGAAGACGTTGTGCAACTGGTGCAACTGAGGTGGATGGGTCAAGCGGTAAACCACCTCGCCTACCAAGATGAGGACCTAGAAAGGTCCATTGAACCTCGGAGATAACTTTCCGCCTTGGCCACATCTCTGTAAACCTCATCGAGGTGAGACCCGTATAAGGACGTGATCGTCATCCTCGAACTCCAGAGGTTTCTAATTCCTGTTAGAACTGGAACTCAACCGACTACTGCCACGAGGGTAAGGTTGACCGACTCAAGAGTGATCGGTCACAACCTCCTATGCATGAGTTATCATGTGCTTCCTGGGGTTTCCTTTTCGCCGACCAAGGAAAACTCGTCTCGACGTCGTAGTTAAACCACAACCTTTTGCCTCATACCGTCAATTTGTGTATGAACTGTGATTTCCCAGTCCATAATCAAACCAATGTCGTAAGGCCTCGACGCTGCCACCAAGAGATTCCAACCGAAACTCTCGCCTCGAGGGTCTGACCACACCGTCGGCATAACTGTGATTATCGAGTCTTCTCCCAAGGTATCTCCAGACGTGAGGGTCAAGTCCACGACATACCGAAAACTCTAGGTCTGGGACAAGATTTTTGAAAGTGAGGAATGATTCATATCGACTTCTGTTACTACAGAATCTAGTAGTGGACACAAACTGTCCCTTGAATCATTTTTAGAGTCATTGGGTCACACTCCTTAACCGCATGTAGCCGCACTCTTCCTCCGCCCTCCAGCTCCCTGAGCCTGGTGGGGATAACTAAGGCGGGTTGTTGTAGCATGTTAAGATGTACACCACCTCATGCTGCTCTCCTAGCTCTGCCTCCACGTCTGCCGCTTCACAGACTCATCTCTCTTTAACACTTCCTCTTCTTCAAACATTTTACTCACCCAAGTCTCTGAGACTGGCGCCAATTCCATGCTCTTCTACTTCAGACATTCTCTAGCTGTATCCGTTCGGCCAAGAACATTCAACCACAAAGGTCTTATCTAGATCTGAGGTCTGAGCTCTAAAGTGATGATATTATCGTAGTAATCAAGTACCAGGAAAGATCAGTACGCCTCGATGAATACTCAGCTACCGACATGTCATCATGCCGAAACTATATAATCTCTAGAAAACTCTCAGCCACATCCTAAATCTAGTCCTCAGCCGCCAATGAGTCAGGTTTGCGTCAGAACTTGAGGGTATCTGATGTTAGAACACGTATAAGGAAGTAATCCTACATATGTCACCTACCGGTACCGCCGGTTGTAATTGAAGACTAACAGATAGTGATGTATAGCTGACACACTACCCAAAGGTACTATCTCAGGCACCGGTCCACGTACCGAATCCTCATCACTATGCGGACTATCCTCATGGTCATTTATAGGAAAACACTAGTGGCCAAGTCCAAAATCCACTCTATTGATGTCTCAGCTAGGCGGAAAACTCTAGAAATCTCCTCCAGCCACTGCTCTGCTGTCTGGGAATCTGTCTCGCCTCGTAACCTCGGAGGCCGCTGCTGCTGGAACTTGTGCAACGTGCTCTGCCAGCGTGCACATTTTTCTAGTATAGGTATTGGAATCTACTGCCCAACAGGTGGTGGTGCTTCTGGTACACCACCTGAGTGTTCCAACATATTAAAAAGGGCCATGCATCAGAGCCTCATTGCTCGGTGAGCCATCATCGAGTACTCTCTCGGAACTCCAACTGACTGTCTGCATGGAGAAATCCTGAACAGATGCGACGTGGTCAACGTTTATACCTGGTGAGCAGACCTGGTTTGAGCTGACTTTAATACTTTGGAAACACACACACAATCTGTGTTTTCGTGTACAATGTCGGAAATTAGTAGTCAGGGTCCTGGTGTACGGATACGTCGGCCGCCGCACCAACACTGGACTCCCTGAACTGAAGACTACACTCGGTACCCTTAACACTATTGCTTCACATAGAAAAAGATCAGAGTCCTGAGTTCTGCGGTAGAACCGAACTCCTCTGATACCAATTTGTCACGACCCATCCTTGGGAACCGTGCCGTGACTACCCCAAGCCCGTCTTCCATAGGCCAGGGGCTGGCGACTAGCACCGAAGGCGTAAATCCCAATAACTTGGAAGGCATTGCCTTTATAAATGTAACAATACACCACAGAGTACAAGTGGAAGTACAACACTAAGTACAAAGAGAAGTGATGAAAGGTAAATGGGCCAGAATAAAAACCCAAATGAAAGTACAACTACAACTGAAAAAAGTACAACAGGAAAAGACAACAGCTGGAAGAATGAAAGCGGCTCCTGGGTCATCCTCCTCGGATCCTACCTGAAGGGTAGGTACAGGTGGTGCAGCTCCTAGATCGTCCACCACGAATCCTACCTGAAGGGTAGGTACAGATAGCCTCCACAACGCTCTCGCCCTTCATCCTCTGCCGATTTTTGTCTCACTGTGATGTCTACCTCCAGATACTGACTCGTCGTGTAGTCCACATCCGGGTACTGACTCGTCATGTAGTCCACCTCCGGGTACCATCCAGTCCTCGAACACTCGGCCTCCGTCAGCACTGCCCATCGTCTGCAACCAACACAATGAGCCGCGGGCATAGCCCGTGCAGGGGTGAGTTTAACGATACTCAGTAGGGACCACGAGACCCTCAAGGTCTCACTAAAACCAACAAGGATAACCACAATGAAGATCTCAATGGATAAACTCTACTTAGGCATATGCCCATACACATACCTAAGTTATCATGTAACCCATCTCAATCATGAGGAAACACAAGGATTGTGAAATCAACGGATAACCACTACCCAGGTATATGCCCATACATATACCGAAGTTATCAAGTAACCCATATCAATAATGAGGAAACACAAAGGTCATAGACTCAGTTCAAACCAGGATTTTCATTAACGAAATCATAACTGCTGAAGAGCCTCGTCTCTGGAGTGTACAGTGGTCCTGTCATGACTCTGAGGTGCTTCTCACTAACCTAAGACTGCGGAGGTACTCCTCCTGCCGAGTACCGTGGGCCTGCTGCTACAACCAAGCGCTTCCCACCATGGGTCTGCCGCTACAACCAAGCTCTCCCCCTCATAGTCTCAATAGGTACTCCTTCTGTTGAGTACCGCGGGTCTGCCGCTACAACCAAGCGCTCCTCCGTCGTGGGTGTGCCGCTACAACTAAGAGCTCCCCCTCACAGCCTCCATAGGTACTCCTTCTGTTTAGTACCGCGAGTCTGCCGCTACAAACAAGCGCTCCTCCTCCATGGGTGTTCCGCTACAACCAAGCGCTCCCCACTGGGCTATCCGAAACACACCGAGTCGATCGGTCAAGCAGTCGTCAGGTCTCAACCGGCTATACGGTCTCCGTACTCCGCATGCTCGTCTCCGGGAGGGTCCGCTCCCCAAGCTGCTGGTTGATACTCCAAGTATTTCAAAGTCCCATGAAAAAGTATCTCAAAGGACCGCCTCGTCATTGGGGTCTCAACGCAACAGACGACGCGTCAATCGGACGCCCGGTCTGTGTGTTATTAGCCTTTTCGTCCCAGGGGCCCGGTTGGTTTCGTGAGCGAACTAATCCCGGCCGTATCTCAACTGTACCCCTAACTTTCATAGGGTATACTCATAGGGACCGTTTCTGAACGTGATCATCAACGCCGCTAGCAGTTCGTCAAACGGACATCCTGTCTGAAAGATATCAGCTTCCCCGATCCAGGGGCCCGGTTGGATTTCGAGAACAATCCATCCCGGCCACTATCCAACTGTATCCAAAACTCGGGATATGTATTCCAAAAGTTCCTTATCATCACGAGAATATCAATGAGACAGACGGCGTGTCAATCGGACGCCCAGTCTGTGAGTTATTGGCTTTTTCGTTCCACGGGCCCGGTTGGTTTCGTGAGCGAACCAACCTGACCGCACTCCGACGGCATCCAAACCTCGAGCGGAGTTAGCCAAAAGTTTTGTCTCACTTAGAGGAATCCATCAAAGTCGATGACACGTCAATCGGACGTCCGGAGCTCAAGATATAAGTGTTTCCGCTCTGAGGGCCCGGTTGGTTTCGTGTACAAACCAACTCGGCCGAACCCAAAGTTTTTCGAAAGCTTGAGTATAATATACCAAAAGGACCGTCTCGTTCCAAGGATCGCTACAAAACTGACGGTGCATCGATCAGAGGTCCGTAGCCCAAGATATGGACATTTGACCGAAAGTGGTCCGAAAACGGGGGGTCTGGGCCCGGACCGACCCGCGACCCGACCCCCCTGGGTCGGCCCGCACCGGGTCGACCTGAACTGGGTCGAACCGACCCGGGACGGACCCGACTAGACCCGGCCCGGCCTGGCCAGCGCGGCTCGGTCCGGCCCGACCAGCCAGCCGCGGCTCGGCGTGGTCGAGCCGAAGTCGGGGAGCGGGGAGTGCGCATGGCCCGCCCCTCGCCGTTAATTGAAGGTGGCGGCGCAACCGCCGCCACCAATTCTTCTGGCGGCGCGCTCGGGCGCCGCGCCGACGACCTGCGCCTCCGGGTGTTTCCGCGGGCCATCAGAGTTGCTCCGGTGGTCCGTTTTTGAAACCGTCTGAGCCGGTGTTCATCTAAGGTCTTGTACTTTGCTGCACAAGCTTCAAAAATACATTGCGGCCCCATTTTGTCATTGCTCATCAATCCGCATGTCAATTAACAAAACGTGCCATCTTCGTGGTTCTCCGGTGCGACGCGTTGGCATCATGCCCCTTCGTCATGGCCCGACTCCATCCGCGGATGTCTTCGGGTTTCTCCGAAGTGGCGCGACGGTGTCGTGCCCTTGTTTGTTTTTCACGATGCGACGCGACGGCACCGCACATTTCCCTATCGCATGATTCCGCGTGGTGCGACGGCACCACGCCTTCCCATACCAAACCACAAAGAAATCCAACATGGAAAAAGGAGGTGGATCAGCCGTGTTTGTGCGGTCTGGACCCCTCTCGTTAAACGATACCTGTTGGACATATTCACGAAGAATAAAAATTAAGGGAGTAATCTCAAACAAAATAAAGTAAAGACAATCCCCTACAACCTCTTAAATAAAATGAATCATAACAATAATCCCAACCTGCAAAATAATCTTCGCGGATCAACTTAATATTTAGTTGAACCGTGTTCTTAGATTTAGAAGGGAGTAAACGAGGGTTCACCAACAATCACAATTTAAATTCCCTATCTCGTAATTGTCGTTCGTTGTCGATCTCGGAAAAAAGGCGGATATCGATTCCTCGATTGTCGTGTTCGTCACACACTCCCAATTCTCATGCTCATGCGTCGGATAGGAAGAAGGGTACTCGTCTTTGGAGATTTCGTGGGCGTCGCTTCCCTTTCCTTGCCTCGATTGAAGAATGATGAAGAAGATGGCGTCGTCGTGCTTCAATGGCGGAAGATACGTTCTTCTTGTTCTTCGTCGTAGAGAAAGAAGAAACTCAAGAATTCCTATGCTTTTTCTCCAAAGGCTCCCAATCAACTAAACTCCAACCCAAATAAAATAAGTTCTTAACTTGTTTTATTAACACAACAAATATTCTCAATTTCAAGAGTTTCAAATTAAATTAACTCACATAATTAAATATCTCAAGTTGTCAAATTTAATGAGAGGGAGGTGGAGAGACTCATTTAATGAGAGAGAGTTTCATCCACATAAATGGAGAGTTCAAGAGTTAAGGGGGTTAAGGGGGTTTGATACTCATGTGGGCCCCACCTTATAACATCCACCCAAGGGAGGTTATGTGCAGGTGGGCCCCTCCACTAACCTCCCTTTGGAGGTTCTAACTTCCACCTCAAATAAAAATATGGAAAACACATATTTTTATTCAGTTTAATTAAAAACCCCCGAAAACTAACTTCCAAACTCGATAAAATGCAACTGCGTAATAGGTGTTCCTAAGAAAACATCGGCGTTGCGGTTCCATCGGTGCCCTCAGAATTTGATTCCAAGCACCGGTTCAAAATTTAGAAATTCCCTCTCATTCGTTCACTGAACGTACCCGAGCCAAACTTCGGAAAAAGATTCCGGGCACACCGGGCCTCGGATTCAGGCGCCGTCAGAAACTGTGTTCCTGTAAGATTCCAATGAAAATTAAGAGAAAAAAAATTCCTTGAAATTTACAGGTCTTTAAAATATGTTACCTATATAACATATATATTATACTAGAATTATAATATATATATATCATTTATTTTTAATTCTGTTAATATGACAAATAAAAAATGAAAGTAGCGTTCATGCGTACGTACGACCTACCTTCTCCATTAACGGTGCTTTTAATTTTTATCTCCAAATGATATGGAATAGTATAAAATGAATATGTACTGGATATATATGATATTTTAATCATTAATACTATTCTGGAAATTATTTACTTATAACTACATGGAAAATCATTTTTCAAACAAGTTCATTTTTGACTCATGTACCAAACATCGACAAAAACGTCTGATATGAACTAACATTATTAAACATTTATTATAACATTATAATATGTGATATGAACTAAATAATAATATTTAAAGGAGGTCCTTAGGCAATTATAAATTGACCAAAGTTTATTATTCAGGAATATAAAGAAACGAACAAGACAAGTTGGACTTGAGGTAAGGGATCCTACTTCTCTCTTTCATTTTAAGTACACTCTTTTTTGTCATTCCATTTAAGCTCATATTTCTTGTGATCGGGGTGTTATTTTATATTACTGCTACTTTAGTTTTTATGTTCATATGATGAGAGGCCCTATTCTTTCTCATCAATCCATTTTGGAAGTTTTGAGTGGCGCCGGTAGGCTGTCGAATTTCGTAAGAGATCTAACCCCTCTTTCTTTTTAAGTACTCTCCTTTATGTAATTTATTTTAAGATCCTATTTGTTATGTTGGGGGATGTTCTTTAATATTACTCTTTCTATAAACTTTATGTTAATATGATGAGAGACCCTATTCTCTCTCATAAATCCATTTTTGGAAGTTTTAAGTGGCGCCGTTATGCTGCCGAGTTTTCGTAATGGATTTTTCATCTCATTTTTATTCACGTGAGATTTATGCTACATTTGCCACAATTTCCATTGAGTGGTATATGTAATGCCCATTATTTTACTCATTGTGTAATATACTTTCATTTATGATTATTTACATCAATGTTTTATTGTCCTTCTTTCACGAGGTGTATGTTTCGAAAGATACCCATGTCGTTAAGGGAACCTTTCACCCTCCTCTTTTTAAAAGGCTTTTTTTGTTATGTATTTTAATTCACATAATATTATGTTGGGATATGTTATTTTATATCCTTATTGATGTAAATTTTATTTCCAAGTGATGAGATGCCCTTTTTATCTCTCATAAACTCATTTTCTGAATTTTGAAGTGATGCTGTTAGGCTGTCGAATTTTACCAAGGGAACTTTTTAACCCAATTTCGATTTCATTGGGTTCAACATGTAGTTATTGAATATTTCATCCTTTGAATATTTGAGAATGACCTTTTATTGTTTTACACTTAATATCCACTTATATTGGGGGTATTTATATTTTTCACACATAATTTTGAGATTGATTTATCCTTAATTTAAGGATACCTTCTTTATAAGGGATTTCATCACATTTGACATTTCTATTGAGACTTCATTGTTATTATGATCCAATTCACTCTTATATGGTGTATATACTGTCCTTTGGAATATTATATCATGAATCCATTTATTCTCATGATATTATAAAGTTCTGACTAAATGTTATTCCACAATTATTGTATTCAAGTGTCTCTAAAATATCGCTTTAAATGTTTTAATTATTTGTTCTTATTAATATCCATGTTTTCAAAATGGTTTTAAGGATTTATTTATATAGATATTAATGGTTTAAAATTTTAAAAGCTTCAAGGTGGTATGGGACACTTTGATTCAACAATCTCTTTATTAAATGTTTTAAATGGTTTTGGAAATGGTTTCTTTTTGAATGGCTTCATTATTTCAATATACTAAAATGTAATATTGTGATTGAAATGTGGAAATGTTATGTTTCCTTTATGCATGTTTTATGTGATACGTTTATGTTATGGTTCTTGGGAATTTTTATGAAAACGGGTGGTTCTGTGATAAACTAAGGGCGGGTGAGCCCGATATAGCTCTCCAATGCATTGGGTAACGCGAAGGAGTGAAACGTTAAGGTTTCTCCGAAGAGATTTAGGGAATATAATGTGGTGGGTATTCCAAACGTAACCAAGAGGGTTACACCCTATGTAAGAATGTTATGAATGCCTCAAGTTACCTTTTATGTCTTATAATTTCTATGATTTATTCATGATTTGATGAGATATGTTAATGTGCCTATGTTTTATGGGTAAAGTATGATTTCATTCTTATGTATATATAAACTCATGTTTCTTTTCCATATTTTTTTTAACCCTTACTGAGCTTTTTATTCTCATCCCATGTTTTTGAAATGGTTTTCACAGGTCAAGGGAAAGGTACATGATGTGATGATAGTGTCATGGATGTGTGAAGAAAGAGTCCATGTGTTATTTTAAATATGTTTCCATTGATGGGAAAAATGAATACTGTCTCTTATGTAACCACTTTCCTTAAATGTGGAATGTAATGCAAGTTTCATGATCTAATTCTCTAAAACTCTAAACCTGAAAAGATCCTCAATGTGTAATCTTGTAATAAGTCAACATTAAGTAAGGTTTAAGGTTGGGGCCTTATTTTTAGTATCATAGGTCGGTTTAGATAACTTTAGAGGTTAGGGTATTCTCTAAGCACAAGTGACATTACCATAATGGTTAGGATTTCAGAAAGAGTCCTAGTTTTAGATAAAGTGAATGAGTAAGTATATCTTAGTGTTTACCTTCCTCATTAGTACATGATGCTATTGTTGATATACTCACACTGAAATTTCTATTTTTAGTGAATGGATGGATCTAGCAGGAACCAAAGAGACAACATGTTTGAAGGAAACTGTGGTGGTTCTCTGATTAAGATACTAGATAAAATGGGGTATTCAATGAGGAAACTCGTGGTTGTTCTAAAACAAATATCAAGGAGTCATGATCAACCACTTTAACCTTGGTATGTTCTGTAATGCATCATGTACGAGATGACCAATCGATGTGGATGTTCAGGTAATAATTATTAAGGTAACCATTAGGGTTTATATGATCCTTACTTTTGAGGTAATTATGGGTTATTATATGTTATGATGGAAAATGAAAGGCATGAGATAAACTTGAGGTTAAAATATGTTATGATTATTTTTGACGATTTTATCTCATTTTGGGGAATGTTTTAAGAATTATATAGTTTTGGAAAAAGGACAATACACAGACCGTGTGACAACCCGTCGCGTCGGACAAAGCTGCGGGAATCGAACCCACAACCAATGTGCGACTGGTATTTATCGCCTACCACTAGACTATGTGAATTCCCTGGTTAGTTTGACTAATTATTTTTAGTTAGATGATTTTGGGAATCAAGATTATGTTTATTTTGGGTTATCTATGGAAATTGTTAACCTATCATCGAGGATATGAGATTAGGTTAATTACTTTTCAATATGAGAATTTAAGAGCAAATGATGTTATTCGGATATAAAAGTTAATTTGTACCTTGGAAGACTATGTGACTAAATCCTTCAAATATTTGGGTTTCAATCCTAGTTTGGTTTACTTTCAAGAGTTTTATGGACAAATTTTTTATCAAATGGTCCTCGTTGAACTTTGGGGTTTTTTGGACAAATTTTGGAGATTAAGAATAGATTTTCTTTTTATAAAGGGTCATCCTTTTCTGGAATATCTGATATTGTACTAACCATTTTGGTTTTGGTTTTGGTTAAAGTCTAAAGACATGGGAAGTATATAGTTCTCTTTTGTGGATTTGGTGATTCTCTAGAAGTTGATTATAGTGAACAAGTCTTCTTAAATACTCGACTTTTGGAGAAAATATGAGTTTTTGTAAGAAATCTAATAAATGTTGAAAGTCAACATGATAAGTAATTATGTTTCCTTATGAATAAATTCCTCAATAAAAAAAACAAAAATGTTTCCTATTAACTTTTCCTATTGGGGAATCGAATACCGTTTAACCCATCACAAGTTTGTGATTTTCTGGTGGTTAACTTTCTCCTAAACATATTTCCTATCACTCTCCATCAGAACATGACCCTATGTTTTCTCCTCCATGTCCATGTTTTCCTACATGGAATCCTACTATGGGTTAACTCAGGTGACCTCTGTACTTCTCATTCTTTATTTTAATGTGATTATTTTACTGACCTTTGTTCCGATGTGGGACTTTCAAGGATGTTTCCGAGCCAAATTTTAAAATTGCGAGGACGCAATTCCCAAAAGGGGGGAAGGATGTAACACCCCAGGTAAATAAAGAATATGACATTTTTATATTTATCCATATTTGTGAATAAAATATTAATATTACTTTAAAGGGGACGCTATGCTCGATGGCATACCCAATACGCAACAACGAGTTTCTTGGGAATCATACGTTGCACTCTAATAATAAAATAATATTATTTTAAATAGAAGTTAACGCCTAGCCGTTGTAATTGCGAGAATGAACAGAACTAACTACAAAATGATTATATATCTTTGTCAAATATTTTTACTTTTTACAATAAATGTTAGAGGATTAAAAATGAAAATGAATCCAATTTTAAGCGTAAACATTCTAATATTCTTTAAAAGGTTAATTAACCGCCTTTTGATGGCGAACCTCTTTTAAATCCACTTTTTGACAATTTTATGTGTTATATTTGACAAAATAAAATTCTTCTTTAGAATCGGGACATCAAATTTTAGTTGTGTAAATTTTTGGTATTTTTCCGAATAGGATCAATTTTTAATGAATAGTGAAAATGTTGTATTTTAATTCAAAACCTCTTTTAATAAAATTTATTTATATGATTATATTATCTTTTTAATTGGTTTTAAAGTGAAATTAGAATATATTTTTACAGTTTAATCCAATAGTGAACGTTGGAAATAATTTCACTTTGAAATCTGACTTAAACTTGTGTCAATATTTTGATACATTTTGTTTCATAAAAACAAGATATTTGTTTTGACAGAGGGAATTAATTATTAAATTAATTAATGCAACTTATATGTTTTGAATTTTGTAAAATAGACATCATTTTTGAGTTCGGAATATCAAATATAGCTTAGAAAATATATCAAAAAAGTCATTACAAAACAAAGAGGTTCCATTAGAAAAGAAAAACAAATACAAAAGTCATTTGATTTATCTTTCCTTTTCCTTCTTTATCAACTCACGAAGAATAGCTTTAATTATTTTGATTTATTTCTTGTCATTAGAAATTGAATCGCACTGAGATCTGAGAAGCCCTTGTTGGTCAGAAGAAATTTGATCTTGATTTCTGATATTCTCCTCCTGGACTCTGATTACTTCCTCAAGGGTATCAATTCTGTTTTGAAGATTCTTGTTATCTTTCGATAACACCGAATTTTGTTTCTTTAACAAAACCATTTCATCTTCGAAAGATGAATCCATTGAGAATTCAGACTAAAAAGCATTCATTCTCTCTTGCAATTCATTCACTGAAGGATTATCGGCTCCATGAGTTACCTGATTCAGCCTTTCAACAGTTTCATTGTCAAGATTATTGAAATAAATCAAGAGATCATTTGACAACCTACTTATATATTCAATTTCTATCTCATGGTCATTCACCAAGATTTCTATTTTATATGACTATTTGGTCATCCTGTTACAAGACTTCTTATGAGCAGCCGATGTTTCAGAAAGAAAATTCAAATCAACTTATACTGACAAAACTTTCTTTCTCAATTATCTTACAGAACCAAACTTCTTTTTTTGATTGTCAGTAATAAAATCAATTTTCCCTTCCATCCTGGGAAAGTATGGAATAGTTTTTTCAACCCTCCTTAAAACATGAACAATTTAATCCCTTCTCTGGAGAGAAAATTTTTGTTCTGAATCAGTGTCTTCATTGTACTAAAGTAGTTCATTCGATCAACATGAGTCAACAACTGGCTATTTTCCATTTACTTTTTCTTTCTCCCTTCATTCTTCTTCTACATTGTCACCGATGACAATAACGTTTTCAGTATAAGAGGATTGAGCACCTTGATTTTCTTGATGGGGTGTTTTATCGAGAGTTTCATAAGTTTCAATAGGTGCTTGATCGGCATGAGGAACTTGTTGAATACCTTCACTCTTCTTTTGAACCGATTCTTCTATACTCTTTTTCAAACTCTGAAGGAATTCCAAAAGAAAATATCTTTCCTCTTATTCAACTTATTATATTTCTTGAAACATTTGTTTTCCTTTTTCTTTATCTGGAAGACTCTGTACATTTGGTTCCTGATGTATTTCTTCTCTTAGTTGAGAACTAGCATCCTCAAACATTCTGTGTACTTTAGAGATATCAATGTCTTGAGCCTTTCTTTTCAAAACAAACTTCTTTTTCTTTTCATCTTGAAGGGTTTCCTCTAACCATATTCTTTCTGTAAAACCTTCAGCAGGGTCAAGACCGAACATTGGATCACCTTCCTTTCTCTATTCTCTTATTTTTCTCCACTTGGACACAACCTCGTTGCTGTACTTTGGTTTCTTCTTTGTCTTTGAACTGGTTTGGGGATCTGACTTTTGAGGAACACCAATAGAAGGATTGTCTTTGGATGGCATAGGTGCCGATTGATTCTGAGCTGATTCTGCTTCTAAATATCTTATAATTTTTTTTGAATTTGGGTCAAAACAAACATTCAACTTCTTCAAAGTACTTTTGCTAATCCAGGAGGGCTTCAAATCTATCAGATTTCCTTTCAAAGGAATATTAAAAAACTTCATACTCTCGAGAATGAATTTTGTAAGAATAGCTGGATACATAATCATTTGGGACTTAATTCATCCAGACATAACATTCATGATAGTTTCAAAAACATATCCCATGAGATTTACTTTTCTCATATTTACAAGATAGTCCAGCATAAAAACATCAGAAACTTTCGGAGTTTCTCTATCTCCTTTTCTTGGGATAAGAAATCCTTGCATCCAAAGAGTCACAAACATATTGTCCGGAGAAATATGATCTACTTTCCTCTTTTCTTCATTTATAATAAAAAAATACTTTTCAGCATTCTCTTTTTTAAATGTACAAACATTCTTTGGTAGTTTATGAGATGGACAGAAAGAGTCACCTTCTATCGGAACATTCAGAAAATGAGCTTCATGACTCACAGACATAGAAATATTTCTATCTTACACAGTAAAGTTGATAGTCATATTTTTATCAAATGATACGGTTTTATAAAACTGAGTGACTTCATCAAAAAGAACTGGATCTTGGGATACTGGTTTTTCAACACATAGATGTTCCCAACCTTGAAACAAAATGATTCTTTTGATTGTAGAATCATACGAATAAAAAAGTCCCCGAGAAACTAACCTTTCTCTAAAAAAGTATTTCTCTGTAAAAGTATTTGAAGACATTTCGGCAGGATTATTAGCAGAGGATTGAGACATATAGGTGAAGCCACTTGAAAGATCATATGATGACTTAAACTGGTGGAGCAGAGATTCGCCACAAAATCTGAAAAACCAATGTGGGTTTGGGGAAGGGGGGGGGGGATATTTATAGGCATCATGAAGGGTGACCATTGTTATTCTACGGTTGAGATCAGATGAAATAGTATCAACAGATAGGATTAAAACAAAAACAAAATGGAAAAAAAATTTAAAAAAAATAAAGAAAGTTTGTACCGGCCGGAGATCGTAAGGTAATTGTTGGTTTTAGATAGTATTATGTGAAATAAAAAAATAATACGAAGTAAAATAATACTATCAGTCTTCATACTGTTGGAAAACAAAGTCGTTACCATTAACTGACGAGGAGATGGAAAATAATCTTGTTACCATTAACTGACGAGCCGGTGAAAAACAATCTTGTTATCATTAACTGACGAGACGATGGAAAAAAATCTTGTTACCATGAACTGACAAGCAGATTGAAAACAATCTTGTTACTATGAACTGACAAGCTGATGGAAAACAATATCATTACCATTAACTGACAAGCCAATGGAAAAAAACTTGTTACCATGAACTGACGAGCCGATGGAAAACAATCTTGTTAGAATTAACTGACGAGCCGATGGAAAACAATCATGTTACGATTAACTGACGATCCAATGGAAGAAGAAATTTAATGATCATAAGATAAGAAGAAACATAGTAAGAAACATAGTAAGAAATGTTCCCCCCCTTTCTAGAGGAGTTGTTTTATATAAGGAGAAATGTAAAATAGGAAGTGGATATGAATGCTTATTTTAATGTAATCATTCCTAGATTCTGTTTTATAAACTCAAATCTATCGGAAGGTAATGGTTTTGTGAAAATGTCAGCACATTGCTCTTGTGTTCCAATGAATTGTAAAATAATATCTCCTTTTTGTGTGTAGTCTCTAAGAAAGTGATGCCTAACATCTATGTGTTTTGCACGAGAGTGATGTGCTGGGTTCTTACTAAGAGCTATGGAACTAGTATTATCACATATAATTTGGGTTTTTGAAAAACTCAAACCATAGTCAGTGAGTGTGTATTGCATCCACAAAACTTGGGCACAACAACTTCCAGCTGCTACATAATCAGCTTAAATAGTGGAAAGTGCTACTGAGTGTTGTTTCTTGTAGGACCAAGAAATCAGAGAATATCCTAAGAAATAAAATGTTCAAGATGTACTTTTTCTATCCATTATACAGCCACCAATGTCAGCATATGAAATTATTTTTAAAACAAAATCATTTCCAAAAGAGTAAAAATCTCCTAAATCCATAGTGCCTTTCAAATACCGAAAGATTCTCTTTATGGATTTTAAATGAGAGTCTTTTGGATTAGATTGATATCTTGTTCATAAGTATAGAGAAAATATTAAGTCTGGCCGTCTAGCTGTCAAGTATAGAAAACATCCAATCATACCTCTAAAGATTGTTTGGTCTACTGGTTTCCAAGTTTCATCAATATCAAGTGTATTTGAGGTACCAATTGAAGTGCTAATACTTTTAGTTTGGTCATATCCATACTTTTTGAGTAAGACTTTAATATACTTATGTTGAGATATATATGTACCTTATAGTTTTTGAGAAATTTAAAAACCTAAAAAGAATGGTAACTCACCGATCATACTCATTTCAAACTCAGATTTCATTAAATTAGCAATAGAATCAATTAATGATTTCTGAGTTGTTCCAAATATGTTGTCATCAACATAAATTTTGAAAAATTAAAATACTTTTATTTTCCATTTCTATAAAAAGGGTCTGATCTACTGTACCTTTTGTATAATTGTTTTGTAAAAGAAATAATTTAGTCTATTATACCATGTTCTAGGGGCTTGTTTAAGACCATATAGAGCTTTGGTAAGTTTAAAAACATGATTAGGATGTTTTGGGTCTAGAAAACCAGGAGGTTGTTCGACAGAAAATTCTTCTTGGACAAAACCATTTAGAAAAGCTCATTTAACATCCATTTGAAATAGTTTGATGTTAATGTATGCTTCAAAGGCTACTGGAATACGAATAGATTCAAGTATAGATACCGGATCATATGTTTCTTCATAGTCTATTCCTTCTTGTTGATTATAGCCCTTAGCAACAAGTCTTGCTTTATTTCGAACAATGATTCCATTTTCATCACATTTGTTTCTGAAAAACCATTTTACTCAAATTACAGTTGTTTCTTTAGGTCTTTCAACTAAATTTCTGACTTGATTCCTCTAGAATTCATTTAGTTCATCTTGCATTGCATTGATCCAATATTCATCACCTAAGGCCTCGCTTGGACTTTTAGGTTCAAATTGGGAAAGAAAAGCAAGATGTTCTATTTCGTTTCTTAAGGACTTTCTGGACCTTATAGGTTGATTTACATCACCAGTGGTATTATCAATAGGATGATTCCTAAGAAACAATTGATTTGGATTTTTTAAATCCTATTCATCAACATATGGTAGAAATTCTTTTTGTGGTAAATGTTTCAGAAGTATCTTCCTAAACATTTTTTTTATCAGAAGGATCTTCTAACAAAGGTTCATAATATGTTTTTGAAAACACATTTTAGGATCTAGGTTGGGATGATTTAAAAACAAAAGGACCAGATTCATCAAATTTTACATGTACTGTTTCCTCAACAGTACAAGAGGTTTTATTGAAAACTCTATAAACCTTAGAAGTTATGGAGTAACCTAGAAAGATTCCTTCATCGGATTTTAGTGCAAATTTGTGTAGATTATCTTTTGTATTCAGAATGAATACTTTTCACCCAAAAACTTTGAAGTATGAAACATTAGGTTTTTGACCAGTCCATAACTCATATGGTGTTTTATTAAGAAAGTGTAACACCCCAGGTAAATAAGGAATATGACATTTTTATATTTATCCATATTTGTGAATAAAATATTAATATTACTTTAAAGGTGATGTTGTGCTCGATGGCGTACCCATTACGCAACAACGATTTTCTTGGGAATCTTACGTTGCACTCTAATAATAAAATAATATTATTTTAAATAGTAGTTAATGCCTAGCCGTTGTAATGGCGGGAATGAATAGAACTAACTGAAAAATTATTATATATGTTTGTCAAATATTTTTACTTTTTACAATAAATGTTAGAGGATTAAAAATGAAAATGAATCCAATTTTAACTGTAAACATTCTAATATTCTTTAAAAGGTCGATTAACCGCCTTTTAATGGAAAACCTCTTTTAAATCCACTTTATGAGAATTTTATGTGTTATATTTGACAAAATAAAATTCTTCTTTAGAATCGGGACATCAAAATTTACTTTGTGTAAATTTTTGGTATTTTTCCAAAAAAGTTCAATTTTTAATGAATAGTGAAAAATGTTGTATTTTAATTCAAAACCTCATTTAATCTAATTTACTTATATGATTAGATTATCTTTTGAATTGGGTTTAAAGTTAAATTAGAATATATTTTTACCATTTAATCCAATAGTGGTCATTGGAATTAATTTCACTTTGAAATCAGACTTAAACTAGTGTCAATATTTTGATACATTTTGTTTCACAAAAACACGCTATTTGTTTTGACATCGGGAATTAATTATTAAATTAATTAATGAAACTTATATGTTTTGAATTTTTTAAAATAGACATCATTTTTGAATTTGGAATATCAAATATATATTAGGGTGAAATTTTTTTAATTTTCTGAAAAACATCAATTTTTGATGAATATTGAAACCACTAAGTGGTACTTATAAAAACTGATTTTCTGTTTAAATTAAATTTTGCCATCTTTGTATTTTGAATTTCAAAAATCCGAAATACATGGTATTCATTAAGAACTAAAATGTGGTTCAATGGGATTAAAATAATTTTTTGGTGATTAGTAACTTATTAAGTTTTTAATCGTGATTAAAGTTAATTAGTGTAGTTTAAGGTAAGAATAATGTTTTAATAAAATGAAATGGCCAAGACACATGTCCTACCCTAATTGGATGTGTCATGGCCGACCAAGACAATCCATGGGTCAACTTGGGGACCCCATGGAGCCACATTGGTTGGAAAATAACATAAATATCTTTTTATTTAATGTTAAAGTAAAAATGACACAAACATGAGATGTTTTACTAAAACAATTTTTACATGGGGTTATACAAGTCCGATTTTAACTATAAATAATCACTGGAAATATAAAAAGTTTTCCTACATCATAGTAGTTTTTTTATAATTTTTAGACATTAAATAAATTAAATTATTTATGACATCATGATGATGCAGCGATGACCTCATTATTTAATGATTTAAATAAAATGGAATGATAATGTAAAATCTAACACCTACACATGTCAAAAACCTATTGTATGGGTGGATTTCTAACCCTTATCACCTTATCCTTGAAACACATCAATGTGGGACCATTAAAATCCGAAACACATTCTAAAATAATGTAACATTTCCTTACTTTCCACGAGTGCCCCTCCTCTCCTCTTATAAATGGCCCCCACATCTACCTCCTTACCCACACTTCCAAAGCCTTTGGCTCGGCCAAACCATGCCAATATTGTCTCTCCACATCCCTCTCTAACTCCTTGAAGCCTCACCTTGGGCAGAAGTCTTCCCAAGGAAGCCTTTGAGCTCAAACCAAAGAGAGTTACCCGATTTTAAGGTAATGTCTTCACTTGTGTCCTTTTGTTTTATTTTGCTTCTCCAACACCCTAAACTCTTTTTATTTATTTCTTTTGTAATAAATACAGTATCTTCAATATACTAGGATGTTGTTATAATAAGTATTAGAGATACAATTACACACACCTTCGTCTAATGGTTAAAGAAGATACTGTTTCTGTGGTTGGCGATTTTCTGCCTCACGAAACGATGATTGTTCAATATTCTTTTAACACCTTTAAAGGTGTCCATTATGATGTAACTGTATTTTATATATGATATATATGGTATTTATGTTTACTATATGCTTCTATATTTTATAATTAAACCATACCTTTATTCTTTACATGTTTTGTAAATGCGATAATTTCATATGAGGAAGTGTGGACTACCGCCCCCTCAAGTGATGTGACTCGTACATGCAATAAATGGAAGGTATAATGAATGAAATTAATGATCATATGTGTCACGACCCGTCCTTGGGAACCATGCCGTGACTACCCCAATCCCGCCTTCCATAGGCCAGGGGTTGGCGACTAGCAGCAAAGGCGTAAATCCCGATAACTGGGAAGGCGTTGCCTTTATAAAAGTAACAAAACACCACAGAGTACAAGCGGAAGTAAAACACTAAGTACAAAGAGAAGTGTTGAAAGGTAAATGGGCCATAACACAAACCCAAATGAAAGTAAAACTACAACTGAACAATGTACAACAGGAAAAGACAACAGCTGGAAGAACGAAAGCGGCCCCTGGGTCGTCCTCCTCGGATCCTACCTGAAGGGTAGGTACATATGGTGCAGCTCCTAGATCGTCCACCACGGATCCTACCGGAAGGGTAGGTATAGATAGCCTCCACAACGCTCTCGCCCGTCAACCTCCTCCGAGTGTCGTCTCACTGTGAAGTCCATCTCCAGATATTGACTCGTCGTGTAGTCCACTTCGGGGTACTGACTCGTCGTGTAGTCCACCTCCGGGTACCGTCCAGTCCTCGAACACTAGGCCTCCGTCAGCACTGCCCGTCATCTACGACCAACACAATGAGGTGCGGGCATAGCCCGTGCAGGGGTGAGTATAACGATACTCAGTAGGGACCCTGAGACCCTCAATGTCTCACTAAAACCAACAAGTATTACCACAAAGAAGATCTCGACGGATAACCTCTACTTAGGTATATGCCACTACGAGAAAACCGCCGTTTAGCGGCGGTTTTTTCGCGGAAGTTTTAAAAACCACCGCGAAATGCGTTTCGGGCCGGCATTTCGCGGTGGTTTTTAAACCCCCCGCGAAAAAACCGCCGCTAAACAGCAAAAAAAATTATTTATTTATTTTATTTATTTTTTATTTATTTTAATTTTATTCGATGATTAGCGGCGGTTTCGGTAAAACCGTCGCGAAATGAAATGAAAAAATAAGAAAACACGAGAAACCCCGAAATCACTAAAACGACCATAAATTTTGATCCGGGCGTCCGTTGAAGAACCACGACCAGTCAAATCGAAGCTCATGAAGAGATCTAGCGGCACATATAATCAAAACTGTGAGACAGTCTAAGGTGCGAAAGATATTAGAGTTATAAGAAAGTTGAAAAAAGTTCTTCAACTTCAAACAACCATAACTTTCGCTCCGGGTCTCCGTTTGGGCTCTACCACATATCAAACCAAAGCCAGCAAAGAGAGATACGCACAAAATCATTAGAATCTAGCTTTTGTTTTGTTTTTCGACCCCAAAACCCCTCCGAAGGCCTCCAAAACCCAGTTTCCGTCACCGGTGTCCCGTCGAACTTGTCTTCAAACGGACCTAACTTTCGATCCGCGTGTCAGTTCGGCCTCCTCCACCTGCCAGATCATAGCTCGTTCCATGAGCTTCAATTTGACTGGGTGTGGCGCCCACATGCACTCCTAGATCATATGTTATGGCCTTTTTGGTAGGTATCAGGTTTGTTATGTTTTTCAATGCCTCGTTTCTAGCACCCGTTCCCCGTCAGCTTTTTTTTTAAATGGTCGTAACTTTCGATCCGCCTGTCCATTCGGACTCTTTCACCTTTCAGGTTGAAGATCATTTTAGGATCTTTGATTTGACAGGTCGCGGATCTAAAACAGACTCCCGGATCTTAAGTTATCTCCGTTAATGTGAGTCCAATGTTTTTGTCTCTTTATGACCATTTTGACGGGTTTTAACGGTAGCTCCATTTATTACTATTTATTTGGGTTTCCATGACATGTTATCTTTATCAATGGTTTTTTGTGGGTTATTATGATGATTATGTTGAATTATTAAGGAGTTTTCCAGAGTTGTCATGAGTTTTCATGCGTTCACATTCTTTCTAATGCCTCATTCTTCATATGCTTCTCCGTCTTTTTTCATGCATTTTCATGATTTTTCATCCCATATCACGTCTTTTCATACTTTTTCATGTGTTTCCTTTATTATTTATTATTTATTATTTATAATATACTTTAATTTATTTATTATATATTATTTGTAACTGGTTATTTATTATTTATTATTTATTATTTATATTTATTTATTATTTATGTTTATTTATTATTTATTATTTATTATTTATTATTTATTATTTATTATTTATATTTATTTATTAGTTATTATTTATTATTTATTATTTATTATTTATTATTTTTTATTTATATTTATATTTATTTATTATTTATTATTTATTATTTCTTATTTATTATTTATTATTTATATTTATTTATCATTTATATTTATTTATTATTTATTATTTATTATTTATATTTATTTATTATTTATATTTATGTTTATTTATTATATTATATTTATATTTATTTATTATTTATTATTTATTATTTATTATTTATTATTTATATTTATTTATTATTTATATTTATTTATTATTTATTATTTATTGTTTATTATTTATTATTATTTATTATTTATTATTTATATTTATATTTATTTATTATTTATATTTATTTATTATTTATTATTTATATTTATTTATTATTTATCATTTATTATTTATTATTTATTATTTATTATTTATCTTTATTTATTATTTATTATTTATATTTATTTATTATTTATATTTATTTATTATTTATTATTTATTATTTATATTTATTTATTATTTATTATTTATATTTATTATTTATTATTCATTATTGATTATTGATTATTGATTATTGATTATTGATTTTTGATTATTAATTATTAATTATTAATTATTTATTATTTATTATTTGCTGTTTATTATTTATTATTTATTATTTATTTTTTACAGTTTATTATTTATTATTTATTATTTATTATTTATTATTTATCTTTATTTATTATTTATTATTTATTATTTATTATTTATTATTTAATATTTATTATTTATTATTTATTATTTACTATTTATTATTTATTATTTATTATTTATTATTTATTATTTATCTTTATTTATTATTTATTATTTAGATTTATTTATTATTTATATTTATTTATTATTTATTATTTATATTTATTTATTATTTATTATTTATTATTTATTATTTATTATTCATTATTGATTATTGATTATTGATTATTGATTATTGATTATTGATTATTTATTATTTATTATTTATTATTTATTATTTATTATTTATTATTTATTATTTATTATTTATTATTTATTATTTATTATTTATTATTTATTATTTATTATTTATTTATTATTTATATTTATTTATTATTTATTATTTATATGTATTATTTATTATTCATTATTGATTATTGATTATTGATTATTTATTATTAAT